>ML661908.1:2831852-3152494 GCA_007570785.1 Antilocapra americana | reverse complement strand
GGCGTGAGGGGCGCTCTTCACTGCACGCTGAAGCCTCCTGCAGGGGGCGCTGTTGCGCATCCCGGTCCTCCGGAAGTGACCTCTAGGATTCCGTCTGCGGAGGCTGGTGAGTTCGCCTTTTGTTTTTGTTCATTACCATTAGCGGTTCTAATGCAAAATGCCGTTTTGTGGCACGGACTCGCTGCCTATTAAGAACTGTTCTGTGGAGAGCTCAGCATATGAATAACCCTTTGGATATTTCCTTAGAACTTCCTTCCAAAGCCACAGGTCATAACAGCAGCGATGAAACTGCTGAACTGAAGCCCCGTGGAGTCATAGCCAAATGTTAGGATGGCGTAGCAATCTCCGCAAACATTTCTCTGGAGGTTTGGGAATGTTCAGAGTAACCCTCCATCTTAAACATTGTGTTTTTAAGCCAAATGGGTTTTCTGAAAACGAAGAGGTTGTGAGGGCTTCTCTGGAGATAAATGAGCATATAATCATCTGCTCTAGGGGGAAATGGTTCCAAATCTCTGGCATAAATCTGGGAAGTGGTTGCCTTAGAAACAACTAATGTTGTGTAACTCTCTTCCCTGGACAACTATTTAGGGTTTCTATAATTTGCTCGCTTCTACTCAAATCTTGAACCCTAGGTGAAAAATCTTAATCTCTCTCTAAATGAGAATGATAACAAAAACCTTTCTCATTTGCTCAGACATTAAATACATGGTAGAGACCCATCCTCTCCTTGAGTAGGATTCTGCTAAAGTCGTGAAGAGGCGATCTGCCTTGGCAGGACCATCGGGGGGTTGATGACGTCGGTTCTGATGGGCTCGGAACTGGGAAGTTTCCTGGGATGCAGAAGTTTCAGTGCTAAAGCTGGAATGGTTATTCAGCTTAGTAGGGGCATATGACGCTCTCCAAGCAAGGATACCCAGCTCCGTGCCTCTGGGTTCTGGGCAGCTCCTCACCCTGCATTTTCAGTGGAGGACCGCAGAACCTTCTGAACTGTCCAGTGACTGCTCCTTCAAAGATCCTCCCACGGAAGGGTTACAGTAGACAAACTGCTGGAGATATTACACTGGCAGCTATAATTTGGTGCTTGCCAAGGGCTTTCACCATCTGCCTCTGCTGAGACTGAATCCTGCGCTGCTGCTGCTGTTGACCTTCGACCCACCCTGAGGGAGTTCCAGAGGAGACTGAGGCAATCTGTGCTCCAGGGAAACTGGTGGGACAGGTCTTTAGATCTGTCGTCCCCTTTCCCTCCTTCCTTCAATCTTTCCCAGCATCAGGGTCTTTTCAAATGAGTCAGTTCTTGGCATCAAGTGGCCAAAGTAGTGGAGCTTCAGCTTCAGCATCTGTCCTTCCAACGAATGTTCAGGATTGATTTCCTGGTTTATCTCCCTGCAGTCCAAAGGACTCTCAAGAGTCTTCTCCAACACCACAGTTCAAAAGCATCAGTTCTTCTGCCCTCGGGTTTCTTTATAGTCCAACTCTCACATCCATACATGACTACTGGAAAAACCATAGCTTTGACTAGATGGAACTTTGTCAGCAAAGTAATGTCTCTGCTTTTTAATATGCTGTCTGGGTTGGTCATAGTTTTTCTTCCAAGGAGTGAGCGTCTTTTAATTTCATGGCTGCAGTCACCATTTGCAGTGACTTGCATTTGGAGCCCAAGAAAATAAAGTTTGTCACTGTTTCCATTGTTTCCCCTTCTTTTTGCCATGAAGCCATGGGACTGGATACCTTCATCTTAGTTTTCTGAATGTTGAGTTTTAAGCCAGCTTTTTCACTCTCCTCTTTCACCTTTATCAATAGGCTCTTTAGTTCCTCTTCACTTTCTGCCATAAAGGTGGTATCATCTACATATCTGAGGTTATTGATATTTCTCCTGGTAATCTCAATTCCAGCTTGTGCTTCATCCAGCCTGGCATTTCGCATGATGTACTCTGCATTTAAGTTAAATAAGCAGGGTGACAAGGTACTCTTTCCCAATTTGGAACCAGTCTGTTGTTCCATGTCCAGTTCTAACTGTTGCTTCTTGACCTGCATATAGATTTCTCAGGAGGCAGGCAAGGTGGTCTGGTATTCCCATCTCTTGAAGAATTTTCCACAGTTTGTTGTGATCCACACAGTCAAAGACTTTGGCATAGTCAATAAAGCAGAAGTAGATGTTTTTCTGAAATTCTCTTGCTTTTTCAATGATCCGGCAGATGTTGGCAATTTGATCTCTGGTTCCTCTGCCTTTTCTAAAACCATCTTGAACATCTGTAAGTTCTCAGTTCACGTACTGTTGAAGCCTGGCTTGGAGAATTTTGAGCATTACTTTACTAGCATGTGAGATGAGTGCAATTTGTAGTAGTTTGAACATTCTTTGGCATTGCCTTTCTTTGGGATTGGAATGAAAACTGACCTTTTCCAGTCCCGTGGCCACTGCTGAGTTTTCCAAATTTGCTGACATATTGAGGGCAGCACTCTCACAGCATCATCTTTTAGGATTTGAAATAGCTCAGCTGGAATTCCATCACCCCCACTGGCTTTGTTCGTAGTGATGCTTCCTAAGGCCCACTTGACTTTGCATTCCAGGATGTAGTTTTCATTTTGCCCAAAATAAAACTTACCTTACAACTCTCATGTTGTGCATCTTCATAGTCAAAAACACACAGCCAGATCCAGTTCAGCTCATTCAATTTCACTCAATTTATCAAACGTATGTGAAATTTCTATAAATATGTGACACTGTACTAGTGGTGGGGGTTACAAAGATGAATAAGGCACAGTCTTGCTTCCTAAGGGCTCTTAATCTAATGCAAGAGATGTAAGCAAAGAGGTACCTTTTAGTATGATGGATGCTCTAGTAAAAGTGGCAGACAAGGTATGGGGGAGGCTATCAAAGTAGCCAACTGCTTAAGGTGAAGAAAACTTCACAGAGGAGGTGATGCTCCATTGTAGAGCTGGAGGGTGAGTAAGCATTCGCCAGTTAGACAGGAAGGAACACTTCAGCCAGAAGAGGCAAGAACGTAGAGCAAAAGCACAGAAAGCACAAGAAAGGATCTACCAAGTAGGAACTTCATGGTGTATTTAGGGAACAGCAGGTATGGTTGGAACACAGTATTTGAGATAGAAGGAATGGCAAGAGAGGAGGCTGGAGGCCAAAAGCAAGAGACAGACCATGAATGGCATTGTATGTAATTGTAGTAATCACCGCTAGGTGCCTAACCCACCTCTTTCTTTCATTTGGTTGATTTTGAGCCAGTCACAGTGATCTAACTTCTCTTGTCTGTGGTTGAAAGTTTGAACTGAGACCATGTCTAGCTGTTGATGTGAGGACCTGTGCATCTGGGAGATCTATATATAGAGAAAAGCCCTCTGCTCCTGTTGGAAGTTGGAAGTTGTCATGTTTACATTTGTGGCATCCATCTTGTGACCATGAGGATAGCTGGCTTGAAGACAAGCTGACTGGCTGAGATATTAGATCAGAAATGAGAAGTGCCTGGCACCTTGGAGTCACTTTCTCTTAGAACATTTGTTATGTAAGGTAAGAATTTTTCCTATTGTTCTAGACATTTTGAGTGTCTATTACTGGTGGCTGAAAGCCTTTATTGATATGGTAAAATTTTATATGCTAAAAAGTTGAAATTTTTGGTAACAGGAGAAATGGAATTAAGTTGTTAAGGGTTTTATTTTAGAACATTGACTCCTATCTGTTGGCAGCCATATTTCCTGTGTTTATGTCCTTGATGAAGAAATTCATTTATTCACTCATTAAACTACCACTTTTTTGAACTTTATACAAAGTACTACTCTAGACCCTTAGAGACAATGTCAAATAAGATATGCTATGCACTCTTAGCAGAGCGGGCAATGGCACCCCACTCCAGTACTCTTGCCTGGAAAATCCCATGGATGCAGGAGCCTGGTAGGCTGCGGTCCATGGGGTCGCTGAGAGTCGGACACGACTGAGCAGCTTCACTTTTCACTTTCATTCATTGGAGAAGGAAATGGTAACCCACTCCAGAGTTCTTGCCTGGAGAATCCCAGGGACGGGGGAGCCTGGTGGGCTGCCATTTATGGGGTTGAACAGAGTCGGACACGACTGAAGTGACTTAGCAGCAGCAGCAGCAGCATGCGCTCTTAGAAGATTTGCAATCTCTTGGTGGAGACTGGCAAGTAAATCACTTCACATGTCCTGGCTATTGCAAAAAGTGCTGCCATAAACATTGGGGTACATTTGTCTCTTTCAGTTATGATTTTCCCAGGGTACATGCCCGGTAGTTGGATTGTTGGGCCAAATCGTAGTCCTAACTTCCCAGGTAGCTCAGATGGTAAAGAATTGGCCTACAATGCAGGAGACCTGGCTTCCATCCCTGGGTCAGTAAGATCCCCTAGAGAAAGAAATGGCAGTCCACTCCAGTACTCTTTCCTGAAGAATCCCATGGACACAGGAGTCTGGTGGGCTGCAGTCTATGGGGTCCCAAATAGACACAACTGAGCGACTACACACGCACACACACACAGTAGTTCTATTCCTAGTTTTTTAAGGAATCTCCTTACTGTTCTCCATAGTGGCTGCATCAATTTACATAACCACAAACAGTGCAAGAGGGTTCCCTTTTCTCCATATCCTCTACAGCATTGATTGTTTGTAGATTATTTCATGATGGCCATTCTGACTGGTGTGTGGTAAGTCAGAAAGAGAAAGAAATATTGTATATTAACACATGCATATGGAATCTAGAAAGATGGTACTGATGACCCAATTTGCAGGGCAGCATTGGAGAGGCAGACATAGAGAACAGACTTGTAGATACAGCAAGGAAAGAAGAGGTGGGACAAACGGAGAGAGTAGCATGGAAACAAATACACTACCATATGTAAAACAGAGAGCAAGTGGGAATTTGCTGTGGGCACAGGGAACTCAACCCAGCACTCTATAATAGCCTAGAAAGGTGGGATGGGCGGGAGATGGGAGGGGCTGTAGGTATATATAAAAAATACATGTACATGTATGGCTGAAAAAAATCAATACAAAAAATATACATGACCGAAAAAAAAGAAAAAAGAAAAATCCACTTTACAGTATATTGTATCAAATGCTTTGGGTATAGTACCCTATACCCAGGGTACTATAGTAGTACAGGAGGGCTCCCAGATCAGTCTGATCAAGTGCAGAATGCTTTCCAAGGAGATGACACTTGGATTGAACCAACTGAAGACTTCTGAAGCTGTAAATTCAGGAGCATTCCCTCTGGGCCCAGGTACACTCACGTCTTTGCCCCCTCTTGTTTCTGCTGTGGTCCTTTGAACTTCAATCCATTTCTGGATGCCAGAGACCCGTTCTTGTATTTGCTCTGCCTCAGCTCTCCTGGACGTAGTTTCTAGCTCCTGTATCTCGAATTGGCCAGTTCATCTATCTAACTTACCTTTTTGTTTCTCACATGGTTATAGACTCTCTGCACAGATGCTCTTCTTGTCTTGATTTCACAGATTTGGGGTTTTTCCTGCTGCTCCTAGACATATTCATGCTCAAGAGGTCCCTGGCTCATTATTTCTGGCTTGTCTGACTTCTCTCTACCCTTGCCCCTCAAATAGTCTCCATATGTGGGCCATGGTGTTTGCTGCCAGAGAACATGGGTTCAGTGTACTAATAATAAGTGTGGGCTTCACCATGTAGTCATTCTGAAACTTCTGTAAAAGGTCAGATTGGTTTAGAAAACTTTGGAGAAGGTAAAAATTAGGTAGGAGATAATTTCCATTTTTCTTTCTTGGCATCATTTCGTGGCCGGGGGGGGGGGTGTCTCAAGACTTTCCAAGCATATGGAAAAACCGTATATGCACAGCAGTATAACTTCCCATTTACCACAATTATTTGCATTATGAATGATGCTGCTTAGTGTGGGAAGAATATTAACAACCCATTTAACATTATGTAAAAGGCCTTTCTCTAGAGGGTAAAAAGGAAAGAAGGTTCTCTGGCTCATGCAATTTTCCTGAGAATTGATTAAGTGCATCAGCCCCAGTGGGGCAGGGAATTTGGAAAGGTAGAAGAGTTTTTCTAATGGTACCCTGTAGGTTTAAACAGCTTAATGTTTACCCTCTAAGGTCACTGAGCTTGCAATTCAGCAGGTAGAAGGGCTTTAAGTAAACAGCAGAGATAAGAAGTAGCACGTGGTGCTTTTTAAAAATGAGAGCTGGCACACATTAAGCTTCTCTCAAATATTGCATAGATTTTCAAAAAGTAATAACTATTGAACTTATAAAAACAATAGAGCTCATTATAAGGAAATCAAGCAACCAAAAAAGGCGTGAAAAAGAAAGAAAAAAATGTCACTCCAAATCCCATTACACAGAAATTATCACTGTTAACGATTGTAAACATCATCCTAGGTCTCTCATTGGGATGGCATTGCCTCTGTTCCGAATTCATGCCTTAAGGCCTTCCACAATTCCCATTTCCTGGTTTCATTAAAGACAAGAAAGGTGATTTTCACTCACAGTCTAATTCATTTGGTTATGTATGGGTTTTGCATATACAGTGCTGTAAAATGGCCCTTCTTATATATCTTTGTCCAGAGTATGCAGATCTTTTTTTTAATTGAAGTGTAGTTGATTCACAAGGGGCTTCCCTGGTGGCTCAGATGGTAAAGAATCTACCTGCAATGTGGGAGACCCTGGTTTAATCTCTGGGTTGGGAAGACCCCCTGGAGAAGGGAATGGCAACCCACTCCAGTATTCTTGCCTGGAGAGTCTCATGGACAGAGGAACCTGACTGGCCACAGTCCATGGGATCACAAAATCAGATGTGGCTAACACTTTCATTTTGATTCACTAGTTTCAGGTATACAGAAAGGGTTTTAGCTACACATACACACACATACACGGACATTCTTGTCCAGATTTTTTTTCCATTATAGGTTATTACAAAATATTGAATATGGCTACCTGTGCTATATAGTAAGTCCTTGTTGTTTTTCTGTTTTATATGTAGTAGCGTGTATCTGTTAATCCCAAACTCCTCCATTTCTATTGACTGGGAAAAATTCAAGTAACTTTAAAACATTTTAATTATGAGACGAAAATGTGTGGGCTCAGAGCTGCATTGAGGTGGCGATCTCCATGGTTTATACTAATTGGTTTATCCCCAGACTCCTATTTTGGGGAGCCATTTGTTTTTATCAAATATTACTAAGCATTTCATAACTGCAGGGATCTATGCAAATCTCAGTAAAAGACATAAAAATGTCTTTCTTACATTCTAAGATTTATAATTTAGGGACAAAGAGAAGTCATTCATTCATTCATTCATTCATTCATTTTACTAGTCATTTGAGGAGCGCCTGGTATCTGGCAGTGCACCAAATGCTAGAGATAGAAAGAAAATAGATAAAGATGTAGTCTCTTCCCCTAAGGAACTCACAGTCCAGTGGGGAAGATGAGCACATGGACAAATAATAATTGCATTATATGCCATGTGCCTCTGATATGTATGTAAATAATGGCAACCACAAGAAGTAGCATCTGTCAAGTAGTTTATGAAAAATGCGATTAGTCTGTGAACATGACTTAGGAAGGAAGGAGTGATCTCTTCCTAAGTGACCCCATTTTGAGGTCTTCATGGAGGAGAAGTACTGGGGCTGGTTCTTTTTTTCTTTTTTGAGGGGCTGTATTGGGTCTTCATTGCTACATGCGGGCTTTCTCTAGTTGTAGCCAGTGGGAGCTACTGTCTAGTTGCAGTGTGCCCCTTCTCATTGCGGTAGCATCTCTTGTTGCAGAGCATGTAGTCTAGGGCTCATGGGCTTCAGGAGCTGTGGCATGCAGGCTCAGGAATTGTGGTGCACAGGTTTAATGGCCCCGTGGTATATGGGATCTTTCTGGATCAGGGATCGGGCCCTTGACTCCTGCATTGGCAGGCAGATTCTTAATCACTGGGCCACCAGGTTCTTAATGGAGTTGCAGCCTTTTAATTGGCAGAGATGAATGGAGACTATTCCCAGAGAAGGCAAGGCCACTATAAACCAGAGCACAGAGATGCGCAGGAAGGGAGAGGAACTAAGCAGGGCAAGTCCTGTGGAGAGTGGGAGCTGAGGGCTCATTTTTGGTAGCTAAGTTACGGTGGTTGAAATGTAAGTTAGGGTGAGACTGACCATGCAAAAATTTGGTTTTTTTCCTTGTTGAGAGGTAAGTGACTGCAGGTTGCAATGAGGGCAGTGACATGATTGAACCAAGGTTTTTGGTGGATTGAGTGCTATCCATAATCAGGATGAATTGCCAGAAGAGAAATGCAGAGGAACTAAAATATATGCAACACCTGGTGTGTACCAGGCTCTGTGAAGTTATCACACTCCAATCCTCAGGGATATACCCCTAGGCAGGCACTTTTAATTTCCATTTTTAAGGTTAAGGAAACTGAAGCTTGGCAGAATCTAGCTTCGCTATGATAGAACAACCTGTTGAGATTATTTCATCAAATGTAACTGAATGTTTTTAAATCTTGATGGTGATTAAGAATCAGCGTGGATAATGGCTGGTGGCTCTTGGTTTCTACAGCATGAGACAGCAGTGTGACAGAAGTCTACCACAGCCATAGGAGTGATGGTTGACTTGGGGCTTGGCATCTTTAGATGATACTTGGGATGATGAATTTGGTTTTGAAGGACACACGGTGGAAAGGACAGGAACAAATCTGGGCACATTCAGAGGAGAGCAACGAAACCCACAAAGTGCCTGGAAATCCTGAGGTGCTGGAGATGCTGCATTCACTTGGAGGAAAGAGCCTGACACAGCACATGACTTCTGGAGTCACACCGCGTTAATATGCTGCTCCAGGCAGATAAAGACCAGTGGGCGCTGGAACTGAGTTCTGTAGAAGGAATAACTTTTCTAACAGTGATGAAATGGGCTGCTGTGAGAAGTAACGAGCTCCCTAAGATCAGAAACGTTCAAGCATATGCCTCCTGTGACCCTTTAAACAAAGATTCCGTGATTTTGTGTTTTCCTAGTATCTTACAGGTGATTTCTTTATACAAGTACATGCACAGCCACATCAAACAGTTGTGATGGATGCCTGTTTCCTTTCCTCAGAGTCTCTTTTCAACCCAATCTATTCTGGCTTCTGTCCCAACCACCCCACAGAGATGACCTCTGTCAAGTTGCTAGAACCTCTCCATCATCAGATGGAATCTTCTCTGCCCCTAAACTCTATAGGAGCATTTGGCAAACACGATGACAACTCCTACTTTCTGGAAGCAGCTCATTCCCTAGGTTTCAATGACCTCATTCTAGCCCAGGGGTTTTCTTCCTGACCTTCATCTCAGCCTCTTTTGCTAGTTCTTCCTTCTCCTTTCAAGTTCTAATTGTTGGAGTGCCCCAGGGTTCTTCTCAGTATTCCCTTCTCTAACTCTATTAACTCTTTGTGCTGGTTTTAAAACATGTCTGAGGTTTCCTCGACTCTCCTCCCTCTGGAGGTGGGAGTCTGTGTCTCCTTCCCTTGAATCTGGGTTGAACTGGTGACTCATTTGTAATGCGGCAGTGAAGATTGTTACTGATGGAGGTCTTGGCCTCCCCAGTCAATAGAAATTGACTAGAAGCCAGACAAGAAATTCAGGCAAGACCTTATTAGCGCCTCTGCCACAGCAGGGGGTAGTGAGAACAAACAGCAGAGTCCCTTGCTTGCTCACTCCCTGAGCAGGGGCTACCTTGTTCTTTATATGAATAACTGAGGGTAGGGATGAGGGTAGGGGTGTGTTCCGGGGTGAGAGTACCCCTTAGATAGTGTTCTGTGTAGGGGGCATGCACAATAACCTGCTTTTGCTCCCAACCCCCTGGTTTTGCTCCAGGCTCTTCAAAAGTGGCAGTTGGGTTTTGGTTTTTTTTGGGGGGGGGTCTTTTTGTATCTTTTGTCCAGAATTTGCTCTAACTGTGCATGAAAGCAGTTATTTTTGGTCCCATACATCTTTGTGTTTTGAGACTGATGCTGAAGCTGAAGCTCCAATACTTTTGCCACCTGATGTGAGGAACCTACTCATTGGAAAAGACCCTGATGCTCGGGAAGATTAAGGGCAGGAGGAGAAGGGGATGACCGAGGATGAGATGGTTAAATAGCATCACTGACTCAATGGACCAGAGTTTGAGCAAGCTCTAGGAGATGGTGAAGGACAGGGAAGCCTGGCGTGCTACAGTCCATGGGATTGCAAAGAGTAGAAGACTTACAGCACTCGAGGAGAGATATGTTCAGGTATAAACACTGAAGTACTGCAGTAAAGGATCCCATGGCCCAGCCTGTCTCAGGATGATTCCTAAGACCAGAGGCTAGGTCCGAGAAAGTGGGAAGCTTCCACTTGATTCTCCTGGGACACTGGTCTTTGGAGTCCTAAACTGCCAGAACTGAGGAGGTCCCCCTGGGAGAAAGCCCAGTTCTCTAGAAGGCTAGAGAAAGCCCAGTTCTCTACAGGCTACCTGAGGATCCAGGTATTGTGTAGTATGTAGCTGTATTACCTTTGTGGGATTCACTTTTGAACAATTTCCATGTCTCACGTCCAGACACCTTGCGGAATTTGATTTAACAATTCAGCAAATTCATAGATTGGATTTAATGGGTGGACCCTTTCCAGCTTTGCCCCATTCACGTTATAGCTTCAGTAATCTCAATCTCTGTTGATAAAATTACCAGAGATTTTCCGATACACAACTTCCATGATTAAGTTTATGACAATAACTAACAGTTATATGGTTCTTAAAGGGTTGCAGAGACTGTTTCAAACACTTGAAATGTTTAAACTTATTTAATAAGCATAGTCCCGTCCCGCAGATGGGCAAAGTGAAGCACAAAGAGGCTGAGTCACCCAAGGTCGTCCAGACAGTAAGTGACAAAGTTGGAATTTACCTCATAGTCTAACTTAAAAGACCTTGCTCTTAACTAGTATACACTTCTGCCATTCATAGTGTATAAACCATGGTACAAAATCCTTCCCTCACTACTCACTCAACACAGGAATAATCTGGTTGCTAGATTCAAGCAAACTCCACAGATTTTTTCCAAGGTTTGCAGAACTTGTGGTCTCTTGATGTGCTTATTACCTTCATTGATTGCATTTCTACCATTTTAGGGACTGTGTTTCGATTATCTGAGGCTGAGGGAGGAGAAATGTTGAAATGCAACAAGAAACATTCTCTGAAGTCCTCTTGGCAGCCATTGTTTTGCCCAAGGAACAGATCTTGTCTCTTAAGTATCTCTCAGATCTGCCCTGGTCTGTAGTCATGGGAGGGCTTTCAGAAGTTGTTCTGGCTTTTTGGCAGGAAAAGAGCTACTGTGAGTTTAGATATGACCTAAAAATATTCCCTTGCTCCGAAGATGTTATTGACTCAGTGATGCTTCCTGTGTTCTACATGGAGCACTCCCCTTGGCGGCCTCAGTGCAGGCTCTTACTGTCTAACGGCTTCATTCCCTGTCTGTGAAGAGCTATACCCATTTCTTTGATTTCCCTGGCCCATCTCACCCCCACTGCAAACGTCTCTCCACACACATGTTGACATTTAGCCTGTCATTTTCCAGCAAAGAGATTCTTCCGGCCCTGAGAATGATGATCAAATGGCAGACAACAGGGACAGCACCTGTAGCCAAGTCTTGAGATGAGATAAACATCACCCAGCTTCCTGTTCCTTCCCTTCTGAGAAGGAAGAGCAAGATCTGGAAACCCAGGAGGAAAAAAAGGGGCCAAATAGAGATGATTTATTGAAAATCATTTAGGATGCCCCTGGGAGGACCATCGCCAGCTGCACACAAAGGACCTGAGCCCCGACCACCGCTGTGTCTGGCACACGCTGTTTCTACGTAGGAAGTATGCTGGGTTTTTTGTTGTTGTTGCTGTTGTTGAAGCCAAACACTCACCTGAACAAAAGCAGATGTTGATGAATATTAATTTGTGCTCAGATGAATGCTTCAAAGTGTCCATTTAATTTCTGTTTTATTATTCAGCTCCTGATTGTAATGAGCTGCTTGAGGATGTGGAGTCGTGCACACACCTGGCTTGAGGATGGGGCTGGAGTCTCCAGGGAGTGGAGCCTGGGTCCTTGGGCTTTTATCTCTGTCCCAGGACCATGCTGGTGAGCCCAGGTGGCCCCTGAACGTCACCCAGCTGTGCGCTGGCTGGCTCAGTGGAGAGCTGGCACCTCCTCACGGAGAGGAAGGCACATACCCATCAAACAGCCTTCGGGGGCGACCAGAAGCCGAGCCAGAGCACATGCTGGGGTTCCAGGGTCTGAGTGGGATGGGCTGCGGCGAGAGCCCTCCACAGTCTCCTTTTACCCTGCCTCCGTCCATGTCTGTTGCTGAATGTTCAGAAGCCTAAGAAACTTAATTCTAATTTGTATCCTTACAGGTGCACTCAGGGAGGGGAAGTGAGCCTGCCTTTGGAGTTAGGCTTACATGGATGCACCGTGCTAAGTTTCTCCAGTCCTGTCTGACTCTATTTGACCCCGTGGACTGAAGTTTGCCAGGCTTCTCTGTCCGTGGGGAGTCGGGCGTATCAGGGTATGAATCCCAGCCCTGGATCTCACCAGCTTTGGCGTATTTCTTGATCTTTCTAAACCTCTGCTCCCTGCTTGTAAACAAAGCCAGTGAGAAGATTAAACAAGGGGCCCAGTTTCCATGTTTAGCAAGAGCCTGGCACGAAGCCCCACACAATAGATGACTCTCCCTTCCCCTTTCTTTCAAATGATAAACCCATTCTTGAATAATGTAAAATTTAAGCTTCAGTTTAATTACTGAGTTTTCAAATACCTCTCTGTCATAAATGCTTCTCTGTGTTTCCTGATTTTCTAGTTCTCTGTGTGCATTATTAGTAATCTGGTAAGGATACATGACCCATGTTTCTATTTTGAGTTTTCTGCCAGAATAACGTGAATGCGATGACATTTTTTTAAAGGACACAAATGACACCTTATTCTATATTTGTCTTGTTCCTCAGTAGAATGGATTTGTCCCTCGTAGAAAATCACTTTCAAAAAATAAGAAAATAAAATAACAAAAAAAAGAAAAAATGAAGAAAATAACCTTCTGCAGCCCATCCTCCTCCCACCTGGGGCCTGCTTTACCATTTCCCCTTCTTGTTCCTCCCAGCTTGCCCGCTGTCATCCCTCTAACACTTGGGGTGTTGGCATTTCACTGAGAGCAGTCAGGAGACTCCCCAACAGAGCTTGCATACAGGACTGCAAAGCCCAGTTGTCCTCTGGCTGAAACTTGACAGTGAGTGAAACTCCACACACTGTGAGTCTCCACCTCCCTCCTGATCTCTTTCTAAACTTAGATGTTATGTGTTTCGTAGGACTGCATATATGCAAGTACATCATGTGAAATACCAGGCTGAATAACTCACTGGCTAGAATCAAGATGGCTGGGGAAAATATCAACAACCTCGTACAGGCAGATGACACCAACTTTATGGCAGAAAGTGAAGAGGAACTAAGAACCTCTTGATGAAAGTGAAGAGAGTGAAAAAGTTGGCTTAAAGCTCAACATTCAGAAAACTAAGATCATGGCATCCAGTCCCATCACTTCATGGCAAATGGGGGTGGGGGGAGTGGAAACAGTGACAGATTTTATTTTCTTGGGCTCCAAAATCACTGCAAATGGTGACTGCAGCCATGAAAATAAAAGACAGACGGGAAGTGTATTAAAAGGCAGAGACATCACTTTGCTAACTAGGGTCCATATAGTCAATGCTATGGTTTCTCCATGGTTATGTATGGATGTGAGTTGGACCATAAAGAAGGCTGAGAACTGAAGAACTGATGGTTTCAAACTGTGGTGCTGGAGAAGACTCTTGAGAGTCCCTTGGACAGCAAGGAGATCCAACCAATCAATCTGAAAGGAAATCAACTTTGAACATTCATTGGAAAGACTGATGCTGAAGCTGAGTTTGAAATACTTTGGCCACCCGATGCCAAGAGCTAAGTCATTGAAAAAGACCCTGGTGCTGGGGAAAATTGAAGGCAAGAGGAGAAGGGGGTGACAGAAGATGAGGTGGTTGGATGGCTTCATCGACTCAATGGAATGAGTTTGAGCAGACTCTGTGAGATAGTGAAGGACAGGGAAGCCTGGTGTGCTGCCGTCCATGGGGTCGCAGAGAGTCAGACATGACTGAGCCACTGAACAGCAAGACTGCATAACCTAAAACTGGTTGGCTTATAATATCAGAAAGCTATTCTTTCACAGTTCTAGAAGCCAGATGCCCCAAACCCAGGTGTTGGGAGGGTCATGCTCCCCTCAAGTCTGTAGAAGAGACTGCACCCCTAAGCTTCTGGTGGTGACCATCCATTCTTGGGGTCCCGTGGCTTCTGGCAGCAGAACCCCAATCTCTGCTTCTGTCTTCATGGGACATGCTGCCTGTGTCTTCACGTTATCTTCTTTCTGTGCATGTCTGCGTCCTGATCTCCCCTTTTTACAGGGATATTGGTCGTATTGGAGTAGATCCCACCTTCGTGATCTCATCTGAAATTGATTAAATTTATAAAGACCTCATTTCCAAATAAGGTCACAATCTGAGGTACTGGGGTTAGGATTTCAACTTATCTTTTTTAGGGGGGGTACATAATTCAATCCATGACACAGGTAAATTTCCTCTCATTTTTTCCTTCTTGGGGCTCTAGTGAATCCTTTTGGATTTTACCTCCATTTCAACCAAAACCACAAAGCCCTTCACAAACTGGCCTTATCATATGCCCAGACTGGAACTTTTTTTAAAATTTAAGTATAGTTGCTTTATAATGTTGTATTACTTTCAGGTGTACAACAAAGTGATTTTATTATATGTGTGTGTGTGTGTATTCTTGTTCAGACTTTTTTCCATTATAGAATATTATAAGACATTGAGTATAGTTACCTGTGTTAAACAGTAGTTTCTTATTGTTTATTTTATATATATATATATATATATATATATACACACACACATGCATATGTGTGTATATGCATATATATATAGTGGTGTGTATCTGTTAATCCCAAACTCCTAGTTTGGCCTTCTCTTGGAACTTTTATATCTATCATCTTGTTGAATTTTCAAACATCCCAGAAAGGTTGGTATCTTAATTTTTGTTTCACACAAAAGAAGGTGAAAACTCAAGTGAATTAAGACTCTCTCAATGTGAAAGCCCCGTGGTTAAGCGGAGGGCTTCTGGCTTTGAGTCTGCTGCATCGGATCAAAATTGCATTGACTCAGGGACAGCCTTTACTTTCTATTCAACTGTGTATCTCTGCCCTTGACTCTAAGAAACACTGCTGCCCTTGACCGCTTCTCTCCCTCAACACTCTCTGGTCATTCTCTGTGCTTGTCTGTCTGCTTCAATGACTTTGGCCCCTGTGCTCATAGTCAGACTCAGACCAGCAATATCTGTTCTTTCTGGCTACTTTCTCTTTTGTCCTGTCCTATCTCCTCTTAAGGATTTCTCTCTTCCCTGTCCTTCTCCTTTCTGTCTCACTCTCTGTGTTGTCTTACTTCTTTAAGCACTGCAGCATCCTGACACCTGGTGTCATTCATCCACACCTAAATTTAGCTGGCAGTCGCTATATTTCATGTTTATACATTTTGGACATCAACACAGTTCCTTACCGCTTCTTCTTGACATGGCTCTGTCTCCTTCAAAGCAACACTCATAGCTTCTATGTGTTTTAAACAGCCTTGAGACATCACTTCACACTTGAACACAGCCCAGCTCCTTACCTCTGCTGCTTCTTCCAAACACGACATTGGTCCCCTGAGAGACATTGTGTGTTCTTTCCCCAGATGGAGAGGTGGCCTCCTGCTAATGTTATTGTTTGGTGCATTTTCAACAAAACTTAAGGAGTATAGATGTCTGATTGCTCTCCCAATGAGCTTAACGCCCTCCCCTGGAGAGCTACTTGAAGTCTATGAAAGAATACCAGCCTCATAGGTCTGCCTATTAGGATGGCTACTTGAGCTACACTAAGAAGATATAATCTGGCCATTTTTAAAAAACCTTCCAGAAAAAGAGACTGAGTTACTCCTTTGATAAAATTAACAACTACCCTCAGTTTCAGAGCGCATTTTCTTCTGTCTGTATTATACTGGCCCATGTCCTGAGTGGCCTAATTTTACTTATAACTTTTTAGGTGCTATTTATATGCTGGAAAATGTCAAATCTAGTTCCCTCATCTTGGTGCCTTCCCCAAGCCTCAGATCTCTATTTTTAGTGATCTGCCACCCACCTGGATGTCCTGCTAGCACCTCACCCTGAAATGTCCCCTATCCTGGCTAAGTGTTCCCTTCCTCGTGTGGTCTGTATTTCACGTCGACTGGTGTAATATCCTCTGCTTCCCAAGCTATGCATCCTCATCCTGGTTCTGTACTAATCAGTGTATCTCAGTAGGTCCGCCTTCTGTGGATCCTCGTCCTCAACATTTCTCACTGAACTGGAGCCTCTTAGCCTGTCTTTGCCTCCAATCTCTTTTCATCCAATCCAGACTCCTTCCGAAACAGTAAAGTTGACCACGGGGCTGTCTTGTTTTGAAATTACTGCTGACTTCTCCCTGCTTGGGATATATCTCTAAATCCCATGCATTGATTCTCCAGACTTTCACAAATCTGTCAAACTCTGTCTCTCAACTGTCTCCTCACCCCAAGCACCCCTGACTTCTGCATAATGGTGCTTCTCATTGGGTCTTGGGGACAACATAGTCTTTCATGCCTCGGTACTTTTGCATGTGCTATTTCCCCCAGCTTGGGATACTCTTTCACCCCGTCTTTACCTGAGAAATTCCTTCTCACCTTAGTGAGTGAGTGAGTGAAAGTCTCTCAGTCATGTTTGACTGTTTGCAACCTCTTGGACTGTAGCCTGCCAGGCTCCTTTGTCCGTGGGATTCTCCAAGCCAAAGAGTAGCTTCCCAGGTGGAGTTGGTGGCCGTCTCCCCCGTGGTACCTTGTATGTGGTTGTATAATACCACTCTAAGCTTTATAATGGGCTTCCTTGGTGGTTCAGTGGTAAAGAACCCTCCTGTCAATGCAGAAGACCTGGGTACCATCCCTGTTCAGGAAGATCTCCTGGAAAAAGAAATGGCAACCAACTCCAGTATTGTTGCCTGGGAAATATCACGGACAGCGGGGCCTTGTGGGCTACAGGGTCACAAAGGAGTTGGCCATGACTGGAGACTCAGCAACAGCAATGACAACAAAGCTTTATAATAATCTGTGTCTTTCTCATCAGATTGTTAACTCTCCAGCTTGTGAGGGCAACGTTTGACATTCTATGGGAAAGCCACAAGTGTCTTTGAATGATGGAAGACTTCATACCATCTGACTCAACTCTATGTCTTTTGATCTCTTTCCCTTCTTTCTTACTTTCACTTTCTCCATAGAGAAGGAGCTGATGAATTATCAAAATCCACATTTTATAAGATTTCATAAATAAATATGGGGCTTCCCAGATGACACAAGCAGTAAAGAATCCACCTGCCAATGCAGGAAATGAAATTGATGCAGGTTCAATCCCTGAGTCAGGAAGATTCCCTGGAGTAGAAAATGGCAACCCTCTCCAGTATTTTTGCCTGGGAAATCCCATGGACAGAGAAGCCTGGTGGGCTACAGTCCATGGGGTTGCAGAGAGTCAGACACGACTGAGCACTTGTCAGCAGCAGCATAAATATATAGATAAACAAATAAGCTTTGGTCTAAAAAAAAAGCGGCACTGGGATAAAGTTACAGATGGAGTTGTATATCATCTGCCTCCCTAGGGCAGTACAGGCATCAGAGCCTGGCTACAGGACTTGTTCTGAGCTCACCAGCAGCCTGAACAAAAACTACAAGATTAGCTTATACACTTATTGGCATCCAGATAGTAAAATCTTGCTTTGTAGAAGAACAATAACTCTTAAGTCTTGAGACCCCAAGGTACATTTCTCATAAGGGCACCATGTAACTAGAGAATACCACCACTCTCCCTTCTGATAAACTGTAGCACATGGCAGGATGATTCCTGGCTGAGCTGAAAGAGCGGAGTACAACACTTACCCAGTGTCTACTTTAGTGAGCTTTCATTAGGAAAATGTGAGCCTGTTTCCTCTCGGCCTATGTCTGATGAACAGGGAAAGGCAAAGGAGTGGGAGGGGCAATATCCCCATCCTGGGATTAAGAGCTCTGACACTTTCACTCACTCGTTCATTTGTGCATTCATTCATGAGGCAGCAATGCTTAATCGAATGCCTATTTTCTATAAGGCCTTAAGGGAGATTTACCCTCCATCTCCTGCTGTGCAGCCTCTCCCATCTGAAGTCTGGTTGGATGGTATATTGTTGCATATCAGCTCTTTCAATCAGAGGCCAGAGGCTACATCTGCCTAAATTGCTTTATACGGGGATTCGATGCTTGAGCTGGAGGTTTCTGGGTGGCAGCTAATGGTTGTCATAGGGAGGAATAAAAAGGGCTTTTGGACGTGCTTCTTTTTAAGCATCCAGGGAACATTTTCTGGCTCTGGAAAGATGGGTTTCACAGAGTAATTTTAGCCATTATCGACTGAGAATAAAAGCTACTTTAGGAAATTAAATTAGCCAGTCTTCCCTCCCAGATTCATTTTTCCTCCTTTCACATGGTGGAAGCCATCTCTATTTAGTGTGCCATGCAACCTCTCCTACCTCATCGTTCAAATCATTTAGTAAAATAAAAAGGCTTTAAAAACGAAGGATGCAAATATAAACATGAGTGCAATTAAGATCTCAACTCCATTACATTAATATAACTACTTTGCGTGGAGTTTATTACGATGCACATCAGGGTTTTAATGTTTTCTCCAGTTTAGTGCCATCCTTAGTTAGAAGGAAACATCATGCTATATAGGAAACAATTGCTCCTTGGGTTGGAAAAGAGTTTGAATAGGATTCCATTGTGATTAATTAAGCTCACACATGATAACTAGAAAGAACCAAACAGTTGTTCTTCAAGTTGACAGCGTAGTTGGTGAACAAAAAAGATTTATAACACTAAATTTAAATTTTCCTGATGTAATAATATATTATGGAAATTACTCATCTTTTTTTTCTTTTGCTGGAAACGTGGTGAGCCTCTATATTTTGTTTTGTTTTTGTTTTCTCCATGCAAAAAAAAAAAAAAAAAAAAACCAGAGGCACACACAAGAATGAAGGAAATGGGAGAAAAGAAGGCTTAATGAGCAAGACAAGCCTTTATTTTCTCTCCATTAGCTTCAAATTATTTCCCACAAACATTTTATCTGACAATTCTTCCTTAGAGTCAGCTCTAAATGTGTGTGCTACCTTCGTGAAGAAGGGCTGGATGTCTTTATCCTTGGATAACCAACAGCCCCCTTCCTGGAAATCATTCTCCAAACTGAAAAGCATCTCCCCTCTCCTTATGGCACATATGCTGACCTAACCCAGGCTGTCCTCCGCTCAGCACATCTTTCAGGAAATAACCATTGTCAGCCCTTAGCATATGAGGCAGACTGCATCCATGACATTAGAAACCTGTAACTAGCATGTCTGCGAAGAGAATACAGTAAGTTCCCTACATATGAACCTTCAAGTTGGGAATTTCCAAAGATGGGAATGTTCGTTGCATCAACGTGAGTCATGAGTGAAACTGCAGTTTGCCCTCCATCTCCTATTGCTGATGATCCTTCAACTCTACCATCTCCCACTTCTTCTCCCACCTACATGCAGTAGCTCTTCTTGTCTGTTCCCTCAATGCCAGCCGCTGTGAGCCAGCTGTTGTACCGTAGTACTGCGCTTTTCAAGGTATTGTACTGTGAGACTAAAATTAAAAGAAATTGTGCTTGTTTTCATGTATTATTTGTGTGAAAAGGATTATAAACCTATTACAAGGCAGGACTTCTCTGATGGCTAAAATTGTAAAGAATCTATCTGCAGTGCAGGATACCTGAGTTCGATCCTTGGGTTGGGAAGATCCCCCGGAGAAAGGAATGGCTACCCACTCCAGTATTCCTGCCTGGAGAATTCCCTGGACAGAGGAGCCTGGCAGGCCACAGTGCATGGGGTCCCAAAGTGGACACAGCTGAGGGACTGACACTTTCACTGTGTAGCCAGCTGTGTTAGATGGTACCCAGGTTAACTTTGGTGGACCTATGAATGCTGCACTGATGAACTCACCCTCAGAATGGAACTCATTTGTATGGAAGGGGCTTACTGTAATCAGTTCTGCTTTGGAAAATATTGTTGCCCCGAGGCAACATCTATATTTTGTCTTTGCCTTGTCTTTCCATCTCCTCATCTCTTTCTTTGCATCTTTGTCTCTCCGTGTGTCTGTCCATCCCTCCTCAGTCAGTCTGTCCAGTTTGTCTCCCTCATACCCACTCATTTTGGCCTCCTTCTCTCCCGGCTCTCTCTCCTCTCCTCTAAAATTCTGAATCTCCGGGTTGCAATCAAGATCCTTGAAACCAAATCAGGAGTGATGGCGCATGTCTCTGGAAAGTGTCTTCTATTAACTTGCAAGACTCAGGAACAGCAATGAATAACGACAGCTCCCCAGGGTCAGCCAGGGCTACTCCAAGCAGCACAGTCGAAGGCTTTTCATGGTTGAGAAATGCACTGGCTTCTCGTCTGCTGGAAAGGTGCTTCCCAGGCTGCAGCTGGATCCACAGGACCCTCACAGATTCCCCTCGGGGCACCTCCCTGTGCCCAGGCTGTGCTGGGGAGACCGCAGTGACCCCCACCAGCTGACCCTGCTGGAGAGGAGGAGTCTAAGCTGGTTGTGGACACACCTTGAACCTTCCCTTGTCTTCAGGAGACACGGAGGGAATGTTTCCCCTTTTACCCCTCCTCCACTGGGGAAGAGGGGCTTCCCTGGTGGCTCGGATGGTAAAGAATCCGCCTGCAATGCAGGAGACCTGGATTCAATCCCTGGGTCAGGAAGATCCCTTGGAGGAGGGCATGGAACCCACTCTAGTATTCTTGCCTGGAGGATTCCACGGACTGAGAAGCCTGGCAGGCTACGGTCCATTGGGTTGCAAAGAGTTGGAATGAACGACTAATGCACACACACACAATTTGGGAAGAAAGCTGACTTCTCACAGGAGACCGGCAGCTTTTATAAAGGAGCCTAATGGACTAAGACACAGTCATCATCCTCGTTTGCTCAAGATGTGTCAGCTTGAGAAGCAGAATTACTAAATCATTCCATAAATCCAAAGAGATGAAACACGATGGAAACCTTAATGATCTGGCAACCTGATGTTCCCTTTCTGTGCTTGTGATAATGTCTAGAACAGACGAGTAGCAAACACCCATGGACCAACTACCACCCTGGGATTTCTGATTCTTTCTCCCTCTGCAACCTCTCAGACCTTGTTTTCAAGGCAGTTAAAATGATTGATTTTTTAAAAAATAAAACCTAGACCCATGTTTCAGCTTTCTCCCTCGATGAAGAATAGAAAAAAGGAGTTAAAAACACTTGCCAAGTCAAGCTATTTATAGACTTATAAGTTCTTAAGAATTTACACATTTACTTTTTGTTGTTTCATAGCCCTTAGTGTCACATGTAAAATTAGAAAAAAAATTGAAATATCTCAGATTAGTTCAGTTAAAAATGTATTTATTAGCTATTATGTATCTTGTAATAGAATCCGAGGAGTAGTGGGACATAATTCTTGCTCTCATAAAGCTTACTCTTTTCATGGACCTCTCAGGGATTCTGTAAGGAAAATGCTGAATAAATATCCCTCTCTCCCCTGCTAATTACAGGCCTCCCAACTCTCCCTTTCATCACAATGTAAGGACTTTCTAAGCAAGATTCTACATCCTAATGTAAGGCAAACCCACATTAGAATCCTTCCTTAGCTTAGATTATTCAATTTTTTCCTACTTCTTTTGAGATCTCTTATGCAGAGGAAACAAGGATAGCAAGGAGATCAAACCAGTCAATCCTAAAGGAAATCCACCTTGAATATTTATTGGAGGACTGATGCTGAAGCTGAAGCTCCAGTACTTTGGCCACCTGCTGCAAAGGGTCAACTCATTGGGATTCTACCTGATGCTGGGGAAGATTGAAGGCAGGAGGAAAAGGGGACGACAGAGGATGAGATGATTGGATGACATCACCGACTCAATGGACACGAGTTTGAGCAAATTCTGAGAGATAGTGAAGGACAGGGGAGCCTGGTCTGCTGCTGACCATGAGGTTGCAAAGAGTCAGATACAACTGAGCAACTGAATAACAACAGAAGTAGAGCAATTACATTTGTGTACTCTTGCATGCCTTTGTGTATGCTTTTACCTCCAAAATGAGCAAGTGATGTTTATTGAGTAAATGAGTGGGGGCCTGGATTGTTTTTCAATTATTTTTTATCAATCTGTCTTCTTTGGGTTCTAGGAGCTCTCCCAGTGGGGAAAGGCCATGTCTCTTTCATCCCTGTATTCCCAAATAATACATGCTCTCAAAAACTCTTTGAGTTATATTCAATTTCATGCTCTCTTTCTCTCCTCTCTCTCTCTTTTTTTTTTTTTTTTTGGTAAGGAGGGAAGTTTTTTCTCTTTGTGTTTTTTCCAGACATACTGGCCATAGGGTTGTGATGAGGCCTTGTAGAGTGTGGATCCTCGTGGAACTGAATAGCTAGAAAGGAAGTGATTTGGAGGGTGGGGTGTGGCAGCCGTCACACATCCATGCGCAGATGCGGCAGCCTGCGTCTGGCCTGGGCATTCTGCTCTGAAGCATCTCTGCAGAGGTCAACATTTAGCATCAATTGAATGAGCAATTTCTATTCTTCTCCGGCCAGTGAATTGAAGGTGCTGGCTTTCCTTAAACCTTCAGAGCTGCCTCTCACCTGACTGCAAGGATCCATCCATCCACTGCAGCTGCTTGTTCCTTGGCTCCATGAAGCCCCTTCAGACCTCCCCTCCCTTCTGTCTGCTCTGAATCTCCCTACAAGTTCTTCTTGGCCCACACCCCTTCAGCTTCTCACTTTGTTTCAATGTTCTCTTCTTACCTTAGATGTGGTAGCCTGATTTTGGAATAACCTGCTTTTTGTCTAACTTAAAAATTTTTAGGATACCACACCTTTGAATAATCCCTACATTTTGTTCCTTAACAATGCCCCAGAGGCATGTCACCCCACTCTCACCTCTGTCCCTTGACCCTTGACTTTGTGCCACATCCATAGAGGAAGGTGCTATTTCCCTAGGACAGTTTGTTGTTCAGACAGGTTCCAACTTCCGAGTGATGGTGGGGTGCTGGGGGTGAACTTGAGATAAGCATCTCTCTTTCTCAACCAGAGGACACCCCCCTGGCCCTACCCTCATTGAGTTGCACAGGGGTAAGAAGTTGATGGGTGGCATTTGCGTCTCCCTGTTAAGGACAGCCAGAAGGTTCATGCTGACTCCTCCAAGAAGCTGAGGAATGCCATAAAGAATGTTCTTGGGGTAAGAAAGAAACTAATGAGATTGCTAGCCTCATTAGAAAAAATTCAGCATGGGACACAACTAAAGAGATGTATCTGACACCAGACTTTAAAGTTATCTCTTCACCCCCAGACCATCAGCTCAAAGAAAGGATAGTCTTAAGGGCAGAGATAATGAAGGTTCTCTGGACCTGGCGATGCAATGCCTTCTCATTTTTTCAGGTTAGGCCTTAGGCTTTGAGAAGCCATCTGTGATTTCTAAAGGCTGGGTTATGTGTCTGCACTAAATGCCCTTCTAATACAGTGCCCCATCCTTCCTGCCAGCTCCCAGCCCACTGCAAGGTCCACATCTGTGAGATGGCGGCATACTGAGTACAGGGTACTTGAGTACAGGTACTGAGTACTGAGACATTCCAGGAACTCAGAAAGGGCTTGCAGGGTGAGTAGAGCAGGCAGTCCTTTTCTAGCACTCTGTAAAAAAAAAAAACAAAAAACTGGCTGAACTTCCCTGGTGGTCCAGGGGTAAAGAATCGACCTGCCAGTGCAGGGGTCATGGGTTCCATCCCTGGTCCGGGAAGATCCCACAGGCTGAGGAGCAACTAAGCCTGTGAGCCACCGCTGCGGAGCCTCTGCTCCGGAGTCCCCCTGCTGCACTACTGAGCCCACGTGCGCAAATACTAAAACCTGCACACCCTGGAGCCTGCGCTCTGCAAGAGGGGAGCCACCACGATGAGAGGCCTGTGCGCTACAGCTGGGGAGTAGCCTCCACTCGCCACAGACAGGGCAAGCCCTTGCACAGCAATGTTGGCACAGCACAGCCACAGCGACCCTCGCCTCTTTCAAGGGCTCCCACGTAACTCCCACCCAGAATGGGACGCTGAGTGTGGACTCTAGGATATATTTTCTTCTCCCAAAGTCTTAGGTATACTCTGTGAATGATCACCGTACCTTCTTCTTGTGTATTTATAAGGACTGCCTCTCTCAGCCCCTGGCAAGCTCTTCAGAAAGGGTCAATTTCCTTCTTATTACTTGCAAACAACCCTAGAAGAAGTGACATTTTACCTTTTTCAACTGGAATTATATAACAGCCTGGAGAAATGTGTGATAAAGCTGGTGGAAGCAGGAGAGAACGCAGAGGGAATTAACGGAGTTAATATTTGAAAGGCACACAGCACTGTATGAGGGTTTGTTCAATAAATAAAATATTACTGCTGTTCTTATTGTTGTCAGACACTAAAGCATCACACAGACCTGAATGTTACTTACTAAACTGCTGAATTTCTGATATCAAAAAGAAAAAGAATACCCCTTTAGATTTTTGGAAGCCCCCAAAATAAAACATGGAAGCACTCTTGGCTTGAGGCTTATTCTATTTAACACCTTTCAATAGGGCAACATCTGGATGTTATCATGGCTTGGCAAGACGAGATGTCGAAATTACAAATTCTGGAAATGCTGTGCATTAGGCACTCTTGTCTTTGCCTGTAATTGCCTTAAAGATATAAAAGAGCCTGATTGTAATAACTCCCCTAGTGTAACTATTCTTCATTTCTATTCTGCAAGAGAAGATAGCAGGAAGTGGTATCACTCTAAGGATATGAGTAAGGAGAGAGGGGAGCTAATCCTTCAATCTGTGTGCTTCGCATCTCAAGTAAGTACAGAACAAAAGTGTGGAAGGATTACTAGTAATCATATATATATATATACATATATAAATATATATATGTCCCTTAACCTATTAACTGGAATAATCATTGCACTAAGATAAGAAACCCTAAGACTTCCACGGTGGGTGGCCCCAGGTCAGGAAGCATTCATTATTTATTTCCTCAAGTCCTGCTCCCCAGTGATAGGGATGGAAATTGGGCAGAGCGTATCTGCCCTTGCCAAGCAAGTGAGAGGCTTGTTTCATTTTTAATCTGGATCCTTTGCCCTGACAGATAAATCTCAAGAGTGCTGTTAAGGATGGGGTGAACTGGGCTCCCAGTGATGGCTGTGGGAAAGGGTGAAGGATAGAGCAGCCTGGGACTACAGTTATCATCGTGTGACTGCAGGCCTTTTAGAGTGAAGCGGGTAGAACCAGCCATGTCTCTGACTTCAGCTAGGAGAAAGCTAGACCCAAGCATGCGCTGAATTCTTTCAGTGGACTTTGTCACTGCAGGGAATGTGTTGAAGGCCTTTAGGCTGAACTGGGATGATGGGGAAAACTGAATACCATTCTATCTGGCTGAGTTTGTTTTATCCGTGGGTACTGTAAAGCTTGGGCTTCCCTGCTGGCTCAGTGGTAAAGAATCCACCTGCCGATGCAGGAGACTCAGGTTCAATCCCTGGGTCAGGAAGATGCCCTAGAGAAGGAAATTGCAACCCATTCCAGTATTCTTGCCTGGAAAATCTCGTGGACAGAGAAATCCCATGGGCAGAGAAGCTTGGTGGGCTACAGTTCATAGAGTTGCAAAAGAGTCGGACACGACTTGGTGACTAAACAACAACCATGAACCTTGGGGGAGTGGGCAGTGAAGTGAGTGCTTCTGTGCTGTGAGCCAACAGCTCTGGCTGGAAGTGGGTGCAGTGAGCAAGGGCAGGTAGGGTGTGTCTGAGTAACTCCTGGCATATGCGTGCTCAGTTGTTGCAGTTGTGTCCCACTCTGTGATCCCACCAACTGTAGCCTGCCAGGCTCCTCTGTCCAGGGGATTTTCCAGGCAAGAATACTGGAGTGGGGTGCCATTTCCTACTCTATGGGTTCTTCAGGAACCAGGCATCAAACCCACATCTCCTATGTCTCTGGCATTGCGGGCGGATTCTCTACCAGCTAAGCCATCAGGGAAGCCCTGGTAACTGGTCCTGGTGGTGAAAAAAAAGGGTGGATTGAAGAGGGGAGCATCTGGGAGCTGCAGTGGACGGGGTGGCGGGTGATACAAGGGGAGACAGGGAGAAGGATGCACTGACTTTTCCTGAAATGTAGTTGAGATTGTGGGGAACCAGGAAGTGGGTATTAGAGTGGTACTGATGCAGCAGAGTGGGTAGGACTTCATTGTGGACGAGATGGAGATGCAGGAGAGGGAAGCATGAGGGGTGGCCCCGGGCTTATGGGCTTCATAGTTGGGAAAAGAACAGATTTGAGTTTGATGAGAAGATAATGAATTCTGTTTGGATGTGTCAGCTATGGTACCTGCGGAATATCCTGACAAGATTCAGAATTTCCTGCAAAAAGCACTATGGATTCTCCTGTGTAGATGGGCTATAATTATTTATTAGGGACTTCCCTTGTGGTTCAACTGGTAAAGAATCCACCTGTAATGTGGGAGACCTGGGTTCGATCCCTGGGTTGGGAAGATCCCCTGGAGAAGGGAAAGGCTACCCACTCCAGGATTCTGGCCTGGAGAGTTCGATGGAATTACAAAGAGTTGGACACAACAGAGATTTCCACAACTGCTACAAATTCACTTGAAGGAGGGAAAAAGGAGTGATAAATACATTTCCACCTTAGGAAGAATTTAAGTAAAATGCTCTTTTAGGGAAAAAAACAAAACTTTCTTCAATTCATAAAAAGCATACAAATTTCAATTAAAGCTTGGAGCTATGTTATTTTTTCTTCAATATGCCCTAAAGCCTTCATTTAGACTATAGATCAGCACGAGAGTCCAGTGTGTATATGTGTGTGTGTGTTTATTTTTGTATGTTTTTATTGTTTTGTACGGGAAGAAACTTTTTTTATATGTGTATAATTCCCAAATTGGATTCTCTGATGGCTTAGCAGGTAAAGATTCCACCTGCAGTGCAGGAGACATGGGAGACAGAGATTGGATCCCTGGGTCAGGAAGATTCCCTGGAGGAGGAAATGGCAGCCCACTTCAGTATTCTTGCCTGGAAAATCCCATGGACAGAGGAAAGGGGCACAAAGAGTTGGACACAACTGAGTGACTAAGCATGCACACACAACAGTGAGCAATTCCCAAGTGAGTGAGATTTCTGCATTAAGAATTCAAAGAACTACAGTATTTTACTATGGTAACCATTTATTGCAGGTCAAAGCTGGTTAAAAAACTTGTATTAACTCAAAGAAAGGAGGTGGGGTTAATGGAATGAAGAGACCAAAAAAAAAAATTATAATCCTTCCCTAGCATTTATTTCTTGTGCCAAAGACTTCGGCACTTAGTCATATTTTGTGTCTATTTTCTGTACATAAGTCTTGCTTCCTCTGGTGTGCTAAGTTCTGAGAGGGCAGGAAATATTTCACATTATTTATTCTTCACAGTTTAATAACAGGTTCTCAAGAAAGACTTCATTTGTACTGTTGTTTATTAGGCATCACTCTGACCCTACACAGGTCAAATGATCCTTGGAAATGATATGAAAAACACAGTTTTTTTATTTGAAGAGTTCATAATCTAAAGAGAGTCAAACACAGGAAAAGCACATTTTGATAGAATATGATTAGGTATTTTAACTGCCTTTTTCTAGGCAGTTAAAGTGATAATACTTTTTTCTAGGCATACCCTTCAACTTTTCACATTTTATTTTTATTTTATATTGGGATATAGTTCATTTATAATATTGTGTTAGTTTCAAGTGTACAGCAAAGTTGTTCAGTTATACATATACATATACCCATTCTTTTTGAGATTCTTTTTCTATCTATGTTATTACAGAGTACTGATAGAGTTCCCTGTGCTATACACTAGGTCCTTGTTAATTATCTATTTTATATATAGTGGTCTGTATATGTTAATTCCAACCTCTTAATTTATCCCTCTGCGCCGCCCCCCCTTCCCCTTTGGTAACCATAAATTTGTTTTCAAAGTCTGTGAGTCTGTTTTGAAGTCTGTGTGTTTTGTAAATAAGTTCAGACTCTTCAGCTTTGAGTGAGTCTTTGGAGTAATGAGGCAGGAATTACCATCTCTTCTTCACACTGAAGTCTGTGAGCTGACTGGGTATCAGACAGTGAGTGGCTGCTCAGATCCCCCGTAGTGTTTGTATGCAAAAATCAAATGAATGCGCGCTTATCATATGGAATTGCACTGGAGGGAACATCAGAACAGTATAAAGCTTTCTAAACTTGACAAGAACATTGGGAAGATTAACAAGTTAATATTTCACAAAAATGCTTTGAAGATAGAAAGTGCCAACATAAGTGCTAATTATTATTATCAGCCCCCTGACCTTTTTTCTTTTCCTTTTACTCTTGGATCTATCATAGAATTTCTTAACTTCAAGGGAAATTATTTTTCCTCAGATGAGCATTTTTTAAATGAAGTCAAATGTTAATATATGCATTTATGGAAATACCATTTCTTCCATTATACTTTGTATCCCCCCTAGAGGGCGGAGATTGTGCCATTTATCCACTTTGTAAGGTCCCTGGCAGTGTAACACTCATTTTGTCACTCTGTAAGTGTACTGGCCATGGCTGGCTTACCTCTAAAGAGGCAAAATGCATGTAGAATCCTAGCTGTGACTACAAACTAGTGAGGTTTTAAAAAAGAATCAGAATTTAAGTAACTAAACAGATTTGCATTTTAGAGTGGACACCAGGGGAGACTGTAGAGTCTACTCTTACCAGGGATGCTGACATTATTCCAAATATTTTGGTTCTCCTCATTTGAAATTGCTTTCAGCAGCACTTTTACAAACCACATTAAGAGCGAGTGTCATTACTTCAGGTCACAGCTTATGTATGAAAAGATCATGAGAGATCAAAGTGGAAAATGTACCCAAAGGGACCTCTCCGTATTGGTGTGTGTAGGGCTCCGAGAGTTAATGAGTTAGAAATCCATTGTAATTATATGAAGCAAACCATCCTAATGCTTTACCCACCATATAAGCTTGAGAAAATTTCAAACACAAACATCGAAAGGCTTTAGAGCATTTTAAAATTTAGATATTCTGTTAAACTTGGTTGCTTGGGATAAAAATCAAAACTGTATAAAAGGCATTCACTGGAGAAGGAAGAAAGGTAAGCAGACTAGTAACACCATACACACACACACACACACACACACACACGCCCTCCCTCAACCCATTCTTTTTCCAGTAACTTGATTGCCGACTCAGGTCCTCCCACGCTTCTTTCTTTATTCTGCCTCTGGCAATGATAGCCAGAAATTTTTGGTTACTTTTCATTTTTTTCCCCTCATCCACTTGATTTGTTGCCAGGGAAGAGAAATAGATAAAGGGCAGCTGGGACATGGAGTTGGCTGAATCATCACAGGCTTTCATTTTTCCCCCTATCCGCTGCATCTGCTCAAAGCTTACATTGGTTTGCTAAGGGTTCTGTAATAAACTACCCCCAACCTGGTGGCTTAAACAACAGAAATTTATCGTCTCACAGTTGTGGAGGCTAGAAGTCCAAGATCAAAGCGTCAGCAGGGTTGATTCCTGTGGAGGGCTGTGGAGGAGGATCCATCCTATGCCTTTCTCCTAGCTTCTGTGGCTGTGCTGGCAATCTCTGGCATTCCTTGGCTAGTCAACACATCATCCTGACCTTACCATGATGTTCACCTGCCATTCTTCCTGTGTGCATGCCTGTCTTCACATTTCCCCGTTCGTAAGTATACCAGTCAAGTCAGATTGGGGTATACTCTGATGACCTCGTTTTAGCTTAATTACCTCTGTGAAGAATCTATCTCTAAATAGGTACTGAAGTACTGAAGGGCTAGGACTTCAACATATAAATTTGAGGGGGGGGGGACATAATTCAACCCATAACAAACCCAGAATAGAGGTATACAGAGAAATGAGAACATAGGGAGATTGCAAGTTTCACAGCTTGGTCTTTTGTACTTTGGCCTTTATAAACAGGAAGTTATTCTTCTCACTTTTATAAATAGCCATGCTTATAAGGACCTGGGCTAAGAAATTTTTATTGTGTCCATTTCAGGTAGATTTCCATAGTACTTTACCTGTACCTATCTTATGACCCTCACAATTTTCTGCCTTGTACTGTGGTTCCTTATGTACCCAATTTATCTCACCTATAAAACTATAAACTCCTTGGAAGCAATATCTAACTCATATTTGTTTCTGTCCCTTGAACTAGCAGAGTGCCTTGTCCATAATAGATACTCAATAAATTGTCACTGAATCTATAAATCCATGCTAGCTTTAGAGTTACAGAGTTCAAAGAGTATACAAATTCATTGTCACACGTTCTATCTGTCAGGGTAGATTAGGTCATGCGGCAGGATCAAACAACTCCTAACTCTCAGTGACTCTACTCAACAAAGTTTATCTCTTTCTCAGGTAAAATCTTTTGCAAGTCCGGACAGTTATCCAAGGTGGTCATGTCAACTGAGGGAGCAAAGCTTCCCAGGGAACTCAGCATGAAACTTCAAGGTGAAGAGATCATGGAGGAATCATCACTGGATCTTAAATGCTTCAGCTGAAAAATGATGCATGTTACTCTGCTCCGGACTGGTGTCATGACACAACTTCAAGGGGGCGAAGAAATGTAGTCCTCTACATGTTAGGACAACGAGGAGGACTGGAAATGCAGCTGAACACTACTAATTTCTAACTTCTGCTGCTGCTGCTGCTAAGTCGCTTCAATCCTGTCTGACTCTGTGCGATCCCATAGACAGCAGCCCACGAGGCTCCCCGCTCCCTGGGATTCTCCAGGCAAGAACGCTGGAGTGGGTTGCATTTCATGCAATCCTTCTCCAATGCATGAAACTGAAAAGGGAAAGTGAGGTTGCTCAGTTGTGTCCGACTCCTAGCGACCCCATGGACTGCAGCCCACCAGGCTCCTCCATCCATGGGATTTTTCAGGCAAGAGTACTGGAGTGGGGTGCCATTGCCTTCTCCAAATTTCTAACTTTGGTACTTTTTATTTCCTCTAAAAGGTATATTTTATATTAGCACTGTGCTTCATACAACATTTTTAGAGCCCTTACTATGTGCCAGGCAATGTTCTAAATGCTGGTGGTCTGATGTACAAGAGATGAACCAGAGGCTACATACCAATATGGGTCAAGGATCACAAAGGGGTGACCAAATAAATAAATGAGACATCTACATAATGTAGTCAATGCTATAAAGAAAATAGAACAGGATAATATGGTGAGGAATAACATTCTTGTGATCTCAACACCAATATGCTATAAGGCTTAGTCTTCTATTGAAAGGTTAGTGCTTATTTTTGCTCTCTCATATAATTTAAAATATAATATAATCATTCCTATACTATATTATACTGACTGAAATCTAATTGAACAGAACCTTTAAACTGCTAGAATTTGAAATCCTCCAATACATGTTTAGGTACTAAAGTCAAGTCATGAGAAAATTAAGTCACATAGAATATTTATACAAAGAAAACATAATTAAAAAATAGAAACGCATGCTATTTTAGTTATCTATTGCTGTATAACGTGCCACTTCAAAACTTAGTGGTTTAAAATGTTAGGTAACTAGGATAGGAAACAGGAGTCCAAAATGGCGGTGGCTAAAAGACAAAGAAAGGAAAACTCCGTGAAAATAGAACAAAGGAAGTTCCGAGGACCAGAGTGAGGGCTTCAGATAAAACAAAGAGCACTCCTGGCTAGCCCAATTTGCATAGGGCGGCCCAGGGGGAGGAAAAAACATATAAAAAGAGGAGCCAAAGGGCGCTCTCCCTCTCTGTCTCATCTGTCTCTCTCTCCCCACCATGCACTGGGGTACTCTTCTCTTCATGTCTTTGGGTCGACATACCCTCACGCATGGAGGATGGATTTTCCTGCTATTTTCTAAATAAAATAGAGCTGTAACACTGATTTGTCTAAGAGCTATAACACGGTCTGTCCAAGACCTGAGAGCTGTGACGCGTGGAGGGCTTTAATGTCCATCACTCCAAATCTTTGTTGTGATGAGACAGAATCGAGGAGCATACACTCGCCTGACCAAAACAACACCAGTAATATATTCACACAGGATTCTGGAATTTGGCCCAGACTTGGGAGGGAGAGCTCATCTGTGCTGCGTGTCTGTTGGGCTGGAATGTCCAAGACGCCTTCTTCATTCATGACTTAGTAGGACAGCTGTCGGAGAAGGCAATGGCACCCCACTCCAGTACTCCTGCCTGGAAAACCCCATGGACGGAGGAGCCTGGTGGGCTTCAGTCCATGGCGTCTCTAAGAGTCGGACACGACTGAGCGATTTCACTTTCCCTTTTCAGTTTCATGCACTGGAGAAGGCAATGGCAACCCACTCCAGTGTTCTTGCCTGGAGAATCCCAGGGACGGGGGAGCCTGGTGGGCTGCTGTCTGTGGGGTCGCACAGAGTCGGACACGACTGAAGTGACTTAGCAGCAGCAGCAGCAGCAGGATGGTATAATTGCAGAGGCCATCCAGGTATCTCTATCTATCTCTGGCTTCTCCCCTCTGTTTCTTTAGTTTGAGCTTCCTCATACTATGGCAACTGGGGCTCAAGATGGAGCATTCCAAAAAGATAAGCCCAATGCATAGTTGCTTATTAAGCCTTTTCTTGCATTGCACTTGCTAATTTTCAAGGACAGAGACGCTCAAGAGGAAAGGGATTTATATATATGTGTGTGTATATATATATATACACACACACATATAAAATTATGACTGATTGGATTGTTGTGCCACAGAAACCAACACAACATTGTAGAGTAATTTTCCTCCAATTAGAAAACAAAATAAAAACCCAAAGTTATCCCACGGTCAAGTGCAGAGTTAATCAGGGAGGCAACTTTACATGGTTCACTGGGATAGACTGTCTATCACTATCAACTCTCTGGACTCTAACAATTCTTGATCCTCCTATACAGACAATACATTCTACCCTTTCTGAGTCTCTTAAAGTCTAATTTCCCTGGAGATCACCCTGGTCAAACTAGAGCATCAGACTCAGGCTTGGAGTCTAGAATCTCATTATCTAAGTAAGGTCCAGGGAGGATAAGCCTACTTAGGTGTGGTTATTTTCAAACCAAATACCTCTAAGGTAAACAGATAAATTATCTTTCTCCCTTCTGACCACCACTAACTACCAACCTATAATGGTAGAGTAAAGACAGGGAACAAAAACACATATTCAAAAAAGGGAAATGCGAGATATATAAAAGTTACTATTCTTGCTGCTGCTTAGTTGCTGTTATGTCTGACTCTTTGCAACCCCATGGGCTGTACCCTGCCAGGCTCCTCTGTCCATGGGACTTCCTAGGCAAGAATACTGGAGTGGGTCCCCATTTCCTTCTCAAGGGATCTTCCCAACTCAGGGATCAAACCTACATCTCCTGCTTGGCACTAGTCACAGATCCATAGACAATCTGAAATCTAGTTGAGTATATAATGCCAGCTTCCTGGTTAGGACCTAGTCCTGATATCTGGTGGTGGTTCTCCATGGCTGCAAGTGAAACAGAGCAGAACTCTATAGGGCTCCTGGGCAGGAAACCCTTTCTGTGGCCTCTGTTTTTTGCTTACTATACAGTCCATGGAATTCTCCAGGCCAGAATACTGGAGTGGGTAGCCTTTCCCTTCTTCAGGGGATCTTCCCAACCCAGGGATCATTCCAGGGTCCCCTGCCTTGCAGGCGGATTCTTTACCAACTGAGCTATCAGGGAAGCCCTTCTGAATCCCAAAGAGAGGTTCAAATAGTTACTGATCAGGGAAGGGAGATGATACAGAGACAAGGGAGGAGCAGTCAGGAAACAACGGTACAGCCTTGAGGCAAGGTCCTGGTTTGGCTTCAAGGGCTACATATAACAATATCCTTGAGTTCTTCTGCAGATGTTGACTACCTGATGAAGCATTCTTCATTCTAGAGAGAAGGCCACTGCTTGATAACCTCAAGAACCACAGAAGCTCATCCAAGAGGTCACCTGAGTCCAGATGAAAGGAATACAGGCCCTGCACACACTCTGATCCTTACTAGCAACCGCATCTTTGAACACCTGTTATAAAACTCCAAATTCCCCCATGTTGGGACACAGTTTTGAGGGCATTAGCTTGCTGTGTTCCTCTTTGCCTGACAAAGCAATGGAGATGTTCTTTTTTTACTTTACCTAAAACTTTGTCTCTGAGATTGGATTTTTATTGGTGCACAGAGGATGAATTTTAGCATCACAACTGAGTCATTTTTTCAGTCTTCTTCCTGCTTTTAGAAGGTTGAAAGGATAGAGTCTTCTTTTATTTTTGAAATTCAAATTTTATTTTGAATTATTTCTGTCTCTTTTACTCCAGTCTTGCAATGTTGATACTGTATACTTCTCTTAAAAACTTTCTGGATTTCTTATAAATCTTATTATGGGTTCACTTCATTAGACAGTAGCCTTGTCATAAAGGAATTCAAGACTGACCCCTCTCCAATTTTTGCCTGTAAATCAGGATGCTGTAAGACTGTACCCTTAATATTCTTAGAAGGCTTGTTTTTTCTTCTCACTAGCTGAGAGATTCTACAAGTCCTAGAGATTGTTAGAAGCCCTTTTTGTCTAGCCAAGAGTTTATGAGGCAGTGCCCTAAATCTCTCTGAGTTCTCATAAACAACACTTTGATTCAGTCTTAACCTTGAGGCCCCATTTTGCTGATAGTGCCCTGGATTTGATATTTTCCCAGAGGCAATTTCTTACTTTGAAAATATTTCCCTGACATGCACTGGGGATGAAAATTAGTTTTATTTTCAAACCCCAAACCCTTTACATTTTCTCTAAATTCTGCTTGAAAACTGAACAGTTACTACTTTACCTCATCTTACTCTTTCCATAACTTATCTTCAGCAACTAAAAGATGTCAGGTGCTATTTTCAATAGTCTGCATGGATCCTTAGCTGAATCTCTGAGTTAATTAGGTATCCTTTTTGATTTTCCGTATTATTGTAGATGACAGTTTTGCTAATTAATCTCTGCATATATAACTTGGGCTTTCTTTTCTCTGGCTTCCAAAAGCACTTCCTCACTGTCTTTCTAACTATCACTAAGAGTCTTTTTGAGGTTTGTGAGGCCTCTATCCACTGCACAGTTTCAAATACCATATATTTTACATTTTTGTTGTAGTATCACTTCACTCCTGAGTTCCTATATAAAATTTTCAAGTTACCTTAAGGGGCCGTTTTACTAATTGTTTCACCAGTACATAACTCAGGACCGTTTTCCTCTAGCTTCCTATAGCTATTGCTTCACTGTCCCTCCATACTCTAACACAGAAATAAAAACAAAAATCTTTTCCAAGTTACTTCCTCAGGCCAGCAAGTACACATTTTATCTGATCCCGTACAGCTTCTGAATCAACAGTTATAGCACTGAATAGCCATAATTGCAGTTATTAAAATTTCTCAACTACAAAATATTCAGTTTTCCTAGACTTAGAAAATAGAAAACTTTGCATCCAATAGTTCTTTCCTCCTTTTCTCTCTTTCCTTTTTCTTTCCTCATTCATTCATTCATTCACAAAACATTTGCTGACTCACTTCCTATAAGTCAGGCACATAGTATTTGCCATTAAGTACAGAAGTAAGTAAAATAATTTGCTTATATGAAACTCTTATTCTAGGGAGGAACTTAATTCTTCAGTCATCTAAAAAATCGAGTGAACCAGAAAACCCATTTTGATTATTTGATAGCCTAAGTGAAAATTTCAAAGTGAGAAAAGTTCGTATTTGATTCACTTCCCTTCACTTGTTAAACTCTTTCCCATGTTTGGAAATTCTCTCCCTGGAGTCCACCATTCTCAAATATTTCCTAGGAAAACTTTGTCCACTGCTTGGTTCCACCAGAAAAGGCTTCAGGATCTACCCATAGTTTTTCTGCCTTTTTGTTAACACATTTATCTCTACCATCTCTGATTTACCTATGGCCTTGCTTTTGATTCAATTTCCCCAAACTCATTTTCAGTAATATGATACTGAGTAATCATTGCTTTCATGGATAAAATGGTAGCAGAAAAGAATATTCTAAAATGTAATGCCTCAACCTAAAAAGTGTCTAAAGTTATCCCTGTGCCTATGATGGAGATGTGTAGGGGTAAGCTGGCCTTTGAGTCTTAGGTTGCTATGTCAACTCCACGTGGCTTCTGTACCTCCTGAGATTCTTCACGTGAGACAGGCTGTGCTGGAGCAGGCATGCTTTCAGTGTGAGTAGAACCAATGGCTGTGCAATTAAATTTATCTTTTTTTTTTTTTCCAAACTAGAGAGGTTTACAGTGTAGGTCTGGCTTCCACGTTGGAAAACACCTTGGTGGTTTAGTCACTAAGTTGTGTCCAACTCTTATGGAAAACACCTTATGGCCCCTCAAGTTGCTGATGAGACCTGATTAACCCAGCAGTAGCATTGAAACTGAGAGGACACGATGGGATTCCTGGGCACCGAAGCCTTTCCCTGTTCCCTGTTTCTTGTAGGGAACGGACTCCAACCTCCACAACCTTTCCTGAGTTCCAAAGGGCAGGTTTGAAGAGTTGGTAATCCGGGAAGGGAAGGGATGCAGAGTCAATGAGGAACAGTCAAGAAAAACACAGTGCCTCCTTGGGCCAGGGTCCTGGATCCACCTAGAGGGATACATGTAACATGTATCTTTAAGCCCTTGATAGAATTAAAACTAGCAAATGGAAGATGCCAGAGAAGACCACCCAAGACCAGATTAAAGGAACTAGAGAAACTCCTCATGATTACTTGAGATGAGATTAAAGGTCCTGCATCTCCATCCTTGAACCATTGCTGTAAAGTTCCTCATCAAATCCTCCTGGGTTGGAACCCAGGTTTTGAGAGCAGAAGCCCACTGTGTCCTCCTTTGCCTGGCAAAGCAATAAAGCTATTCTTTCCTACTTCACCCGAAACTCTGTCTCTGAGATTTGATTTGGCACTGGTGTACAAAGAAGCTGAGTTTTCAGCATCATAGTCTCCATCTCACGGCCGCCAGAACTCTGACTGCAAGCGCGAGTAAGTCTTGACCAGCGTTTGCTCTTCATGTTTACTTGAAGAAAAAATTATGTTAATTTATCTCTTTTGAATGGTTAACATCTGAGAAAGAAGATTTCCCATGCTCCCCTCTCTTTTCCCTTAGGAAGCCTTCTTTTATGATAGTTTATGCCATTGTCTGCAACAGCTGGCTTGGACAGAAATGTAAAATAGTGACTGGATCCCACTCTCAGTGTCTGTGGCCCTTCACCACACTGGGGCTTTATCTATGGAGAGTAAACCGAGCTATCTGAACTCCGCAGAGGAAGTTCAGTCAGGGGAGACAGTCCAGCACCTGGCTCCCCGGGAGCAGCTGGAGGACAGAAGCTGTGGAGTCTTTCTCTGCCCCTTGACACCGGTGGGACCTGTCAGATTTGGAAACTGCTACCTTTCTGTAAACATGGGCTGTGCTCAAGGGAAGAGAATACTAGGAAAGATTCAGTCTCTTCAAACGATAGTTTCTTCATGTCTCAAATGTGGATAAGAACATCTGCCCAGCCTTCCCAAACAGGAATTGTATCTATAGTTCTTGTTTGGGGATTGAGTTTCCCATCAGTTTCTGAGAGAGTTTCTGCAAACCAAAACAGAAATATGTTCTTGCTGAGAGGGACGGGTCTAACTGATTTTCTGAATCAGCTTGAATTGCTGTTGGTGGTCACATAAAGTTGCTTTTCTCGCTTTTTGAAGAGCAAGCTGAGATCCAGAGACAGAGAGGGACTTTCCTTTGTACTTCTGTTACTATCTGGAAGAGTTTTATTTCTCTCTCTCTCTTTTTTGGGAGGCAGGGTAGGGAGGTAGGAATAAAAATAGATCTAAAAATGTTCCCTTTCTCTGAGGCTAGTTAGGTGTGAAACAGCTTAAAACCATCATCTAAACAGTTATGACAAAACTGCTTCTTTTTTCAGGGAGGGAAGGTATAATCCTATTATCTTTGTGTGGTTATCAGTGCCACTTGAAATTCCAATTAGTGCAGCTAATCACCATGGTCTCCTCTGGTACTTAGCTGGCAAACAGCTAAGTCTAATTAATACTTTGGAGTGCTGGGTAAATGGCATCCTCTAGACACATTTTCTGAGTAAAATTCTGATTTGGGGCTGTTTCATTGCCAATGGACAATTTATAAAAAGGAACGAAGAAATAATTCTGCATGAAACTATCAAAATAAGGTCCTTAAGTGATCTTGGCAAATCTGGGAAGAACTAGAGTTCCCAGAGATAAAGGTAGTATTCTTGATGGCCAGTCAAAGGTATATTTCTCATCTATTTATTATTTTTAAAAATGTATAAAACAAGAGAGACATTATTCATTTAAACTCAGACTTGTATAAAGAGTCATTACCCCTTGACTCATTAACAATGATCCTTTGCTTAGAAACAGGATAAAGTATTAATAACCCAGGACTTTGTGCTTTTTAATTCAAATGGCTTACAGCCAGAGTGGCAGGCAAGTCCATTATAATCACCTGGGTGATCTCCAAGTGAAATAATACCTTTTCTCTGATCAGTAGGCAGATTAGATGGGAACTAGAGCTTGGCAACCCCTGTCCCTTCATGAAGAAATTCTCTATTAGCACCTGCCCTCTCAGGCCCCCGCCCCCCTCCCCGTCCCCAATTTAGAGATCCACCCTCTTTTGTCCCAGAAAGGTCTTGGAGTTGACTTGGAGGTGGGTTGGCTTTTCATGGGGAAGCCAAGCCTGACCATGCACCCAATGTTGATCAACTTGTTCTACATGTGCCTTAAAGGTAGAGGCAGATACACTCGCAACTTACTCAAACTCACTGTGACTTCTGAAAACTCCATCTGCTGGTTATTGTCCCCTCAGTGTCTGAAGAAAAGCACCCACTGTATTAATATTAACCCAAGGAATAAGGGTCTGGTTTTCTTTCTCTCCATGGTCCTGGTGGATGCTTATATTTGTGTCTCATAGAGTAACTCGTTTATAATTAAACAATTGCTTTATTCTCTGTCTCTCTCACTCTTTTTTTTTTTTTTTAAGTTCATATTTGCAGAGACTTCCGGACTTTCCAAAACCTGGAAAGGCTGTAGAGAAGAACAATGAGTCCCAAAGAGTTGCAAATTCTTTTGACTTTGAGCTCAAGCCTTTGATTAGGCGCTGGTCTGGGAAAAGGGGACACTTATTTTCAAGACAAGAGTTCTGTGTTTAATTTTGGGGAATATGAAAGCACTGAATGTTTACTTGGGAAGGGATTTGAAACCTTTTGTAGGCTTTTTGAGTTTTTCAGATAAAGGAAGCCACACCACCCTTCTTAGGCAAAGTCGTTCTGCAAGTAGCTTTCCCAAGAACCAAGAGCTGTTCCCCAATGGGGTAGCATTATTCTGTATAATTATGGATATTTTCCTTTCCAAAAATATTTTTTTTCTAGAAGCTGCAGTTTCAAAAGCTTTCAATTCTGTATGTCATTATCAAATAATCTTTTTTGTACTCGGGTGTTTATTATTGGATTGCAACAACTATAAAGCTCTAGGGGTTTTTGTCTCCTTTGGTATGCTAATTAGCCAGTTTCCTTTTGATCTTTTTCTTACTGAAAAGAGTGAAAAGCTATCTCGGTAGGGAATCTTAGTGCCCGTACATTCATCCCCTCATCTCCATAATCTGAGGATCAGAGGAAGACAACAATCTCACTGCTGAATGAGAGCTTCTAGAAGCTTTAGGCAGAGCTCACTGCTGCCAAATAATCCCCCTGGCACTCAGAGGTGGGCACAGAGGAGGCAGACGCAGAGGGAAAGAGGCACAGATATTTCTTGGGGCCCAGTGAGCTCCATCAGTTTTATTTCTTCCCCAAGCATCCATTCAATGTCATTTCACCTCATTTTTAACTTTTACACGTTTTTCTCCTATTGATATGTTTTTAGTGACAACAGCTGAATACGTAGTTTGAGGAAGATGGCCTGAATAGTGGGAAAACAAGCAGCTGACAAAATCTGTTGGACTCCAAAGTCATCTTTCAAAAGACACAGTATGAATTCACATTTGCAAGAGTAACAGGGAAAATGCCTTGGCTCTTAGGAGCTGGGTGACCATATTGTGAATTATTTGGGAACAGAACAGAAGAACTTACCTGATTTTTAGTTTGATTGCTGTTTGGTCTACTCCAGTTGTGAATATTCACCTTTTTATTAGGACGTAAGGACGTAGGACAAAGTCTGGGAAGTCACGTGGGAAATGTCACCACTAATAACTAACATCTCTTGAGAAGGCACTGAGACAGCAGCACTACCTTATGAGTACCCAGCAAGGTGACATGTAAACACTCTAGTCTCAGGAATCATACTCAGCCATATGGGCCTGCCTGCAAGCCTGCTGTCCCGCACACACACATTATGTACACACACAAAGACACACACACAAGCCTGCCCAAACACATATACACACATTAGGTTGAACCATATGAAATCATTGATTTTGCAATTAAAAATGCAATTTCATACAGTTCAACCTAGAGTTTTCTGTTTGGAAGCTATGGCTATAAGATAATCATGCTTTATTAAAAAAAAAATAGAGTTCATACATTCAAGAGGATTGACTCCTTTAAAATCATCCCAATAGATGTCTGTTTCCAAAAATACTGCGAATCTTAGAGCGATTGTGTGTGTGCTAGTGGCTTAGTTGTATCTGACCCTTTGCGACCCCAGGGACTGTAGCCCACCGGGCTCCCCTGTCCATGGGATTCTCCAGGCAAGAATACTGGAGTGGGTTGCCATTTCCTCCTCCAGGAGATCTTCCTGACACAGGGATCGAACCCGTGTCTCATGTCTCCTGCACTGGCAGGCAGGTTCTTTAACACTAGCACCATCTGGGAAGCACTAATCCTAAACTTCAGGGTTTCCATTTTCTCAACACTTGGAAAACCATCTTTACCCTTTGAAGAGTGGCTTGAATTGGGGGATTTAAAAAAGAAGTCACTCAAAATCACCTCTTTGAGTAAAACAATTTATACTGAATAAAACTAGTTTGAGTTTTCTTTTAAATAAGCAAAACTGAAGTATAAACAATGCAGCAACTCTCTGGGGTGTCAAGTCGACTGCCGTAGCCGTAGCATTTTTGATTTGGAGATCAACTGGTCCAGCCGTCTTTAATTTTATTGAACCTAGAAATCCTCAGGGATCATTAATAATGCAATTTGGTGCACTTTGCTAGAGAGAGTCTGATTTATTAGGTTTAAGGAGTGACTTTCAAATCTGCATATTAAGTATGCTTGTCAGATGATTCTGAGGCAGGAGGCCCTCATACTTGGAATTGCCACTTTTGTCTGTAGGGATTAGCAAAGTTCAGTGACTTGCTGATCGTTACCCTACTGTACAGAAGCTGGCCCGGAAGCAGAACTCCAGTCTGCTGGACTCCCAGGAAAGCCTTAGAAAGGAACTTTTTGGTCTGAATTGGAGCCTAATACTTAATAGGCTGAGTGATCCATGTTTTCTCTTTGGTAAAATGGGGGTAATACTGATAGCAAACTCACAATGTTGTCTATGTAAATTGCTTAATATGGTGCCTGCATGTGAGTACGAGATAAGCCACTTCAGTCGTGTCCAACTCTTTGTGACCCCATGGACTATGGCTGGCCAGGCTCCTCTGTCCATGGGATTCACCAGGCAAGAATACTGGAGTGGGTTGCCACGCCCTCCTCCAGGGGATCTTCCTGACCCAAGAATCAAACCTGTATTTCTTACGTCTCCTTCATTGGCAGGCAGGTTCTTTACCACTAGCATCACCTGGGAAGCCCTTATTATGGTGCCTGGCATATAGTAATTGCTCAATTAACACCAGTTATTTTAATCCAAAGATTTCCACGATGGTTCTTTTATTTCCTTTCCAGTCCTAGCTCATCTTCATGACTCCAAACCCTACTGCCCTCCCCTGCCCTTTTACAGGCCTTTCTATGTGGCATTCCTTCCCCCATGACTTTGCTCACATCTCAGTTTCCTGTGCTGCCAACCGAGATTGGAGAAACGTTGTTGAAAGGTAGCTATCAGTTATAACAACTCTCTGGAATTCTCCCTGAGAGGAACAGCTGGGTCTTTTCACATTTTTGCCTTTATGCCCAATTAACCCCCAACTACAGCCCTTTTGGCTTGTTATTGTTAAAAAAAAAAAGTCTTCGGCTATGAAACTAAAGTGTGCAGAGATTGAAGATATGAACACAGAAGCTCCCTGTTCGTGCCAGGGGAGTGGGGAAGGAACAGCTGGCGGCATCTGCACTTAAGCACATGCCCTTGAGACCTGGCTCAGAAGCCAGAGGCACCAACGTTGGTGCCAGAGGGAGAAAGACTGCGCAAGGCATCCATGCACAGTGCTGGGAAAGGGCCTGTATCTCTTCCCCATCTGCTTCTTCACCCCCACACCCTGCCATTTGCTCACAAGTAAATAGGCAATGGGCAACCAAATGCTGCCTGAGCTACCTGATGCTGCTAATTACTATGCCTGCTTAGAGCCAATTATCTCCACAAAAGCAAGCATCTTCACATCGCATTCCAAACGGGTACTGTTTCCTCTGGGGGCAGAGACAGACTGAACACTGGAGCTAAGGTGTCCCTTCCTTGGCACCGTTTTCAAAGACACAATTGTTGTCTTTTTTCCTTTCTTTTACTCTTTATTGTAGCTTCTCAGATGCTGCAATCCCTAAAAACGCAGGAAGCTTGATTGGGGTGGGATCACTGTGTAGATAGATCTTTCTGTGTTCATCTGTGTAAAAAATACACAAATATTACACAATAGATGCAGAATGTGTATCAGTTTTACAAGCCAATCACATCTTCTTCCTAGTTGGACCTCTATTTCTCCACTCTCTCTCAAACGCAATAAGGTTAAAAGGTATAATACAAACATACTATGTGGGACCTCCATGTAACACAGTTGTGTATATACTTATTCCAAGTTTTGCTGGGAATCTACTCTAGGAATTCACTTATTTAGTACAACTGGCTGGACAAAAACCATTAGGCTAACTCTCTTCTCTTTAGTATCATGAAATGATGCTTATATAGGACAAATGAGGTGTAAATCTGTAATAATGATCTGATTTTCTGGTCAAAACATTTCACTAAGGGAAAGATGTGCTATGAATAATACATATTCACTGTTGCTCTGATTACTGTCTTTGGACAGTTACTCACTCTTACCCCTTTGTTGGTCGGTAGAGGCTGAGTCATTACTCTCCAGTGTCACTGTGGAGAGCAACGGAGGTTATTCATAGGACAAGTGTATGCATGATTTCAGTTTCTTCTCTAAATGGAGGAAGTTGCCAGAATGAAGCCAAACACCTGGAGAGAGAGGATGCTGACAAATGCATTTCTGAGCTGCGAAAACACCTGGAAAAGGCTGGGTTTTCCTGGAAAACGCTTCTATTTTTCTTCCTTTCTATAGAGGAGAGGACTCATATGTCATGGTGAACGTCCACAAGTTAGCCAACATCTATGCTAACTTGTCCGGAGGAGGGCACAGCAGCCCACTCCAGTATTCTTGCCTGGAGATTCCCATGGATAGAGGAGCCTGGCGGGCTGCAGTCCATGGGGCTGCAGAGAATTGGACATGACTGAGCAACTAAACACATCACGTTAACTTGAGAGTTTTGCAGCATCTTTCCGTCACTCTCTCCTTCACTGTAGTGATGACTGTGGGTCCCAGTGGTGAGCAGGGAACACAGGGACCTGTTCCTGGGGGTTCGAGTCTAACTAAGGGGAACCCTGAAGGAAGAACAGAAGGGGTTTGCTCACTAACTGAAGTTCGAGAAGCAACACCAAGGGGGGTACCTCATAGGTTTCAGCCCAGTCACCATTTGTACTTTAGAGTTGCCATCAGTAGCAACTATGTACCCCAAATGGAAGTCTTGTTTATTAATGAGCATATTTCTACACCCACCCACATTTCTGCTAAATATTAAGGATAGCTGTCAGGTCTTGACACTATCAGAAATACATTTGATATTTTTAAATCTCAAGAAAGTGATCTGTAGTCACAAAGTTAGAGCTAGGAAAAGCAGCATTCTTAGGCCTTGAAGTATTGGTTTATTCACTGAGCAGCTTTCACTAGATAATTGGCTACGTGTGTGTGAGAGAAAACGGGAGGGAGAGAAAAGGAATATGTGTGTGGGTGCATGAGCGAACATGTATGTGAAAGTACATACTTGGGTGTGAATGCACATGTGTGTGCATGCGTGTAAACATGTATGTCTGCATGTGTCAATGTGTGTATTCACTCTGGATGTCTCTTCATGCCCTGCAGAGAACTAAGAGACTCTTCTGGGACAGTTATTCAAATCATACAGCAGTTGAGTAACTTCTGCCAAGTCTCTGCATCCTGAAATACATTTTTGCAAAGGGTCTATGGAAAAGAGACTGCCCTTTTCAATCAGCTTCAGGTGCCCATCACGCTACGAGGCAACGTTTGGACAGCGTCCATGGTAATCTGTGCACTGGTGCGTGCAATGCTCATTTTAAGCATAAGCCTACTTGTTAAGTGTAGTTTTCGGTGTCTGCTCATAAACGGCACCGAGCAATGTCTAAGTGGGAGGAGAGTCAGGCTCTTTGCCCACGTGCTCTGTACACTAGACGTGGGTATATAACCTTTCTGCCCAGGGTATAATTATACAGCACACAGGGATATTTCAGGGTAAATATTTTCATTTTTTTTCCTGATGAAAAAAAAAATTGTGCCTCTTGCTAAAATTCTTTGGAAAATGAACCCCAAGTAAAAGATACCTATTATTCATTTCTTTCTCCTGGAGCAATTCTGCTGTGACTTCGATGCTAACTCCTCTTACGGGCTGTCACATTCAGGGTTGACTTCGTACCCGCTGTGTGCTAGCAGCGGGTCTCACTCATTTCAGACTGGGTCCTCATGACATCCAGTGAGTGGGGCTTTGTTAGCGGTCTATCTAATTTAAGTATCTGGGAGTTTGACTTTTTTTTTTTTAATGTCAGTCACTTAGATTTCTTCAGCATACATTTATTAAGCACATTTTTTTGGGCATCATCTGTAATGATAGACCCTGGGGAGAAAATGATGAATAATAACCCAGGGCCCTTAAGGTGCTTCCAGAGTGGAGGGGGGCAATTCCTCTAAAGAAAGGGGACCAGGCAAGTGAGGTGGGAGGACAAACGAGAGAGAAAGGTGTTCTTTTCTTGGTCTTGGGAAGCTTTGCCGAAGAGATGATGTATGAGATAAGGCTCGAGTGATGCCTATGGATTTGCTATGTGACAGAATATAGTTGGGGGGAGTGGGGAACCATGCCAGGCAAAGGTCTGAATTTATAAAAACAAACCCAGTTGCTGAATTCCCATCCTCAGAATAAGCAGCCACAACTCGAGACCTATTTATCATTTTCCTCCTTCCTCACTCAGTATTCCAGTCTCACCATTTCCCTTCTTGTCCTGTACCTGATTTCCTTTCAGAATCTTCTGAATCCAGCACTTCACTCAGTATAAAAAATATAAGACATCCAGTCTAACAAAGAAGAACTCCATGCAGTGTTTATTACCATGCCTTCCTTGTCTAGGACAAACTGATTTCTTGGTTTAGAATTATGGTTGTTGGACCAAATAATACTTTGTATTCTCCCGAGCTACTACAGACTCTGCACAGTCACCCTGGAAAAGGAACAAACCTTGCCTTCCCATGGAAGAGACAAATCATTCGGGGAAACCATAGTTCTGGCCAGAGCTTATCTGAGGCTGTGTATAACCTCAAGAGACTTACATGAAATCAAGGCTAGTTTGAAATGGTTCTCCAACTGCTGTTTTATTTTATTTCGTGTTTTTGAATTGTGAGACATTGGGGCATTTAAGTGCCCTTTAGGTCGTTGAAGATAGACAGATTGATAAAACCAAACCAACCAAGCAAACAAAAAACCACAAAAACAAACTGAAAAGCAAAAAAAAGCACCTTGTCAGATATTGTAACAAACTCAGACCTTTTGTATATAGAAATGGATGCCAGAAGTGCCCTATTTGTAAGCAGGAAGTGAAGATTTATTGGAGTAAGGTAATGAAGGCATCAGCTAGAGGCTAGGGCAAATATTCTTATGAAAGCAGCAGACATTCTGCTCCATTTCATACTAGATGGGACTGCAAATCTATCAAGGTCAAAAATGGCTTCCCTTTGGACTCCCTGAAATATTTGAAGATGTCAGTTTGCATTTACCTTAGTTACAATGTTTTTCAGCAACCAAGGCTAAATGGTGATTTAATTCCTGCACGTGTGTTCTTGATTTCTGTCTTGATCTAGAAATCTAGATGTAGAGCAAAGCCTTTGCTTTATGACTCCTGAGATGATCTGTTTTTTGTACTAACACCTGTATGGTCCTCTGCGCAAATGCTAGTCTCCTTCCACCTAAGACATGGTGTGAGAAGAAATCTTACCTGTGGAAACTTACATTAGTCCCCTGGCTCTGTTTGCTTTTATGCCACACCATGCAGTGCCACGCAGGCGTGACATGTGTGATGTGGAGACCCAGGGCCGATTGATGTGATTTACTGTGATGTTTCTGCAGAAACGGGAGCCACGAGACCTGAGTTGGAGAGAAGCAATTGGAGCCTCTGGTTTCCATTATCTTCCATACTTTCAATTTCTGCTTTGCTAATGTTAGAAGAGTCTGTGATTGGGTTGACAGTTTTGGTTGGTTCCACAGACTTTCATCATATGAATGTACTAGGGTTTGTTATTAGGGGTGTGTGTCAGGGGGCAGTTGGAGGTATTGAGGGAACAGCATTGTGGGTGGAAGTAAACAAGAGTTAGTCTTTTTCTACAAAGACCCTAAAATTTTGAAGGCAGGAGGGTGACCTGTGAACAGGAAGGAATGAAATAAGTTTTATCCTAGAAGTGTAAGCTCAGTGCTCTGGCAACAGAGAGAAGGGGAAGCTTCAGAAAACCCAATTTTTCTTGAGCTGTAAAAATCCTTACAAATTGGAACTCATTACTTCTAGCTTGATATATACTCTGGATCTCTGATATGAATGTATCCAACTCTATTTCACATGTATATTTCAAAATTGCCTCCAGTTTTGGATTTTTGTGGTGATGTATTTTATAGACTGAACTGGTTCCAAAGGCAGGTAGTCCATAGTTAAACAGTTATAAAAATGGAAGTATTTAGATTTAAAAACTCAACCTTTTCAAATCTCCTTTGTCTGGATAGCTTTATCTTGCATGCGGTTCTTGAACATCAGTGCTTTTAACTGCAATTCAGTTAAATTGCAGCTTAACTGAAGTTTCAATCATCAATTCACTTCCCTTGCTATTATTACACGTTCTGTTTTCTTACTCATGAATAGCTTCAGGGAATCTTTGCAGTCACTGTAAGCATATGCAGAAATTTTCTCTCTATACATTTTTCTTAGAAGAGAGTCCATAATTTTCATCATATTCTCAAAAAGATCTGTGAACCAGACAACATAAAACTACAGTGATTGTATCCAGCCTCAATTGAAATACCAGGTAAATGCTGATGGCTCTCAAAGCTGTATCTATAGCCTACATCTCCCCTGAGTTTTATTCTTATATATCCTAATGCATACATGCATGCTGAGTTGCTTCAGTTGTGTCTGATTCTCTGCAACTCCATGCACTATAGCCCCCCAGGCTCCTCTGCCCATGGGATTCTCCAGGCAAGAATATTGGAGTGGGTTGACATGCCCTCCTCCAGAACATCTTCCCAACCCAGGGATCAAACTCATATCTCTTATGTCTCCTGCATGGGTTCTTTACCACTAGCACCACCTGGGAAGCCCATATATTCTTATATTTACCACCTATCTTTGCTTCTTTGGGTCAATAGCCCAAACCCACCAATTCCAAGATTAAAGTCGTGATCATTCACCCTAAGTCATGCTTATATATTTTCCGTTTTCTTTGATGGAAACATTCAGTTGGTCTCCAAGGAGAGAAAACTGAGAGTTGTACTTGTCCTTTAAGCCAACTCCAGCAGCACTTGTTTCCAGAAGCTCCCATTGCTTGCTGCTTGCCCTCTTCTGGGCCCTCAGAGAACCCTGTGCCTATTACCATCAGTATCGCTGTTCCTCAGTCACTAAGTCATGTCCAACTCTGCGATTCCACGGACTGCAGGACACCAGGCTTCCTTGTCACCCTCAGTACTCAGCCGTATATTAATGTTCTGTTTATCTCTGTGGTTCCCTTCTTAGTTGGTAAGCTCTTTAAGACAAGTGGCTATTTCTTACTTGGCTTTGTAATAATTCAGCACTGAGCCCAGAAACATACACGCAGTTAGTGCTTAGAAATCAATTAAGAGGAGAAATTAGGGGTCTTCAAAGAACTTATATTATACTTGGCTTCCCAAGATTCAGATACAGTGATAGTGACTTGAAGTATTCTGATTTCTGCCCAGTGTGGTCTGCTAACATGAGGCTGTTTTAGAAATCAGACCTTAATGCTGATTCTATGTCACTCAGTAGGAAGATGGCAACTGTGTAGCAAAAACCTATACTCTATGTGTTTTTTCTAAACTTAGAAGTCTTACCCCAAGGGGAAAGATTCTATTAAGTTAAACATTTAGGTTTTAAAAGTAATGTTTTAGAATCAAGTAATTAATAATTCACAATATCTTGTGGCAAACTGTGTTAGACACAAGTGCGAAATTCCTGAGGCTTCATGAGTTCTGGTGGAAGCATAATGGACAAGTACACCAGTAATTTGACCACTGTGTTTAAGACAGAAACACTCTTAACATGAGGGCTAATGGAAAAGGAGTTTGAAAATGTCCCTTAGTCTTTCACCTACCTGCTAGGCTCCTCCATTCATGGGATTCTCCAGGCAGGAATACTGGAGTGGTTAGCTACTCCCTTCTCCAGGGCATCTTCCTAATCCAGGGATTGAACCTGGATCTCGTGCATTGCAGGTGGATTGGATTCTTTACCATCTAAGCCACCAGGGAAGCCCTGACTCTGGCATAGAAAATCCCAAAGGCAAGAGGTTATGTGGAGATGCTTCTGGAGATTAGACCAATGGGGAGTGTCCTATACATCGAGATTTTGGAAAGAAGGGGTGAGCTTTCTCATGGTCTAATCAGACACTCTGAGCCAAGTAGCAAGTTCAGAAGCATGTTGAGAAGACTTTGTCTAAGAGATTTGCTTGTCAGGGCAGGGTGTCTCCAACAAAAAGGCTGAAAGGGATACATCACTGGGGCCGCATTGAGAGGTGAATGGTGGTCTAGGAACGATGTTGGAGATTTGTGTGTTTTGGGGTGGGTATTTTCCCTTTAATTCCATTCTAAGTTCCCATACCAACCCCAGTGGTTGAGGAGCCAGAAAAATGTTTGTGATGGAGAAGGCAAAGAAATAAGGAAGATCTAGATAAAAACTGAAAAATTAGAAGAAAAAACTCTACTCTACCGAAATGATCAGACATCTGTTGTGCTCAGTGCTATGGATGCTCTCCTGCATATCCTTTTCACCTAATGTATCAACCTGCCAGCTGCCGTGAAAGGTGGCTGCTAATAGCTCACAGCTGCTCTGTGCTGTTGAGACGTGCCTTTGGTCAAACAGGAACTACCTTGCCCCGAAAGTTGTGAATCTCCCGTTAGCTAAGCTCAATGCATCTAGTATTATACAGAAATGATCAATTTTCTGCCACTGGGATGGCATGTTAAACGTATTAGAAGTGTTTCGGAGGAATGTCCATCTTTGGTAATAGTGAAATAAGAAATCCAAACAAAATGTATTTTACAAAAAGTCCATTTGAAGCATTGGAGAGCTCCTAAAGCAACTACAGTTTGAGGAGCCAAAGTCTTGGAAAGAAAAGTGCAAAGAGAGAAATTTGACTTTTACGGATGCTTTTCCCTTCAAGGTATTTGCCAATTCCAAAGAAGCAGCAGAGAGGCTGAGAAATTGAGCAGAAATTGACAGCTGAAAAGCTGAGAAGTCAAATGGAGTTTCTGATGGTCTCGTGGTCCAGGAGACAAAAAGTGGAATTCAGAGCTAGTTCAAAGAAGAAAACCCTGACAAATATTCCAGGATTTTAATAGGCCCCTGGGTGGTTTATAACACAGGAGTGAGAGTGGACTGGAAATAAATGAGCCCCACAAAGCAGAGCCCAGATTTGAGTCAGCTTATTCCCTGATGAGATTAAGGTGATCTTTCTCTATTCTGTCAGAAGAAAAAATAAATGCTGTCATAAAAGAGCTGACATTCTCCAGAATCTCAAACTATTTCATATATGTTATCTAGAATTCAACACAAAATCACCAGGCAATGCTGGAAGGTAAACACGTTATTGAAAGCAGAAAAAAAAAAAGCAGAATAGAAACAGATCTGGAGGGGATCCAAACAGTGAAGTTACCTGACAAATTTAATGAGTGTGATTAAATTAGAAAGTTAGCTGAAGCAAATAACAAATAATCAAATGTAAAATTTAGAGCATAAAAAGAATAACAACTGAAATTATTAACTTGATAGATATGTTTAACAGCAGATTAAAAAAGACTGCTTAAGAGAGTGAACTGGGAGATATGCAATAAGAAAATCTCAATACTAGAGAAATATGGGACTTAATAAATAGATCAAACATATTTTTGAACACAATTTTTATTGAGGGATGCGTTTATTTTGTTTTAAATAGTTATTTTATTTATTTATTTATTTGGCTGTGCCAGGTCTTAGTGGCAGCATGTGGGATCTAGTTGCCCGACTGGTGATTGAACCCAGGCCCCTCCATTGGGAGCACAGAGTCTCAGCCACTGGACCACCAGGGAAGTCCCTGAGGGATGCATTTAGAATCTCTCAGTGAAAAAAGACATTGGAACAAGCCATATTTGAAGGAATAATGGCCAAGAGTTCTCCAAAAATAATGAGAGTCAAGGAGCAGTAAAAAACCCATAGCAGGATAAAAATTAAAGCTATCATACTTAGGCATATCACAGTAAAACTGCTGTAAAGGAAAGAGTCTTAAAAGGCAACAGAAGCCCAAATAAAACTGTCATATGACTTCTCCCAAGCAACAATGGAAGCCAGCTGGCAATTGCTTTAAATAATTTACTCAAAACTATCTTAGAATTCCATCCCCATAGAAATCTTCTTTAAAAATAAAAGAAATAATTCTAGACCAAAAAAATAATTGAGATAATTTTATCATTAGCTAACCTGCATTTTAGTAAATGCTAGAGTGAATTCTGCTCTCGCATTTACTGTATTTCAGAGGCACTGAGATACAAGAAAAGATGAAAAGCAATGTAAAGCCTAATAATTGGTAGATCTAGATGAATATTAAAGTATCGAATAATAATAATAATATTGTTTTGTGGGGTTTAAATATCTACAGGATAGACACAGGACGAAAACAAAACTAAAGGTTGGAAAATAGATAAATGGAATTATACTGTTTTGAAGTCCTATATTATGCTGCAGCAAAAGTCAAGAATGCATATTTTATTCTATGATGACCCTTAAGAGAATAATAAAAGTATAATAAACAAGATAATAAAAACAGAAATTGAATAATAAAAATATTTAATTAAAACAAAATAAGGCAAGAAATGAGAACAAAAGGAACATGGCACAAGTGAGAAAAGAAGAATATAGTAATATAGTAGATTTAAACCTGTAAATGAAAGTCCAAATACTGCAATTAAAAGATTAGTATGGTCCAACTAGATTTTTACAAACCTTCATGCTGCTTATAGTAAACAACCTAACATAAAGTTTAGCAGTTAAAGGATGATAGATATTCCTTATTCACATTAACCAAAGAAAACTGTTTTGTTTTGTTTTGTTTTTTTTTGCTAAACAGGCCAAGTAGACATTAAGTTGTTCAGTCGTGTCAGACTCTTTGTGACCCCATGGACTACACAGTCCATGGAATTCTCTAGGCCAGAATACTAGAGTGGGTAGCCTTTCCCTTCTCCAGGGAATCTTCTCAGCACAGGGACTGAACCCAGGTCTCCCGCATTGTAGGCAGATTCTTTACCAGCTGAGCTATCAGAGAAGTCCAAAGTAGATATTAAGGCAGGAACAGTTACTAGAAGGATAGCTCACAATGATAAAATGATTCATCTTCCAGGAAGTGGGACTTCCCTGGTAGCTCAGCTGGTAAAGAATCCACATGCAGTGCAGGAGACCTCAGTTCCGAATCCTGGGTTGGGATCAAACCTGGGTCTCCTGGATTGCAGGCGGACTCTTTACCATCTGAGCCACCAGTGTAAATGCCAAGTAAATAATGTACAGCAAATTCAATGCTTGTGTTTTGGAATTTTTCTGGAATTTCTCTTATTATTGAATATTGTTTTTGTCTTTATTGAATTTGTTACAGTGTTGCTTCTGTTTTGTGTTTTGAGTTGTCAGTCACCAGGCACGTGGAATCCTAGCTCCACAATCAGAAACTGAACCCAAACCCCCTGCATTGACAGGTGAAGTCTGAACCACTGGACTGCAGAGAAGTCCCTATTATTGAATATTTTGGATATGAGGTGGTTTGGATCTACAGAGGTGGGACCTGTGGATTTGGCGGGTCAATTGTACACTTGTAAATAAACCACGGATCAAAGACAAAATCACAAAGGAAATTAGAACTTGTTCCGGCTTTAGAAGAACTAATTGAAAGACAATGCTGTGAAAGTGCTGCACTCAATATGCCAGCAAATTTGGAAAACTCAGCAGTGGCCACAGGACTGGAAAAGGTCCATTTTTATTCCAATCCCAAAGAAAGGCAATGCCAAAGAATGCTTGAATTACGCACAATTGCACTCATCTCACACGCTAGTAAAGTAATGCTCAAAATTCTCCAAGCCAGGCTTCAGCAATATGTGAACCGTGAACTTCCAGATGTTCAAGCTGGTTTTAGAAAAGGCATAGGAACCAGAGATCAAATTGCCAACATCTGTTGGATCATCGAAAAAGCAAGAGAGTTCCAGAAAAACATCTATTCTGCTTTATTGACTATGCCAAAGTCTTTGACTGTGTGGATCACAATAAACTGGAAAATTCTTAAAGAGATGGGGAATACCAGACCACCTGACCTGTCTCTTGAGAAACCTGTATGCAAGACAGGAAGCAACAGTTAGAACTTGACATGGAACAACAGACTGGTTCCAAATAGGAAAAGGAGTACGTCAAGGCTGTATATTGTCACCCTGCTTATTTAACTTCTATGCAGAGTACATCATGGGAAACACTGGGTTGGAAGAAGCACAAGCTGGAATCAAGATTGCCGGGACAAATATCAATAACCTCAGATATGCAGACGACATCACCCTTATGGCAGAAAAAGAAGAGGAACTAAAAAGCCTCTTGATGAAAGTGAAAGAGGAGAGTAGAAAAGTTGGTTTATAGCTCAACAGTCAGAAAACTAAGATCATGGCATCTGGTCCCATCACTTCATGGCAAATAGATGGGGAAACAGTGGAAACGTTGCCTGACTATTTTCTGGCCTCCAAAATCACTGCAGATGGTGATTGCAGCCATGAAATTCAAAGACGTTTACTCTTGGAAGGAAAGTTATGACCAACCTAGACAGCGTATTGAAAAGCAGAGACATTACTTTGTCAACAAAGGTCCTTCTAGTCAAGGCTATGGTTTTTCCAGTGGTCATGTATGGATGTGAGAGTTGGACTATAAAGAAAGCTGCGTGCTAAAGAATTGATGCTTTTGAACTGTGGTGTTGGAGAAGACTCTTGAGAGTCCCTTGGACTGCAAGGAAATCCAACCAGTCCATCCTAAAGGAGATCAGTCCTGGGTGTTCATTGGAAGGACTGATGTTGAAGCTGAAACTCCAATACTTTGTTCACCTGATGCGCAGAGCTGACACATTTGAAAAGACCCTGATCCTGGGAAACATTGAGGGAAGGAGGAAAAGGGGACAACAGAGGATGAGATGGTTGGATGGCATCACTGACTCAATAGACATTGGTTTGGGTGGACTCCGGGAGTTGGTGATGGACAGGGAGGCCTGGCGTGCTGAGGTTCATGGGGTCGCAAAGAGTCGGGCACGACTGAGCGACTGAACTGAACTGAACTGAATATCATTGTGCTCAACTAAAAACAGAAGTAGTCAAGATGCGGCATGCATGCATGCTAAGATGCTTCAGTCCTGTATGACTCTTTGTAACTCTGTGGACTGTAGCCTGACAGGCTCTTTGCCCATGGGATTCTCCAGGCAAGAACACTGGAGTGAGTTGCCAATCCCTTCTCCAGGGGATCTTCCTGACCCAGGGATTGAACCAAGGTTTCCAGCATTGCAGGCGGGTTCTTTACCACTGAGCCACTGGGGAAGCTCAGTCAAGACGCTAGCCCAAGGAAATGGAATATATTCTTTCTTTTTGCTTCTCTTCCTGTTAAAATTTCAATTTTGTATCTGCAGCCCAGAAATGACATGGCGGGGCTTTTTAAGTGTCTGTTTTATAGTTTGTGTGAATCTCATAGGTCAAATGGTCAATATACGGCAGCTTTCTGGGACAATAGTGATAACACAACTGGGAACCCTGAACCCTGTGCCCAGGCATAGCTTAGTACACACTGTTGTATAGCTTGTGTGTGTTCAGTCGCTCAGCTGTGTCTGATTCTTTTCGACCCCATGGACTCTAGCCCTGGAGGGCTGTCTATGGGATTTTCCAGGCAAGAATAGGAGTGGGTTGCCATTTCCTCCTCCAAGGGATCTTTCCAACCCAGGGATGAAACTCAAGTTTTCTGTCTCCTTCATTGACAGGTGGATTCTTTAGCACTGCAGCACCTGGATGGAGGTAAGTAATATTGCGATCATCCAAAAGACGTGTCGAATAGCTTGAGTCCTTTCCTTTTCTCATTCAAGTGAAATGTTACTCTTCCCTGGAAAAACTGTGGCAGATATTTAGGAGCAGAAACACTTCACACCACTATTTAACCAAGTGCCCTGTGCTGAGCTATTAAGTCTCCTGCTATCTGTTTGCTCAAATATGAAGGAAAGGGCTATATGAACATAGTGAGACAAATTAGATGTTTTTGTGTCCACACTAAGGGCAATGATGGTTTTTTAATGAAAGCATTTTCTTTTGTGCAAACTCAAGAATAATGTTTCTTCTAAGGGAATATTACATGATGAAATAATAATACAATTATGTCCAGAAGCTATGACATGGGAGATGATACTCTGTGCCCCTCTGATGAGGATCACAGCTTTCAATGCCAGAGGCATTAAAGACTTCACATTAGAGACCTTTAGAAGCTCATGAGGCCAAAAGTTACACTGTGGCTTGAGTTACTGTGCTCTGAGGGCCCTGGTTTTCTGTTCCAGGTGCCCACAAATTAAGTGTCATAGATTAATCACCTAGAGCTAAATCAGGGAGTTAAAAAGATGTTGATTCCTCCCATAGCTTTAACCTCCAAGGCAAACTACCAGCCCATCAACTGCAAGACACTGCTGGCTTATATTGGAAATGCAAAATTCTTCCTTGATGTTAGGATGAAGGGGCTTCGTTTGTAACATTGTGCTCATAAAACAAACTTCATCCTTTCCCAAGTAATTGGCTTCCTGCTGTCAGGCGCTCTAAAGAGACGTTTGACAGGAGTTCAAATTGGTGTGTTAGTACCTTTCTTATGTATCTCTTTCCATACGCTGTTTATATTTCCTCCTGTTAGCACACCCTTCGCTTGGTAAAGATGAATTTGGATTTTCAGTGTCTTCTTGCACGGGCTTATTTCGTGATTTGTAGTTGCACGGAGTTTCCGTGGCTTTGTAGCTGTAAAATTCGCAAGAAAGCCAGACCATGTGAAATCCTAAGGTCTTGGAAGTCTGAGTGACCCCAAACAGCCCCAGGTTTTTGACCTTTTCCTATTCTGTGCTCCTTTGTTAGTTCTGAAAGACTCAGCTGAATTTTGTAGGATGCAGAAAATAGTTCTATTTTCAGTGTCTTGCCCTTTAGCCTGTTACAGAGTGCAATTCGATTCTTCTTTCAGAGGATGGTTCAAACCTACATTGAATGATTGCTTTTGGGAGAAAAACATCCCAGGCCCTAATGTGCTGAGACTGAAGTGGTTCTGGGGCACACATTAATAGGTAACTAAATCAGAATGAAAACATTTCTGAGGATGAATGTCATATTAAAGCAATGAAAGAGCTGTACAAATTCCTTGGAGTCAGGGCTGATTGGTGAAGTCAGGGCTTAGGGACGCTTTTACTGGAATAATGGGTGGGAGAGAATTCAGAAACAGGTTTTTGCAATAACATTCCTTTCTCATTCCCACCCACTCCTAAACCCTGAGGTGGAATTGGAATGCTGATAAAGTGTTCCTAGTCAACTCTATAAAGAGTAAAAACTAGGAGATTCCAGATATCTTCTCGTTATCAATTAGGAAAGTTTGCATTTAAAAATCTGTGGCTGGGGGACTTCCCTGGTGGTAGTGGCTAAGAGTCTTAGACTCTGTGCTCCTGATGCAGGGGGCTCAGGTTCGATCCCTGGGCAGGGAGCCAGATCCCATATGCCACAACTAAAGATCCCAAGTGCTGCAACTAAGACCTGAGGCAGCCAAATTAATATAAATAAATAAGTATTTTAAAACATAAGATCTGTGGCTGGAATGCAGATCTTAAATACATGAACTAAGGTAGCAGTTTAGAAGGCAAGACCAAATCCCATGAAAATCAGTTGGGATACTGCTTAACAAAGAGCAAACTGGTGTAACCATTGAAAGACCTGGGTTCCAAGCTTAGTTCTTCTATTTACTTGTCATATCACTTAATTAAAGCAAGTGACTTGATCTTTTCTGGGCCTCAGTTTCTTCGAGTGTAACCTGAAGATTTGGGACAACCTTAAGGAATGTGAGTCTGTGAATTATGCCTAGGGTCCGAATCAGGCTTGGAATAGTGCGCTGAAAGTAACCAACGTATATGGTCAGGGTTGCTATTTTGAGTATTTAGCAGCCCTGCAGTGTACAATGAAGGCTTGATATAAACATCTTCACCAGTCTGTGCCAGATAATTATTAACTTATGGGAATGGAGCCCCAGCTATTGGTGTCAAATTGTGAAAGCAGAAATGACTTCAGAAATCACTGGTTCATATCCTTCATTTTCCTGGTTATTGCATCCTCTGTTAGGAGAAGCACATCATGATATTTAAGAACTGTTGAAGATGACACCAATGCAAAAGGGCTTATGGACATGGCTGGATATCTCAGTGGATGCAGCAGATTGATACAGTGACGGCGCTATATCATACCTTCCTATACCCACACCCTTTATCAGTTCCTTATTCACACTGACACTCACCTTGTCTATGTGGTTTGCTTTGGCAATAACAAATATGATTCAAGCACAGTCAACAAATACCTTTTCATTAGGGTTTGCCCCATCTCTTGCTGCTTTTGAACACAGCCGCTACATAAAGATGTCTCTTGGCCTGCTAGTGACACATGGCCCAGCTGACAGCCAGCATCATTCACCAGACATGTGAATGAGGCTTAGACTAACCAGCTTCATTTGAGCTGATGGATGACCGTGAAAACATGAGTGACCTCAGATGAGACCAGAATAGGAAACAACCAGCTGACCTCAGCCCAAAGTGCTGACCCACAGAGTCACAGCAAATAAAATGGTAACTATTTAAGACACTAAGTTTGATCCCTGGGTTGCAAAGATCTTCTGGAAAAGGAAATGGCAACCCACTCCAGTACTCTTGCCTGGAGAATCCCAGGGACAGGGGAGCCTGGTCAGCTACAGTCCATGGGGAGGCAAAGAGCTGGACATGACTGAGTGTACACACGCACACACACAGACACACAGACAGGATTGAAACACAGCAGTAGATACTCGACACAACAGAAGAAGGATCTCCAGTTTGAGAGTAGGGAAGGGAGTTTCTCAAGAGCTGATGGAAGGAAAGATTTGAAGTGTTTTCAACCATTTTCTTCCTTGAAGTTGGAATCAAGGGTTTGTGTCTAGTTCTTACAGATTCTTGCTTCCCAAATGAACCAGAAAACTCCTTCTGGCCCATCTTTCTTGTCAAACAGACAGGTTCTGGGAAAACACTGCTAGATTTTCCTAATTCTTCCTAGTAAAGCACACTTTCCCTCTTGTACTTCCTTAGTCACAATTTTTCCCCTTTGAAATATAACAGTGATCATTTGACCTGTCCTTTTCTCATCGATTCAGTGGGTGGCTGCTAGCAAAGAAGTTTCATGAAATATTACCAGAACAAAGAGTTCTCGGGAAAGAGGTAAGAAGATAAGATTTTAAAATGCCTGAGGAAAATAAAACGACTGAGAAAAAAATTATGTTTTTCAAAAGTCCATATAAAGCCTGCAACTATCTTGCTTTCAGCCCTAGTTTGAGGCAATAAGGAAAAAATCCATTTTATCATTGTCCTAGAGTTTCTGATATGTTGCCGCTGGTGGTTGCAAGTCAAAACAAAGGGTTAATATAAAACATAGCCCTGAAGACTGCTGTTTTTTGTCAAAAATGACTCTAAAACTGAACAAATAAATGAGGCAACTATTTTCTGATGCTGAATAACAAGGGTATAATCCCTAAGAGAAGGGAGTTCCCTCCAAGTATACATCAGAGTCCCTGCCCAGGTTGCCAGTTGTAGCCCAGTAAGTTGGGTCCATGCTGAGGCTGGTGGTCCAGTCAACTTGAAGAGGCAGAGGTAAGAGTTTGGGATCACTCGAGTGGATGCAAGCTGCAAATCTGATCCAGCCTGAGGGGAGTTTTTCTTAACACCCCAGGCATTCATCTGAAATACCAGAAAGGCTATACCTCAGAAGACAGGACCATGCATTGAGGTCAGAGCTACCCTGAGTGCATGTTAAGCCACTTCAGTCGCATCTAACTCTTTGCAACCCATGGACTGTAGCCGGCCAGGCTCCTCTGTCGGTGGGATTTCCCAGGCAAGAGTACTAGGGTGAGTTGCCATGCCTCCTTCCAGGGGATCTTCCCCACCTAGGAATCACACCTGAATCTCTTACGTCTCCTGCGTTGGCAGGCAGGTTCTTTAACCACCAGTGCCGCCTGGGGATCCCAAGGCTACTCTAGACCCAACTTGTGCCGTGCTTAGTTGCTCAGCCACGTCCAACTTTTTGCAATCCCATGGACGGTAGCCTGCCAGGTTCCTCTGTCCGCGGAGTGGTTTTCCATGCCCTCCTCCAGGGGATCTTCCTAACCCAGGGGTCAAAACCAGGTCTCCCACCTTGCAGGCAGATTCTTTACCATCTGAGCCACCAGGGAAGCCCAAGAATACTGGAGTGGGTAGCCTATCCCTTCTCCAGGGCATCTTCCCAACCCAGGAATCAAACCAGGGTCTCCTACATTGCAGGCGGATTCTTTATCAGGGAAGCCCAGACCCAACTTACTAAAGCCTAAAAATCCAAGCTTTGACAAGTTCCACAGGTGAGATAGAGTTTGAAAGTTGAGTTCACTAAGTTATAAGAAATGAGAAACAACTAGAGGTTTCCATGGCCTAAAACCCAGGCCAACAAGTTTAAATTTGTTAACAGTCATTAATTTGCTTGTCAAAGACATTGCAAGAAGAAAAAGTTATAAACTAAATACGGAAATCGATTGGTGTCCTTTCAGTGGGGGCTCCAAAGAACTCTGGTACCAGAGTCCTTTATGTCTCAGTGCAGAGGAGAAGAATTCAGTGAGAGCAAAGCGGTAGATAAGAAGAGATTTATCAGAATAGGACGCTTGTGAGATTTACAAGCACAGCATTGAGAAATACTGTGCTCAAGAACTGGGGAGAAGGGGAAGAAGTTCTTTGTGTTTCTTGAGTAGATGTCATGCTTCCATCCTCAGCTCCTTGTCTCGGTTGAGCAGGGGAGTTTTCTTGTCCCTACATGGTCAAGCGAGGTTCACAGATTGTTGCTTTTTATCTGTGCAGAGGGCATGTCCTAGGGATCACTGACTTACTGACCTCACTGGGTAGAGAGTGGGTCTCAAGCCACCATTGTTTCATTGCTTTGGGGCATGTCCTGTGCAACCGTTGCATGGTTTTGCTGCTAAGCAAGCCTGCTTGGTTTGTGGTTAAGCAAACCTGCTTCCTCGAGTAATTATTAACTTACAGATGTCTCTCATATTTTTCTACTTATAATCCCCTAGTGGGATTAACTAATCACCTACTTTGTCCCTTCATTTTGTCCCTATTAATACCTCTCATTAGCATAGATGCAAAAATAAAAATGTTAGCAAATCAAATCAAGTAATAGCTAGAAAACAGACTGCAATGGGTTTATCCTAGGAAAACAAGGCTTGCTTAACAGTTAAAAACTAATATATGTAATTCACCATGCTAACAAAATAAAGAAGAAAAATCACATGGTAATCTCAATAGATACAGAAAATAACATTTGGCAAAATCCAACCCCCACATATGATGAAATCTCTCGGCAAATTAGTACTAGCAGAGAAGTTTCCAAATTTGATAAATAACATTTAAAATATATCTACTAAAAATATCACAGCTAATGATACAACAGGGAATGCTGTTCTCTAGAACTGAGAATATGGCAAGGATGTTTGTTCTCTTCGCTTTTCTTCGATATTGTACTGAGCCTTCTCAGAGGAACTAGGGGATGGAGCTCGAAAAGGGACTGAAAGGGGTCGAGATTGAGAAGGAACAGTGAGACTGCCTCTATGCACGAAAGACATGATGGAAAAACTAGGGAGTCCATAAAAAAACAAGCGAAGCGTCAACTACACTTAGCAAATGGACCTATCTGTTAGGATGTCCTCAGGATACAGCCAAGTATAGGGCAGGAACAGAGGCACGGGCGTGGAGAGCGAACATGTGGACCCAGAGGCGGAGGGTGATGGCGAGACGACTCGGGAGATTAGCACCGACATATATGCACCACCGCGGTGGGACAGACAGCTAGCGGGACGCTGCTGCGTAGTGCGGGGAGCTCAGCTCTCTGCTCTGTGCGGACCCGGGGCGGGCGATGGGTCGCGGGGAGGTCCAAGAAGGAGGAGATGTGTGTATACACAGTGGATTCGCTTTGTTGTACAACAACTAACACATCATTGTAAAGCAATTATACTCCACTAAAAAAAGAAAAAGTAAACAACCTCCAGAGAATCTTACCCAGTACACAATAGTCAGCAAATATTTATTGAATAGGTGGTAGAAAATGAACAGTATTATAAACAAAATCCAAAAGGAGTCTTGCTGATAACATAACAATCAAATCATCACAAATAAATGTATAATTTATTACTTAAAAAATCAACTATGAGGCTCTATGTTAGTAACAAAGAGATGCAAATAAATATTAAAGGTGTTTAGGACAGTATCAAAAGGCATAAATACTTTTGACATATGTAACGAAAGACAGGAAGGACTTGTGATTTGAAAGCAGCAAATATTTCCAAGAGAAATTTTTAAAATTTAAAATGAAGAGATATACCATATCTATGGATTGGAAGGCTAAATATTGTTCAGATGTTCATTTTCCCTAAATTGAAACACAGAGTCAATGAAATTACAACCAGAATTGCAGAGGTCATTTTTGTAGAAATTAAGAAGCTGATTCTAACATCTACACCGAAATGCAAAGGGCCTAGAATAGTCAAAACAACTTTAAAAAAAAGGAAAACAAGATCAAAGGACTTATATTATCTGGTTTCATGACCTTTTATAAATGCTACAGTAATCAAGACAATATGGAATTGTCATAAGGGTAGGCATATGATCAACGGAAGAAACAGAGAACTTGGAAATAGACCCAGATGTGTTCATTTTGACAAAAGCAAGATGGTCATTTAGTAGGGAAGGGATAATCTTCAAGAAATGTACTAGAACAACATATGAGAAAAAAATAAACCAAGGCCCCATACCATACAGAAAACTTCATTTAAAAGTAAATTACCACTTGGTGACCTAATCAGTCTACGGAAGTTTAAAGATCAATATAAGACGTAATTACTGGGTCTTGTAACAAGTCAGATCTTGGGAAGATCTGCACTGCTCTTGGTCAGGGTTGTCATGATCTGACAACTTAGCTGATACACTTAACATCCCCTGACAGATCAATGACAAGAAATTTAAAAAGCCCATCTGGGAAAGGGAAAGTCACACAGCGACCACTGTCCATAGCATATAAGTATATCCTGTTTACCCAAAGATGCAGGATCCCTAAGCTGCTGAGATGCATGTTCCTGTGCTGGCCAGGATGGTCTTCCTGGATCCTGGTCACAAGTCTTTTTGCTCTGTGACCACGTCTGACCTGGGCATTGGGGTGATATTACAGGAACTTTACTTTGTTTTTTTTTTTTTTAAATTAGAAATTCAGGAACCTCAGTCCTTTGTTTGCCAGGTAGTAGTTTAGTATTTATTTGCATTTGATCAACTCCATAATCAAAGCTGGAGACAGTGCTCAAATTTACTCCCAGCCCAGGGATTTCTGTCTCCTAGCAACAGCCCTGAATGTTCTGTTCATGCCCTTAACCCTGAGCTTAAATGACTTCTACCTGGGCCTCTCCAGTGTCGTTCAGAACAACTTCTTAGGGTGGGAGTCACAGCTAATATATACCCCTCTGCTCCCAGATTATATCTCCAGCGATGGCTTTTTGCCGTGAGGTGATTTTAATTTTTCCTAACTTGGATCTTCCAGACTTAAGGGGCATTTAAGAGGGACAGGGGAGCCCAAAGACTCTGTGAGACCTCAATGTTATCTTCCTGATTATATTTGCCAATGATTTTTTTTTTTTTGTACTAACTTTAGTTTGGTACAAATATTTTTGCTTTTTTTTTTTTTTTAACCCTGAAGATTTGCTGAGATTACCAACTTTCAGCCTTCTTGGATTATTGGCCTCAGTAAGAAATGGAACTGCTTTAGTGATACTAGATTTTCCTCCCTTTCTGCCCTCAGAGGGACTACGTTCAAGAGGAGACTATCCTTTTTAAAAATGAATGTAGCCAAGCCCTTCCAACCTCTGACCTATCGTGTGGTTTTGATAGACACGTGATCTGAATCCCAAAGTACAAGTCATGGCTTACCAGAAGCTGGGCAAGCACATAGTAAGGATGCAGGGTGATCTCTTGACTTAGCATATAAATAAGTCTCCACAGACCTCCTCCCTGGGTGCCCTCAGCAAATTATCCATTTTAGAGTCTGTTACTGACAATTCCTTTTCTAGTATTGGAATTTGCTATGATTGCTTTGGAGACAACAGAAATTACAGCTGCTAATTTTTTTGGACATAAAAGGGGAAGTTGCTGTTACCCTAAAATGAAAAGTTCAGTGGGAGATCAGGCATGGCTGGATCTAAGTGCTCAGAGCCATTTCAGGTTTTTGGTTTTTTTTTTTTATGTTGACCTCAAACTCAGGCCAGCACTCCCAACCTGGTGGCTCATATCCAGTTTACATTTTAGCAACTTCAGAGGGAAAAGAAGTCCCTTTCTTAGTAACTATTTCTATAATCCTGGAGCTGATGCTCAGTGGCCTTGATGGTCTGAGTTGGGAAACGTGCATTTACCTGAGTCAATCTCTGTAGCTGGGAGGATGGGATATTTTAATTTGGCTAAATGTGAGTCACATGGCCATCCTAGCACTAAGGGTAGGGGCATCTATCATGCCCCATTCACATGGACTGATTTGGCGAAGAGGTAGTTTTTCAAAGAAGCTTGGATGCTGAGCAGGCAAAAACAATGAATGTCCAACGTGCGCTGATAGGTCAGTATTGAAACTGACTCAAGAAACCAGTTTTGTTACATGTATGTTGCACTGAATCTTGTATGTTATTCAATGCTAATGTGCATGCTAAGTCACTTCAGTCGTGTCAGACTCTTTGCGATGCTATAGACTGTAACCCACCAGGCTCCTTCTGTTCATGGGATTCTCTAGGCAAACGTACTGGAGTGGGTTGCTATGCCCTCCTCCAGAGGATCTTCCAGACCGAGGGATTGAACCTGAGTCTCTTATGTCTCCTGTATTTGGCAGGTAGGTTCTTTACCACTGGCACCATCTGGGAAGCCCATATAAAAAGTATCACTTTTTGCAGAAGTCTTACACAAACTACAAATTCCAAGGATCTTACAATCCTTTAGCAAGTCTTCTGGTTTAGAATTCAGATGATATAATGTGAGAAGAATTATGCATTCTTGGGTGATGGGACCTTCACAACTGTTTCAAAATATTCATGAGTCCTTCTCATGTGCTCAGCAAGGGACTGAGCACTGGGACACAATTGATGAAGACATAATTAATAACTGAAAGGAATCATAGCTGGAGGTAAGAAATATACCTTTAAGTAAACAAATCATAGTATGATATGCAAGTGTCTATAACAAAGGATTCAGTCGTCTTTTGAAACCCTACAAAAGGGTAGGCACTGGGCTTTTTGCTCTTTCCACATTTTCTTACTTAAGTCTCGGGGCAATCCCTCAAAGCAAGCATTCCTCTACAAGGACATAGAGGTTTGTAGAGAAAACGGCCTTTTGTACGTGGTCATTCAGCTGGGATGTAGCAGGGGCCTCTGGGAACTCTATTTGGGAATTTTATATTCCTCAATATTTGAGATTCAGTGCGGGAGTCTCAGGAGATGTGGGTTTGATCCCTGGATCAGGAAGATCCCCTGGAGTAGGGAATGGCAACTCCCTCCAGTATTCTTGCCTGGAGAATCCCATGGACCAAGAAGTCTGGCAGGCTACAGTCCACGGGGTCACAAAGAGTCAGACACAACTGAAGTGACGTAGCACGATGCACTTAGGGACTAAACCACCACCACCATGTAGATTGCGGAGGCAGCTAAAGTGGTCTCCTTCTTGCTTCCTGTCTCTCTTTAATTCATTCTGCTACCATGTGTGTTTTGAGGTAGGCAGAAGTTGTGTACCGTATCATATTGCCTTGATCATTTATTTGGCAGATATTGTGCCCGATCATGGTTTAAAGCTTCCAATAAAACAATCCTTTATTTTTTTTAACACTTTAAAAAAAGTATTTATTTTTAATTGGAGGGTAATTGCTTTACAATATTGCGTTAGTTTCTGCCATACATCAACATGAATCAGTCACAGGTGTACACACACACATCTTCTCCTTCTTGAACCTGCCTCCCTCTTTCTTCCCCATCCCACCTGAGTAGGTTTCACGGAGCACTGGGTTTGGGCTCCCTGTGTCATAGAGTGAATCCCCTCTGGTCATCTATTTTACATATGGTGATAGATACGTTTCAGTAATAGATACTTCTCTGGAGAGGGGAATGACAATCCACTCCAGTATTCTTGCCTGGAGAATCCCACAGACAGAGAAGCCTGGTGGGCTACAATCCATGGGGTTGCAAAAAGTCAGACCTAATTAAGCAACTAACACACACAGGGTATATGCCCAGTAGCTAGGAATAAAACTACCACCATATGATAAACCAATTGTTTTCAAGCATCTCACCAGTGTTCAGTAGTCCCTGCCCACATCATCTGTGGTTTTACCTGGTTTCAGTTACCTATGGTCAACTGAGGTCTGAAAATATTACACAGAAAATTCCAGAAATAAACACTTACTCGTTTTTTTTTTTTTTTTTTTAATTTCATGTTGTTCTGAGTAGGATAATAAAATCTCGTGCCATTCTGCTCCATCCCACCTGGGACGAGAATCATCCTCTGTCTATTTTCTCCTGCCCCTGAGTCATCTAGAAGCTATGGTGTTACAGATAGACTGTCTGTATCACAGTGTGTGTTCAGGCAACTCTTATTTTACTTAATAATGGTTCCAAACTGCCAGAGTAGTGATGCTGTTGATTTGAATATGCAAAAGAGAAGCCACAACATGCTTCCTTTAAGTGGAAAGGTGAAAGTTGCCCCACTTAATAAGAAAAAAAAAATTGTATGCTGAGGCTGCTAACATCTATGGCATTAATAAATTTCTATCCATAAAATTGTGAAAAAGGAAAAGGAAATTTGTGCTAGTTTTGCTGTTGTGCCTCAAATTGCAAAAGCTATGGCCACAGTGCATGAGAAATGCTTAGTGAGCATAGAAAATGCATTAAATTTGTACAGTAAGATATTTAGATGGGGGAAGAGAAGGAAAGGGAGGGAGGGAGAAATAGCATTCACATAACCTTTATTATGGTGTTGCCAAAGTTGTTATATTTTATTAATTATTGTTGTTAATCTCTTACTATACCTGATTTATAAGTTAAACTTTATATATGTGATGGTGTGGTTTAGTTGCTGAGTTTTGTCTGACTCTTTGTGACCCCATAGGCTGTCTGTATATCTTTCCTTTTCTCCTTTGCCTTTCACTTCTCTTCTTTTCACAGCTATTTGTAAGGCCTCCTTAGACAGCCAGTTTGCCTTTTTGCATTTCTTTTTCTTGGGGATGGTTTTGATCCCTGCCTCCTGTACAATGTCACGAACCTCTGTCCATAGTTCTTCAGGCACTCTGTCTATCAGATATAATCCCTTGAATCTTTTTGTCATTTCCACTGTGCAATCATAAAGGATTTGATTTAGGTCATATCTGAATGGTCTAGTGGTTTTCCCTATTTTCTTCAATTTAAGCCTGAATTTGGCAATAAGGGCTTCATGATCTGAGCCACAGTCAGGTCCTGATCTTGTTTTTGCTGACTGTATAGAGTTTCTCCATCTTTGGCTGCAAAGAATATAATCAATCTGATTTCGGTGTTGACCATCTGATGATGTCCATGTGTAGAGTCTCCTCTTGTGTTCTTGGAAGAGGGTGTTTGCTATAACCAGTGCGTTCTCTTGGCAAAACTCTATTAGCCTTTTCTTTGCTTCATTCTGTACTCCAAGGTCAAATTTCCCTGCTATTCCAGGTATTTCTTGATTTCCTACTTTTGCATTCCAGTCCCCTATAGTGAAAAGGGGAGTTCCAGAAAAACATCTACTTCTGCTTTGTTGACTATGCCAAAGCATTTGACTGTGTGGATCACAACAAACTGTGGAAATTCTTAAAAAGGTGGAGACACCAGACAACCTGACCTGCCTCCTGAGAAATCTGTATGCAGGTCAAGAAGCAACAGTTAGAGCTGGACATGGAACACAGTCTGGTTCCAAATCAGGAAAGGAGTATGTCAAGGCTGTATATTGTCACCCTGGTTATATATGGAAAGTACATCATGAGAAATGCTGGATTGGAAGAAACACAAGCTGGAATCCAGATTTCTGGGAGAAATATCACTAACTTCAGATATGCAGATGACACCACACTTCTGGCAGAAAGTGAAGAAGAACTAAAGAGCTTCTTTGATGAAAGTGAAAGAGGAGAGTGGAAAAAGTTGACTTAAAACTCAACATTCAGAAAACTAAAATCAGGGCATCTGGTCCCACCCCTTCATGGCAGATAGATGGGGAAAAGTGGCAGATTTTAATTTTGGGAGCTCCAAAATCACTGCAGATGATGACTGTAGCCATGAAATTAAAAGACATTGGCTCCTTGGAAGTAAAGTTATGACCAACCTAGACAGCATATTAAAAAATAGAAACATTACTTTACCAACAGAAATCTGTCTAGTCAAAGCTATGGTTTTTCCAGTAGTCATCTATGGATGTGAGAGTTGGACTATAAAGAAAGCTGAGCACCAAAGAATTGATGCCTTTGAACTGTGGTGTTGGAGAAGACTCTCGAGAGTCCCTTGGAATGCAAGGAGATCCAATCAGTCCATCCTAAAGGAGATCAATCCTGGGTGTTCATTGGAAGGACTGATGTTGAAGCTGAAACTCCAATACTTTGGCCACCTGATGTGAAGATCTGACTCATTGGAAAAGGCCCTGATGCTGGGAAAGATTGAAGGTAGGAGGAGAAGGGGACGACAGAGGATGAGATGGTTGGACAGCATCAGAGACTCAATGGACGTGAGTTTGAGCAAGCTCCAGGACTTGGTGATGGACAGGGAGGCCTGGCGTGCTGCAGTCCATGTGGTTGTAGAGTTGGACACTACTGAGTGACTGAACTGTACTGAACTGGGGCTGTACGTATAGCAAAAAACTTAATACTCTCTGTGACTTCAGGCATCCAGAGGGGGTATTGGAACATATACTCCTTAGTCAGGGGGAACTACAGTCATAGAATGCTACTTCCCTGTAGCTCAAACCGTGAAGGATCTGTCTGCAATGCAGGAGACCAGGGTTTGATCCCTGTGTCGGAAAGATCCTCTGGAGGAGGGAATGGCAATCCACTCCAGTATTCTTGCCTGGAGAATCTCGTAGACAGAGGAGCCTGATGGGCTACAGGGAGGTTGCAAAAACTTGGACACGACTGAACAAGTAACACACACAGTAAGAGTTTGCATAGCATTGTTGATACGTACTCAAGGTTATTGCTCTTTCCCCACAAACTTCAGTGCTTTATCACCGCTCCTTTAAAAGTGTCTAAACTCTTCAGCTTGGAGTCAAGGTTCTCAGCTGTGCCACCCATTCAAGCTTGTCCTCCTAAAACCATCCACTCCAACCAACTGGCATGCTCAGGCTTTTGTGCCTGCCTCTTTCTACAGCTTGTAACAACACTCCCAGGTTCTCTGCCTCCCTGGTGGTTCTGGCTGACTGTGACTTTACCTGTCAAGTCTGTGACCTCCTCCTGGTTGCATTTGATATATAACTCTCTCCATGTTATCTGGCACTATGTCTTCTCTGGACTCTGATGGTTTCTTTTTTAATGTTTAACTATTTTTCTTTCCAGGTGGCTCAGTGGTCAAGAATCTGCCTGCTATGCAAGAGACACAGGTTTGATCCCTGGGTCGGGAAGATCCCCTGGAGAAGGAAATGGCAACCCACTCTAGTATTCTTGCCTGGGAAATCCCATGGGCAGAGGAGCCTGGTGGGCTACAGTCGATGGGGTCACAAAAAACTTGTACATGACTTAGCGACTAAACAACAGCAACATTCTCTTCTACAAGACTGTGAGCTTTACTGTGTCACTGATAACTTGATCAAATATCTGTTGATAAAGGACCTCAAAGTGTTCTGATTACTGGTGGTCATAGGCTTTATTATAGGGTAGGAATAGAAAGATTTAGGTAACAGGGAGAGAGATGAAGTTAAAATAAGACAGATGAAAAGTTGCTTCTCAATCCATATTCTTTTATTCTTCTCTTGCTTTGCAACATTGTTGATAGGAGGCGGTCCTTCTTGTAGTGTAGTAAGAATGCAAAGTATGGCCCTTGAGCCAGTGAGCAAAGTCAAGTACCAAAGTCAATTTCTCTGGCTCATTTGGGGATTAAGGTATCCCTGAACCCAAAAGGTAAACAATTTTTCATTACTCATTGACTTAATTTCCTTCATGTTGTTGTTATTTAGTCGCTAAGTCGTGGTGACTTGTGAGTCCATGAACTGTGGTCTGCCAGGTTTCTCTGTCCATGTAAATCTCCAGGCAAGAATACTGGAGTGGGCTGTCAGTTCCTTCTCCAAGGGACCTATCTTCCTGACCCAGGGTTACAACCCTCATCTCCCACATTGGCAGGCAAATTCTTTAACTCTGAGCCACCAGCGAAGCCCAGTTTCTTCACAGAATCAGGCTAATAACAACAATTAGCAATTTAAAAACTAGTTTTATTCACTATTTTAAGATTACATAATTTTTATAATATCGTTATTAACATAGTGATCCTACAGGAAACTTTTCTCTAAGTGAAGATTATGGCATTCAGTCTTTTACGTTAAGAGGAGTTTGTGATTAATGTTGCTACTCTACAGTGTTTCCCTGTGATTTTCTCTAGGTTAAAGTACTTAAAAGTTGATAAATATCATTTGTTTTTAGGCTATGCTTGAGGACAGTATTTTGGCTGAATTCAGGGCTGAATTACTTCCCTGAAAATCATTTTCCAAACAGGACCAGCAATTTGCTGATAACTTTTCTTATAAATGACTGTGCAGTTAAGACCTAATAACAAACTGATTATGCAGTGGGGTAACAGGAATGGGAGATAATGAATTTTCTTCTGAGAGCACTTAGAACAGCTACTCTCAATCTAGGGGGCTCACACTGCTGAAGGATGACTTTAGTTTTTTCAAGGTACGATTTTAAAAACAGGAAGAAAAAAAAAAACAGCTGTTAGGTTGATTTGTTTTCTCTCCAACAGTCTTCATAGCTTCAATTTCTAGAAGTTGCTCCTTGAAGATAGAAACATTGCACTTGATAACGTTTTGCTCATTCGTCTCCAGAATGTTTGTTCAGTTGAGAAATGAAAATGGGTCTCAGTGTAGTACACAGAGTGATTTGTTCTAAACGGCACGAAAACTGTTTCTGGGCCACAGAAGTGTTCGTGCAAGGTTCTATAAAAGTTGATGCTTTTTTCTGACGTGCAGACACCTTGACCTAGCCAAATATTCATATTAGGAACTCTCCCCTTAAACATATGTTGTTGGTTTTGTGTAATAGTGAAAGGGAAATGTGCAAAACTGTGCAAAAGCCCAGGCACTACTTTGAATTAGGGGCAGTTTTCCCCCATGTTTATGGCCAAAGTCACCCTAGCTCACACACAGCATGTTTTAGTGTGCAAAGGATACTGGTGTTACTTGTTCAGCCAAAAAGAAAATCTTTTATTAAAATGATTCGTATGCAAACCCTGTTTTACAGGTCTGGTTTCCTGGCATTTGGTGGTGGGGGCGGAACTCTAGCCCTTCTGTCTGGTACTTTTGTCTTAGGAACAAAAGTGAACACAGTAGGGGGTCCACCCGAAGCCTCCCCCATCATCTGTTCTAAAACCAAACTGAGCAAGAGAATCAAGTTCCCGCTTTATTCACATTTGGTCTTCCTGTGGTGGCGGCGCTCCCCTTGGTCCCCCTGCTTATTTTGATCCACGTTTGCCCTCAGTAGAGATCAAAACTACATTTTATGGATTTAGAGTCTGGCAGTATGCTGGCAAATGGGAAAACAAGCAACATAAAGCAAATTTCTGCCATGATGCTTTTTAATATTGAGACAGATTTGTATCTAACAGAGTCAACAGAATGGAATATGAGAGTACCATGGAGCTCAAGGCTGTAAACACTGCTTCCAGATGACATATCCCTAAGGGCACAGATCATACAGCTTCTATATTATTCAGCGTGTCACTCTATGGGCACAGAACTGATTTTTGCCTCAGAAAATGTCTCTTTCTTGAAACTCCAGCTGTCCTTCATTCATGAAGCAGTGTTTTAATAAGGTGATTGTTTACTAGGAAGTGAAGCTAACACTAATAATGAATCACTGACAATATAGCACATTTCTTATCATAGATGGTCTCCTTGCTGCCAAACAGCTGGAGGAAAAGTGGGGAAAATGCAATCAAGCATTTAAGCATCATAGCTGGATGTTTTCAAACATTAAGTGGCCAGATGTTCAGCATTGTGTAGGTAATGTGTATCACTGCTTGCCTTCTAAAATATTTTATCTGGGTCTTTTGATGTTCGGTAGATGGAGTCATAGACTATTCATTTTCAGGATGCTGAGCAGTTTTTCTGATCATGAATGGCAACAATAATGCTGAAGACTGTCCAGAGCCAGGCCTGCCAGGGACTGTGTGAGAGATCTGGACTGTGGTTAAATGGGTCCCTCTCCTGGTGAAAGTACATGGAAGCATGTGCCTTTTAAAATGCATGGGTTGAATCGGTTTTCAGTCTCCCAGTAAGATGCATCTAGGAATTAAGAAGTTGGGTAAAGAGATCAGGTCCTCTTGTTTTTCTCAAGACCCAAGGCAGAATAACCAGATGCTTCACTGAAACACCGAGTTCTAAGATAGAAAGCACACTGTCATAATATCATTGAAGATGCTGGCTTACAAGAGATTTAGCCTCACTAAACTGAAAGGGGGTTGTATCCTCCTTCAGATGAATGCCTATCTGAATTAGATACTAGCTTACAAGAAATCTAGCCTCACTAAACTGAAAGGGGGTTGTATCCTCCTTCAGATGAATGCCTATCTGAATTAGATACTGGCTTACAAGAAATCTAGCCTCACTAAACTGAAAGGGGGTTGTATCCTTCTTCAGATGAATGCCTATCTGAATTTTAAAAAGCAAACTTTAAAAAAATCTAAAGTACAGTACGATCTTGTTGTCTATCCGTTATAGGTATAATAGTTTACCTCTGCTAATCCCAAACTCCCAGTCCTTCTAGATTCAATATCTCATGATAAACCATAATGGAAAACATACTTTTTAAAAAATATATCTCTATGTGTATAGCAGTCACTTCATAACAGCAGAGATTGGCATAACATTGTAAACCAATTATACTGCAATAAAAAAATAAAATTATAAAAAACTAAGCAAAATGAAGCTCTTTTTTCAGAATCTCAGAGTACCAGATGAAAATCAAGCCATGCTCCCTGCTGCACTTCTCTATTGGTTGCTGGTACTTGTAATTAGACTCATTGCCAAATGCTCCACTAAATTAAAACCCCTGGAAATTAATTATCTCATCAAAGGTGGCTCAGTTTCAGAACTGGGTTCATGGATCCTGGTGCTAAGATAAGTGCAACTCCCTCTTAAGAGTGATAGGAAAAAAAAAAGTCATTTACTGCCATGTCTCTGCAGGAATCAATAACATTACAGATCATGTATGAGCCAAGAATAGCCTGGGCATATTAATAACTCAGCCTGCTCACTGATTTTATTCAAGATGACTGGTTAAAGAACACTCTGCCTTGGTGACAGCTCCATGGCACGAGGAACAATGTCATCATTACCATGTGAGGCTGTTTAGCATTTAGAACACTTCACACATAAAGGGAACCTCACACAGGCCTGTTGTACTTTAGACAGATGGTTTAATGTTTCTTTAGCCTTCAGCCTATCAGGCCACCCATGGTTTTCTTCAGCCAAGGGCTTTTTAAAAATAATTGGTCTATAGCAATTTTCTAACAAGACTGACTGCAATATATTTCCTTAAATCTTTTTCTTACCCTTAACCATCCCTTACAGTGGTTTGTCGTTGACAAACCTCCCTGACTGACACTGAGTCTTCATGTATAAGCAATTACTGACATAAAAGGAAAGGAAGGGGTGGAAATTTCGCCATTAATGGTTTCTTGGCTGGGGAAAAGCTATTCAGAAATGATTACTTTGGAAAACCGTGCTTTTCTGATTAGACACTGCCTGGTTCTGAAGAAGCTGCTCCCCTACAATCTCTCAGTACGGGAAATGATAACCCAGTATAGACGGATAACCGCGGGTGGCGAAGGATACACATATACGTTTGTTTCAAAATGGAGAAGCAGAATAGAAACTGTGCCTCTGTCCGATGACTATGCGTGCTCAGGAAGGAATAAAGAGGCTGCGGCTCCCCTGCTCGGGCTGTCAAAGTGAGACTCTGGCACACTAGCAAAGCAAGCGGGGTGCGTTTTTATAGTGTAAACTTCTGGAAGACTCTCAACGACCTACTGCACTGCGCTGGCTTCAGTTCAGCTCTCCAGGCCCTCCCGCGAGCTCTTTCAAGGGAACAAGACCCAGAGGCCAGGAGACTGTGGATTGGCTCCGATGGAGGCTTATTTGCATATTTTTCTCTCTGCAGCTTCCCTGGTAGGGTTCAGAAGAAGCACGCTTGGGCCCAGGGCAGAGAAAAGCAATTACACAGCAGAGAGGGTTTAGTGATCAGAAGAATTTAAGAGGGCAAGTGTGCGCTCAGGAGGGCGGGTGAGGCCCAAGAAAGTCTCACTGCAGGCTCAGATTCCCCGTGACTCAGAGGTAGACTGGGGTCCCTGAGTATTGAGACGAAACTGTCCATTTCTACACCTATGAGGAAGAAGGCCCCAGCACCCTCATCAGTGTTCTGTCTGACCACGTCCTGTTTAATTCCCAGCGCGAGGTACCCTGTCTGTTCTGCCTGATTAACATCTCTCTGCGCTAGGGCGACAGGCTGACCGTCGGGGACGCGGGCCTGGACCGAGAGCGGCTGTGCGGCCAGGCCCCTCAGTGCGTGCTGGCCTTCGACGTGGTCAGCTTCTCCCAGGAGCAGTTTCGGGTGGTGCACGTGGAGGTGGAGGTGAGGGACATCAACGACCATGCGCCACGCTTCCCCCGGGCCCAGATGCCCGTGGAGGTGTCCCCCTGGAGGTGCCGGTGGACGAGGACGTGGGCGCCAACGGGCTGCAAGGCGTGCGCCTGGCAGAGCCCCACAGCCCCTTCCGCGTGGAGCTGCAAACGCGCGCGGACGGTGCCCAGTGCGCCGACCTGGTGCTGCTGCAAGAGCTGGACCGCGAGAGCCAGGCCACCTACAACCTGGGGCTGGTGGCCCAGGACGGCGGCCGCCCGCCGCGCTCCGCCACGGCCGCCCTCAGCGTGCGCGTGCTGGACGCGAACGACCACAGCCCGGCCTTCCCGCAGGGCGCCGTGGCCGAGGTAGAGCTGGCGGAGGACGCGCCGGTGGGCGCGCTCCTGCTAGACCTGGACGCGGCGGACCCCGACGAGGGCCCCAACGGCGACGTGGTGTTCGCCTTCGGCGCCCGCACCCGGCCCGAGGCGCGCCGTCTCTTCCGCCTGGACCCGCGCTCCGGCCGCCTCACCCTGGCGGGGCCCGTGGACTACGAGCGCCAGGACACTTACGAACTGGACGTGCGGGCGCAGGACCGCGGCCCCGGGCCCCGCGCCGCCACCTGCAAGGTCATCGTGCGCCTCCGCGACGTCAACGACAACGCTCCGGACATCTCCATCACCCCGCTGGCCGCCCCGGGCGCGCCTGCTGCCTCGCCCTTCGCCGCCGCCGCCGCCGCTCTTGGGGGAGCGGAGACGACCTCGTCGACCGGGCCTGGGACGCCGGAGGCGGGCGCCGTCTCGCTGGTGCCGGAGGGGGCGGCGCGCGAGAGCCTGGTGGCGCTGGTCAGCACCTCGGACAGGGACTCGGGCGCCAACGGGCAGGTGCGCTGCGCCCTCTACGGGCACGAGCACTTCCGGCTGCAGCCGGCCTACGCGGGCAGCTACCTGGTGGTGACCGCGGCGTCCCTGGACCGCGAGCGCATCTCCGAGTACAACCTGACGCTGGTGGCCGAGGACCGCGGCGCGCCCCCGCTGCGCACGGTGCGGCCCTACACGGTGCGCGTGGGCGACGAGAACGACAACGCGCCGCTCTTCACGCGGCCGGTCTACGAGGTGTCGGTGCGCGAGAACAACCCGCCCGGGGCCTACTTGGCCCGCAACGGCCAGGTCACCTACCGGCTGCGGGGGGCGGAGGTGGGCCGCGCTGGGGGCGCCGTGGCCACCTGCGTCTCGGTGGACCCCGTCACGGCGCGGCTGCGCGCACGACGGAGTATTGACTTCGAGGAGCTGGCCGGGCTGCAGCTCGGGCTAGCGGCGCTGGACGGCGGCTCGGCTGCGGGGCCGGGCCACGGCGGGGCTCCAGATGCCCGAGCAGGACGAGCACGCGGCCCGCCGGGTGACCCCGCGGCTCGTCGACGGCTCAGCCCTGCTGCCCCCGCCCTGGGAGCCCTGGGCTCCCTGCCGACCCGACAGCAGGGGCCTGGGACGCGGACAAAGGCCTGGACGCGCAGCTGACTTACCTCCGGCTCCGCAGCGCCGGCGGTCCCCGCAGCCCGCCGGCCCGCGGACGGCGGTCGTCGCGGCGCTGGACGAAGGCCGGCTGGCCCCGCGGCGCTCGGGCGCGGTGCTCCCGGTGCCCGAGCTTCCTGCGCCACCTGGCGGACAAGTGGTGCTGGCGCCTCTGCCCGCGCCGGCGCCGGACCCGGGAGGGGCGCGCAGCGCTCCGTGGCCGGGGTCGGGCACTCGGCCTCCTGCCGCTGGCCGTGGTCACCGCGACTTGGTCCCGCCTGGGCCGCGGAGGAGGAAGCTTTGGGGACGCGGCCCGAGCTGGTGCCACGCGAGCAGTGAATGGCCAGGCCGCTCCAAGTCGCAGAGGGTCAGGGGCCGTGACTCTGGGGGCTTCGGCCTGAGCTGCTTCGTGGAGACACCGCCGCTTTCCGTTCCCTCAGAGGCCCCGGGAGGGAGGGCGAGTCTGCAGAAATTTCCCAGTCCGGGGACAGCGGCGCGTCCTTACACTCCTCACCTCAGGAGGGGCCCAGCTAGCTCACCCCCAGCTCTTTCAGTGCCGTCGTTACCCTTTAGTGGGTTATCACCCTGGAAGCTTTGTGAAAAATCTGTGCCTGATGAGGTTTGGGACTTCACATGGCTGACTTTTCGGGATTTGTTAGTTATTTTCTTTGAGAAGAAAAGTTCTTCGCAGATGAGCGCGGGAGAAGGCCTGATGGTCCTGGGTTCCTGGAAGCCCGTGTCTGTCCCTCCTGTTTGGGGCCCTGGTGATTTCCTTGTGAATCCAGCTTGAGTCCTCTCCTTCAGGGTTTAAGTGGTGTCTTCCTGTAGCAATTCAGGGCTTCCCTGGTGGCTCAGAGTCTGCCTGCAGTGCAAGATACCTGGGTTCGACCCCTGGGTTAGGAAGATCCCCTGGAGGAGAGAATGACTACCCACTCCAGTGGAGAATTCTCTGGACCGAGGAGCCTGGCGGACTCACACGGGACCGAGTGACTAGCGCGTTCACCTTCCTGCAGCACTTTAGATGACGGATACCGTGCCTGCTGTCAGTCCTGGTATCTTAACGGTGAAATATTGTTAGCGGCTGCTCTCACCCTTCTTTTTAATCAGGGTTCAGGCTCAGGTCCTTTCATCCCCCATCCTGATGGGGAGAGGATAAATCTGCTGCAAGTTTAAGGTAATTGCAGAATATTTATCATTGTCTCTAAGCCATGGGTTTGACGTTTTGTACATTTTTATGGATAACAGAGTAATTCTTTCCTTTTCACTTCCAGGACACATTCAAATCCAGATGAATGTAGTGTCAGAGATAGTAGAAAAGGAGATAGTGAAACAAATGACAGCAGTTCTGATATCAGTAGAGAGGACTTCAGGAAAGTGCCTTTTGGAATGATTGCAAAGCAAGAGGGTAAGTTCATACCTATGACTTTGAAGCTGTTGTTTTCAAAGTCATAACGCTGTATGCTTCAATGAATTATATAACAAAAGAACCAAACAAAGGAGTCTCTACTGTACATTCATAGATAAGATGATGCTGATGGCTCAAGGGGTAAGGAATCTGCCTGCAATGCAAGAGACTCAGGTCTTGTCCCTAGGTTGGGAAGATCCCCAGGAGGAGGAAATGGCAACCCACTCCAGTATTCTTTCCTGGAAAATTTAATGGACAGAGGAGCCTGATGGGCTACAGTTCATGGGGTCCCAAAGAGTCAGACACGACTGAGTATGTGCTGGATGTCTGGATGCTGAATAGAGCTAGTATTTTAAATCACTGATTACATAGCTGTTTCTATGTAATAAATACTTTGCAATTATTGACTTATTTCAGTACAGTTCAGTCACTCAGTCGTGTCTGACTCTTTGTGACCCCATGGACTGCAGCATGCCAGGCCTCCCTGTCCATCACCACCTCTCAGAGTTTACCCAAACTTATCTCCGTTGAGTCGGTGGTGCCATCCAACCATCTCATCCTCTGTCGTCCCTTTCTCCTCCCAACTTCAATCTTTCTCAACATCAGGTTGAGAAAGAGTCAGTTCCAATGAGTCAGTTCTTTGCATCAGGTGGCCAAAGTATTGGAGTTTCAGCTTCAACATCAGTCCTTCCAATGAACACTCAGGACTGATCTCCCTTAGGACGGACTTGTTGGATCTCCTTGCAGTCCAAGGGACTCTCAAGAGTCTTCTCCAACACCACAGTTCAAAAGCATCAGTTCTTCAGCACTCAGCTTTCTTCACTGTCCAACTGTCACATCCATACATGACCACTGGAAAAACCATAGCCTTGACTAGACAGACCTTTGTTGGCAAAGTAATGTCTCTGCTTTTTAATACACTGTCTAGGTTGGTCATAGCTTTTCTTCTAAGGAGTAAGTGTCTTTTAATTTCATGGCTGCAGTGACCATCTGCAGTGATTTTGGAGCCCCTCAAAAAAGTCTGCCACTGTTTCCACTGTTTCCCCATCTATTTGCCATGAAGTGATGGGGCTGGATGCCATACCTGAATGTTGAGCTTTAAGCCAACTTTTTCATCCTCTTTCACTTTCATCTCTAAGAGGCTCTTTAGTTCTTCACTTTCTGCCATAAGAGTGGTGTCATCTGCATATCTGAAGTTATTGATATTTCTCCCGGCAATCTTGATTCCAGCTTGTGCTTCATCCAGCCCAGCATTTCTCACCATGTACTCTGCATATAAGTTAAATAAGCAGGGTGACAATATACAGCCTTAATGTACTCCTTTTCCTCTTTGGAACCAGTCTGTTGTTCCATGTCCAATTCTAACTGTTGCTTCCTGACCTGCATACAGATTGACTTATTTATTCCCCATAATAAATCCAATGAGGTAGGAAATAGAGGCATAGAAAGTTTAAGTAGCTCTCCTAACTGTTAAGGTCTTAGGACAGGAATTCTGGCTCTAGGTTTCCGGCTTTTAATCACCCTACTAAACTCCCTCTATCAATGCGAAGGATTAAAATACTGGAAAAGCAGAATATTGTGATTATTAATGCTAAAATAAGTTAGTGTCACAGCACTAAGGGTAACTTCCTCCATGTGGGCATTCCTGATAAGAACAGGATATATATGAATAGATAAATTTTGTATAGGCCAGTTTGTCCTTTACTGGGAACATATGGAAATTGAGTATATATATATATTTTTAACATTTCCTTTTAAATTTTATTTATTCATTTTTTTGGGGGAAGGGATTGGTTAGAGAATTGGTTAGAAAATTGGTTAGAGAATTCTTCACCAACACAGCCTGATGCTATTCAGTCCATCTCCTGTAGTGTTTAGGTCAAAATCTCTGTAATGATGTCTGATTCTGGAATGATAGTTTCTGTAGGGAGAGGCATAGTCAATTTTGAGGTGTTTCATATTCATCTCCACATAAGTGGGCACTAGATGTTTAGTCCCTCGAAGCACATACTGCCTGCTTGAAGATGATGTGTCCTGTTGATTCAAGTGCCTCTTCACCACCATGGATATTTTTACCCACCCTACAGTTAGTTCCTTCAACTTTTTTTTTTAAACATCATATGGCATTTTTTTAAAAAAATTTTCTTTACTTTATTGTGTTGGTTTTGCCATACATTGACATGAAACCGCCATGGGTTTACATATGCTCCCCCTCTAGAACCCCCCTCCCTCCTCCCTCCCGATTCCCTCCCCCCGGGGAAATCTCGATGCACCAGCCCCGAGCATCAATCCTGGGCTGGCGATTGATTAGACATATGATAATTAACATGTTTCAATGCCATTCTCCCATATCATCCCCCCCTTACCCTCATCCACAGAGTCCACGAGTCTGTTCTATACATCTGCGTCCATTCAGATTTAAAGCAAGGGGCCAAAATCCCCACCTCTACACTGAAAAGTTATGAAAGAGTTTCGGGGCCATGTTTGTAAACAAGCCACACTTGGCCCAAAAAGCTCTGTATTACCTGGCGCCCAGTTGCTTCTCCCATCTGATTTCTCACCACTCTTCCCCTTGATATTTAAGTCTTTATATTGGCTTTCTTGGTTTTTGGAACTGACCACTTATGTCTCTATTTCAGAGCTTTGCTGTTCCCTCTGCCTGGTAAGCTCTTTCTCTAGATATCCATATTGTTTGCTTTCTTCCTTCATTTAGTTCTTTGCTCAAATATCTGTTTTCTCAAATGAGTCTTCCTAATTGCAGGTTGCCTCTAGCCACTCTCACTGTTGCTTTCTTCCCTGCTTCATTTTCCTTCATAGCATGATATTATTTTATATTATTTGTTTATTATTTGTTGCCTGTTCCACGTTGAGTCACTGGCATCAAATATGTACTAAATTTTTTTTTTTTTTTTACTGAATAAATGGTTGAATGAAGATGTGACTTAACCAGAACGTGCATTGCAACTGTATGACTATTTCATATGATACTATCACATTTTATATGAGGGTAAAATAATGTTGGTGTTTTTACAAGTTCCATTGTACTGCTTTATTTCATGGAACATTTTCGTGTCATCTTAAAACCTGAGGATTTTACAGTAAATTTAAATTTACCTTTCTGGATCATTTAACGGGAAATTAGCCTTTTCAAAAAAAAAAAATCAAATTCCTAGAATTCCTACTGTTTATTCACTACTTAGGAAATTACCAGCTTATTCTTGCCTTAACTCAGTTACCTCTGTGTGGTAGTAGGCAGGCTCTCTGAATCCGTGATAGCTCAAGCATGTAGCTTTAGCAAACAATAATGTGGTCAGGACAATGCATTCAATCTGAGGAGATACGATTTCTTGGTAATAGCAATCACATTTCCTCTTACAAATATGCACCAGCGGCATTTTAGTTGTTTACTGAGCGTTTAAATAAGACTTACTATGTGCCAGAAACTGTTCTTGGTGCCTTGCAAGTATTAAGTCACTGAATCCTTATAATAATGCTATGAAGTAGACACTGTCATTTAACCCCATTTCACACATGGGGAAACTGAGGAAAAGACTAATTGGAGTAATTTGATCATAGCCACCTAGCTATAAGGAGTAGAGCTCGGTTTCCAACTCTGGAAGTCTGGCTCTGGCTTTTAATGCTCTGCTGTATTTTCAGAAAGGGCTTTAAACACTTCTTTTATGGGTCTGCTGAAGATTTAGGATGGATTTACATTCCTGAGGATGTTTCTGTCTTTGACTTTAAATGAGATGTTCTGATTTATGATTTGGTTCATACTCCATCTCTCTACTGCATTTTCTTGTAAAACTTTTAGTGGGAGTGTTGATAGAATGACTGTGGGTGATGGTAAGATAATTGAATTAGACGTTGATAGTTGGAGATCAGAAGTTTGGTGAAGGTATTTTTTTTTGTTTGTTTTTGCATCTCACTTTTAATCGTTAACACAGAGGATGAATAGGTTAACCTGACCATCTTCAGAAGTTTCATTTTAGACTAGTTTTAACCATTCCTCCTCCAAACCTGTATCAGAGATTCCCACAGAGTATTTGTTAACAATTTACGTGCTTGGGTTTTTTTTCCATTTCATTTCCTCAGTGCACCAGCAGGTGGAGGCACAAGTCATTGGTAGAAAATCCAGAGGAGGAAAAAGAAAGAAGCAACCAGAAAACCAGGCTCTGAGTATCTGAATGCCGTTTGTGTTTTTAAGTATAATGCTGTGTGTCTGCATGTGCTAAGTCGCTTCAGTCGTGTCCGACTCTTACGTGACCCCTGGACTGTAGCCTGTCAGGCCCCTCTGTCAGTGGGATTTCCCAGGCACGAATACGGGAGTGGGTTGCCATTTCTGCCTCCAGAGGATCTTCCCAATCCAGGGGTCGAGCTGTGTCTTCTATTTGGCATATGATTCTTTATGACTAGTGCCAGTAGCAGCATTCTGATTATTTAAAACATTTCAAGCTATTTCATTTTATATTTCCAAATTGTTCCAGATTGTTCAGAACCAAAAAGATTAATCTAGGCATCTCAAGGCATCAAGACTCTTTCATCACATCATGGAAACAGCCACAGGCCGTACTCGCTTCAAGTACCCTTTGCCCTCATGTTTCCCAGCTGAGAAATATGAGTTTCCAGCCAGAACACTCAGAACTCAAAGGATGTTATTTTCAAGCCCATGCCTCCCCAAGTGAAGGGCTGCCAAGTGTATATGACAGAGTTCAGAACCTCAGGCCAGTGTGCCACCTCCCCACCTTCTCCGGCAGAATGATGGATTAAATCATCCTTTAGAGGATGAATCACCTTCACACGCCTCGGAAACAGCCGCTTCTTTCTGAAATGCTGCAACTCATATAGACAGTTGCATTTGGGGAATATACACATTTATGTTTCTGTCAAGTATTTATAAGCCAAGTTGCCTGCATGAACCTCCTGGTTTTGATAGATGTTTCCCTAAATTATATGAACAGTCAGTGTCAGAGTACAAGATGGTTTTATATAATCCAAGCTGTTTTACCAAAGAGTTCTAGATGTAGTCTTTTATGGCCACAAATAGAATAAGTGAATATATATTTTACTTTCTAGGTTCATTTATGAATGTAAACAAAATATTTACCTAGCTGTTCAGGTACATTTGAGTATTTACAGTTCTACTGGGAACATAATAACTGAATAACTTTAGGCTGAATGAAGATATCTGGACCCCAACTGTAACTAGAGGCCCAGTAGGAAGAAAAAAGATGCTGTGTATAGCACCACCGGGGCTGGTGTTCAGTCACTAAATCGTGTCTGACTTTGCAACCCCATGGACTGCGGCACACCAGGCCTCCCTGTCCATCACCAACTCCCGGAGCTGCTCAAACTCATGTCCTTTGAGTTGGTGATGCCATCCAACCATCTCATCCTCTTCCACCCTCTTCTCCTGCCCTCCATCTTTCCCAGCATCAAGGTCTTTTCCAGTGAGTTGGCTCTTCGCATCAGGTGGGCAAAGTGATGGGGGAGCCCAAGTCATTTCTCTAGCCTGACATCTGAGAGAGTTGCCTGGTGCTTAGTGGGTAGAGTGGCGGCAGATTCTGGTCGTGAGTGGAAACCAAACAGGTGGCTGGCGATGCTTCCTTTTGGGGCCTTGGTTCATTCACAGCAGCAGCTCCACCAGACGCAGGGCTGCAGGGACAGAGATGGCAGGAGCAAGTCTTAAGGCCTCAGTCATCTTGGCTAGAGCTCCCGCTAGGATTCCTCCCCTCACTGTGAATGAGAAGCTAGGCAGACCGTCAGATAAAAGACCAGGGGAAAAAGAGAGGCCAGACCCCCAGTGCAGTGACTGACGGGCTCAATGAACAGCTGATGAGATCCAGGGGTGGCAAGGCTGGTGATGGGATGGAAGGATCTGGGCTGGATCTTGTTCGCTCCGGAACTGGCTCAGACCATGGGGATAACAGAGTCTTTGCAAGGACAGGCCACTAGTGTCTCCCCAAACAGTCTGGACTCCTTAAGATCTGACCAGCATGGACTGTCCACCCAATTCAATAATCACAAGTGGCTGCTGAAATTTAAGTGAGTTAAAATTCAATATGATGAAGAATTCAGTTCCTTGGTCACATTAGCCACGTGTGGCCAATGGCTATTGTACTGGGCGGAGAAGCTAGACAGCAATTCCAGCCTCATGGTTCCGGCGGGTGTAGAAGGAGAGGCAGGCTGGCCGCGCTGGGGGCAGTCAGCGACTCAGCGTCCCTGCTTGGCGCATTTACGGGGTGACTGGGTTCTCATCAGTTCTCCACGCTGTCCTGGTTCATGACAGCCAGTCTTTCATTGGCTCATAGGATTATCTCAAAGTGGACCAACACACTCTGTTATTTATTGTAAGATATTTGAAAAAATGTTCAATAACAAGAATTCCTGGGAATTCCCTCCTCCAGGGGGAGGTCCAGTGGGCAGGACTCCAGAGCTTCCACTACCAGTGGTCGGGGAACTAAGATCCCAGAAGCCTTGGTGGCTGGATCTTTATTTATTTATATGTTTTAAAGATTTTTTTTTTAATGTGGACCATTTTTAAAGCCTTTATTGAATTTGTTATAATGTTGTTTCTGTTTTATGTTTTGGGTTTTTTTTTTTTTTGGCCACAAGGCATATGGGATCTTAGCTTCTCAATCAGGGATTGAATTCCCCTCCACACTAGAAGGGGAAGTCTTAAATGGACCACCAGAGAAATCCCTTGATCTTAAAAAAAAAAAAAAAGAGTTCCCAAGGCTACAAGGTTTTCTGTAGGTCTGGGGAGTTTCTAAAGGTTCCTCTGCTATTCTAGCCAGCACCTTAAATTTTATAGTCCTGTAACCTTAGAAGTTTTGTAGCAATGGTCATGATAAAATCAGCCTGCTCTTATTCCTAAACTTTCCTGAGAAATGATGCAGCTATTTTCATGATCAGTAATTCATTCTTCAGCTATACTCAAGAAGCTAGTCAGTCCTTTAAACTCCTTGGACTGCTGGCCTCCCTTGGAAAATCATTGCTGTAGAAATTGGTTTCCAGGTCCTGTGATGTCTTCAGAGTCAGCTGTTGCTGTTGTTCAGTGACTCAGTCGTGTCTGACTCTTTTCATCCCCATGGACTGCAGACACCAGGCTTCCCTGTCCTTCACTATCTCCCAGAGTTTGCTCAAACTCATGTCCATTGAGTCAGTGATGCCATCCAACCATCTCATCCTCTATTGTCCCCTTCTCCTCCTGCCTTCAATCTTTCCCAGTATCAGAGTCTTTTCCAACGAGTCAGCTCTTCGCATCAGGTGGCCAAAGTATTGGAGCTTCACCTTCAGCATCAGTCCTTCCAATGAATGTTCAGGGTTGATTTCCTTTAGGATCGACAGAGTCAGTATGTGGTCCCAAGCATCAGCTTTCCAGTGCTCCAGGTCCCAGGGAGAGTGGAGCAAAGATGAATGAAGGAACCTAGAATTACACAAGACCTGCCCTCAAAGTGAAATGCACTTGCATCTTTTGGTCAACGTGAAATAATATTTCAACTTCATTAGAGTAATTTGTTATGTAAATTAATTCTGTGGAAACATTATTTAGAAGCTGAGAATCTAAGATTTCCCCTCAAATTTATAAACATAAGATCGGATGTTCTTGTTTTTCTCAAAACCAGTTCATATGCATTTGTGATGTTAGCTTCTACCTTAATTATGGTTCCTTAGACAATTTATAATTCCTGAAAACCTGCCTGTTTATGACTGCATTCTCAATGAGACACTACAGTGGGCAACATTTATCAAACGCTCTTACACAAGGCCCTGTTCTCACTGCTTTACATGAATGATTGTATTTATACTTCACAATTATCCTAGGAGGTAGTTATATTAGCATTTCCAACCTACAGATGAGGAAATGGACATTTAGGGAGAATGATTTGTCTGAGGTCATGTAGTCTGTGAAGGAAGTATGATATAACATTAAAATTACATGAATTTTAGGTTCACAGATGAATGGATTTTTTTAATGTATGCACTCATGTTACTATCAACCAGATCAAGGAATAGAACATTTCTAGCTCCCTTGATGGAGCCTTTCCTGCATGTTCCCAGGCAATCACTCTTCCCAAAGTAACTACACCTCACACCTCGCTCACCTCTGAGTGTCTCCTGTGTTTGAACCTCAGATAAACAGAGCAGTATGGCATATGCCCTTTGGTGCCTGGCAAACTGTTTTGTCGGTGAGCTTCGTCCATGCTGTTCATTCTTTCTCACTTCTGTGTAGTATTTCATTTATGAATTTGCCAAAATGTATCTACCCTACAGTTGATGGACATTAGGATGAGTTCAAATTTTGGCTTTTGTGAATTGATTCCCACTTTTTTGGTGGATGTGACACTCTCTTCTGTGTGCCATATACCCAGGAGTAGAACTGTCAGGTCACGGGTGATAATATGGTAACTCTACCATAATGCTGTCCTTCAGTACTGTTCCTGGGCATGTATCCAGAGAAACCCATAATTCTAAAAGGTCCGTGAACCCCAGTGCTCATAGAAGTGCTGTTCACAACAGCTAAGGCATAGAAACAACCTAAATGTCCATTGACAGAGGGATGGATAAAGACGATGTGGTATACAACAGAATACTACTCAGCCATAAAAAAGAATGAAATAATGTCATTTGCAGCAACATGGATGGACCTAGAGATGATTATACTCAGAGTAGTAAGAAGAGACAAAAATCATATGATACCACTTATATGTGGAATCTAAAAAAATAAAGATACAAATGAATTGATTGACAAAGCAGAAATAGACTCATAGACATAGAAAATAAACTTATGGTTACCAAAGGGGATGGCAGGGGCAGGGGGAGATAAATGAAGAGTTTGGGATTAATGGATACACAGTACTATATGCAAATAGATGAACCACAGGGACTACTGGATAGCACAGGAGATTACATTCAGTATCTTCTAATAACCTATAATGGGAAAGAATCTGAAAAAGAACATGCATGTGTATATAATTGCTCGGTCGTGTCTGACTCTTCGTGATCCCTTAGACTGTAGCCCACCAGGCTCCTCTGTCCGTGGGATTCTCCAGGCAAGGACACTGGAGTGGGTTGCCATTTCCTCCTCCGGGGGATCCTCCCCCACCCAGGGATCACACTCGAGTCCCACATTTCAGTCAGCTGCTTTTGTTGTCTGAGCCGACAGGGAAGCCCGTTTAAGTATAAGCATATACACGTGTATGACTAAATCACTTAGCTGTATACTCAAAACTAACACAACATTGTAAATTAACTATACTTCAATTAAAATGTCATTTTTAAAAACTAGTACACCAACCACTACCTCAAAACAGGAGACCCTGTCTGAGCAGTCTCTGTGTTGAGCCAGACACTCTACGAAGCTCTGTTTTTCTAAGCAGGCTCTTGATAAAATTGAGAACTTTTTGTATGCTTAACTAATAACCACAGGGGAAGTTTCGTATTTGTTCAACAAATAAGCCAGTCTTTTAAGTGATCATCAACTAGCTGATGTATTACAATGTATGTGGAACATTTAGTAGCTTCCGTCCGTCTGTAAAGACCATTGTAATATCCACCTTTGACAGACGTCTTTTGCTTATGGAAATGTATACAGTAAAAGTAGAGGTAGCAATTGATTATGAATTTACTTGTGTCCTGTAATTAGCTAAGGAAGAAACAAATCCATTGGAGACCACCAATTTCCATAGTCTACACAGGCACAGGAATTGACTGCAGACTTGAATTTGCTGAATAAAAAGTGAAGCTAGCTAATCTCAATTTGTATCTCATCGAGTAAATGTCAGCTATTGATTTCTGCGGCTGACTACTGATGAGGCCGTGTGTCTGTCATGCTGTGAAGGCAGCCCAGCACAATCACGGTGCAGTTTAATTAGGTGTGGGCTAGTCATTTCACTTGCTTGAGGAAGATGAAATATTTAGCTGCAGTGGCAGGAAAAACTTCAGCCAGCTGCCTGTCCTATAACCCTCTTTCAGACTGTTATTCATCTTAATTTCATGTCCATTGATTCTTATTGTTGGATGTTGTACAGAGGAGCCCTTTTCTAATGTGATGTTGGAAGACAGGGCTAAAACCGACTTCACAGGCTACCTGCATTCTCCCAAGCTTTCTTGAACTCTTGACAATGCCATGTTACGTGGTAGGGTAATGGCTTGACCTGTGCTTTACAGAACAGGTTTCCACAATGTGACTGCTTTTCTTAAAGAGTAATCCACGGTGCCTTGCTCAGACAGGATTTCTATAGGATTTGACAAGGTGTGATGCCTTCTGATCTGGTGTAACACAGAATATGTAGTCTTGCCCTGTACTCCAATGATGTAAAAAGTAACCAAAAGGAGCAGTGAACATCATGCCTTCTTTCTCAAAAGAAATACCAGAACCTCTTGGTTTTGGTCTTCTCCCCTAAAATGGGGGTAACAGTACCTACTTTATAGGAATTTTGTGATAGCTAAGTGAGATAATACATATAAAATGCTTAGAGCAGCGTTTTGCTCATAGTTAGCACTTAACAAATATTTATTATCATCATCAGAAACATTTTTCATTTCCCTCTTGCCTTGTTTAAATCGATGTGTCAATAGTTTGTTATTCCAAACATTCTTTTTTTTCTTCTTTTTTTCCTTTCTGTTGGTGCAATTCACTTTTCACATCTCTTTTGGTTGGCTATTATTTTTTTAAAATAACTTTTCAAGTACACAAACAATAGTAAAGTACCCTGGGGACTGCAGTTTCTTTGACAGTGGCATCAGCCTCTGATTTACAAAACAAGAACAAAGAGCAATGGTTTAGCAGAAGCATTTTTTTTTTTAACAGTAGTTCTTCTAACATTAGCTTCCTTGATGGTTCAGATGGTAAAGAATCCATCTGCCAATGCAGGAGATGTGAGTTTGATCCCTGGGTCGGGAACATCCCCTGGAGAAGGGAATGGCTACCCACTCCAGTATTCTAGCCTGGAAAATTCCAGGGACAGAGGAGCCTGGCAGGCTACAGTTCATGGGATCACAAAGAGTCGGACACAATGGAGCAATTAACCCTTCCACTTTTCTAAAGTTAGATTAGTTGACCATTTTGTCTTATGGCTGTATTTCAAGGCAGCAGTGAACTTGACAGGCATGTGAGGGTATTTAAATGCAAAGGTTAGACTCTAGTAATGATAAATTCACTCCTTCCTTAGTTCAAGAATTCTCTGGAAAACACACAGAGATTTGGCGGCCCACGGTCTCCTGCTTTGGTGAATGGTAATGCGTCATTTCACTGAGCCTGTAGGCCACCCGCTCTGTGCCCGTGCAATCCCGTCAGCCCCGGGCGCTGTCATGATTCCCGGCAAGAGGCCTGATGTGATAGCAAGGTGGGTAATCAGCTTCTCGCTCAGGCCAGTGTAGCTGGGGAGGTGACTGAGAGACATCTGTAAGTCATGAGAGAGAGACTTCCAGAAAGGATGCAGCCTGAAAGTATTTTCTTTCCAACCTGGAGCCAGGAAAACCTCTGGAACTTTTTCCATGTAAGGCCCAGAAGGCAGTTACAGACATTCACAGATCTTCTGGTAGACATATTGGGTTGGCCAAAAAGTTCTTTCAGGTTGCTATATACCATCTTCCAGAAAAACCTGAATGAACTTGCCAACTCAATATTTTATAGACTGCATAAGCTCTAGTCTGGCTTCCCCAGTGGCTCAGCGGGTAGAGAACTCACCTGCCAATGCAGAAGACACAGTAGACTCAGGTTTGATCCCTGGGTCAGGAAGATCCCCTGGAGAAGGAAATGGCAGCCCACTCCAGTACTGCCTGGGAAATCCCATGGACAAAGGAGCCTGGCGGGCTATGAGGTGGCAAAAGAGTCAAACATGACTTAGACAACAACAGCAACGTGGTCTAGTCCCTGCTTAGTTTTTAGTTCTATTTCCTGCCACTTTCCCGCTTGTATTCCCTGTCCCAGTCTCAGTGGTCTGCCTTCCCTTAAGTGGAGATGGGACAGCCATATATCCCAAGCCCTGATCCCAGGCCAGGAGCCTGGCCTACTACCTCTCAGCTGGCCCTGAGGCTATATTACACCTGTATGCATGCTTGATCACTTTAGTTGGCCCCAACTCTTTGTAACCCTATGGGCTGTAGCCCGCCAGGCTCCTCTTTCCATGGGATTCTCCAGGCAAGAATACTGGAGTGGGCTGCCAAGCCCTCCTCCAAGGGATCTTCTTGTTCCAGTGACTGAATCTGCGACTCTTCCATCTCCTGCATTGGCAAGTGAGTTCTTTACCGCTAGCGCCCCCTGGGAAGCCCTGTATAACACCTGGTAAAGGAATGGATGCCTGGAGTGTGCCCATTACCCACTCACCTGAGTCCTTGTCCCCGAGCGCCCTGCCTCCTTCTTCCAGGAGCTTGGTTTTCCGTGTAGGCTTGTTGTCAGGGAGAGAAGGGGCTGGACTTCTGGAAACATGGCTTCCGTTCCTGTGCAAATTAGGATTTGCACTGCAGATTCATTAGCTTGTTATTTTGGTTTTATACCTCAGAACCATGAGGTGGCTTGAAGTGATTCTGCTATTCAGAAAAGGATCTGTTTTCATAGTGCTGAAGAACCAGGGGTTGGAATCTGTCTCTCTGAGGGCTCAACCCTGTATGATGATAAGTTGACAAAGGTAATGAATGCAAGTCCTGGGGTCTCCTAGGGGACAGCCTCTGGCCCTGCCCCAGGCAGTATGCCACCCTGATCCCTGTCTTGCCCAGCTCTTCCTAATTAAATATCTGCATCAGCTGATGATGTAGTAATAAGTGACAGCTGGCAGGCTCTTCATGTGTACGATGCTGCTGCGGTTCTGAGAAGCAGGCAGCATTCTTGTCTTCTACATGTGAGAAAACTGAAGGTACTTAAAGAAGTTGCATCACCAGGGGCCCGTGGGGCCTCAGTGCCAGACCGCATCTTCTGGGCTCAGGGCATGTTCCATCTTGCCTTACTGCCTTTCCTTTAGCTTCTTAGTTCTTCATTTTATTAGGTCGATAGGTCTAGAAAGCAAAGTACTTAAAAACCCATTTTGGTAGTTTCTCTACTCGAATCACCAGGAGCAGATGAACAATTTAAATGCATGTTCAACCACTCAAAGATGTGATCTGTCCCCTGGCTGCGCGTCTCTCATCCATCATGCATGCTCCTAATAGAGGTGGCAGCCTGGCGCAAAGGGGCGCTTTGCTTCCTCTCTCAGCACTGCTGCCTTTGAAGCATGCTACTGTTCAGGGCCCTGTTGAGATTTTGATTAAAAAAGACAGATATTGTGCCACTTTCATTAATGTTCTGCTTCTCCTGTAGCAAAATGTAGGCCCTTGCAACTTCCTCAGGGGAATTTAATTTTCCATGTCTGTTGGCAAATTCAATTTTGAGTTTTACATAAAACACTAGAAAACAGTCAGCTGGCCTGGTCAGAGGTTATGCTTGTGATTCAGTGATTCTTTGAGGTCACTTTAACCCTTTTGCCACCCGGTCCCCTCTTCTGAGTTCCAAAAGCTGCTAGCTTTCTCATGTATAAGAAAACCACTTTTATAAGTATAAAGGGCCTAAGGTATTTAACTTTCTTTTGCCCTCCTCTCTCTGGTTATGGTAATGCCATTTGATTTTTTTTTTTATAATGTTCACTAAAGATAACAGAACCTCTGCAGGCTGAGAAATGATGAACATGTATTTTGAAAATGCTCAACGCATGTTGACTAAGTCAAGAGAGCTCATTGTATACCCAAGCAGCTTTATAATGCTTCCACTGATGGTATGCTTTGTTTATATCTATCTATCTACATCTTGGTGGCCTAATCTTCACCTCACTCAATGTATATACAATTTGAAATCATTAATTATGAGACTTGTTGCAGATTTATGGATTATCTGAATCTGTCTTCTTTTTTTCTTTTTTACCATTAAAAAACTATTTATTTATCTTTTGACCACACATCAAGACATGTGGGATTTTAGTTCCCCAACCAGCAATCAAATTCAAGTCCCCTGCATTGGAAGCATGGAGTCTTAACCACTGGATTGCCAGGGAAATCCCCTTTCTTCTCTCTTTGGCCACTCGATATTGTTCATTTTTTTTTTTGTTTCAAAACTCATTAGCACTTTTCTGGTGTTGAAAACAGAATAGGAGGGTGGGGAAAGTCAAACACATACATTTGACTTCTTTTGCAATTTGACCAAACCAGTGTTTTAGAAAAGTGTCAAAGGAATCAAGCAACTGGTACAAAATTTGGAGTTGCAGTTTCTATTAACTTTTTTCTTGGAGATGGGGTAGGGAGTAGATATGAATATTACCTTTCATCTCCTAATATGAACTTACTCCCTAAGGCAACTATTTATTTTTCTCTAGGGTCCTAACTGTCATACTTAGAATACCATGTAATCAACTGCCCACGTTCCCTTAAAAAGATGAAGATAAACTTGGAAAATAAGTGAGCTGGATATTAAAGTTTGTGTTCTTAAAACAGCTTCAAGATTATTGAAAGAGTCACATTTATAGACTCCATTTAACCATAAATATAGATAAAACTGAAAGAACCCGGTTTTATGTCTTGAGTTTTTGTTGTTGTTGTGTTGTTTTTTAAATAGCTATCTTAACGGGAATCCATGCTTTCTAAGGCACACCAAAGAATGACTTAGTGGAAAAAAAAATGTTTCATAGTTTTCAGTTTTAGTTACTAAAATTACTTTATGAGAAAAAGCTCATAAAACACATGTTCTCTCAGCCCTAAAGCTTATCCACATCAGATTGGACTTGAAAACCCCTTTACAGAGCTTCCCTTCTTGCTAAGCATCTGCTCTGCCCTGAGGGGAAGGGCACAGCTGAGCTTGGAGACAGTTGGGGACCCAGGTGTCTGTCAGAAACCATCTCTTCAGTTCGGTTCAGTCCCTCAGAGGTGTCCGACTCTGTGACCCCGTGGACTGCAGCATGCCAGGCTTCCCTGTCCTTCACTATTTCACGGAGTCTGCTCAAACTCATGTCCATTGCGTCGGTGATGCCATCTAACCAGCTCATCCTCTGTCGTCCTCTTCTCCTCTTGTCTTCAATCTTTCCCAGCATCAGGGTCTTTTCCAATGAGTCAGATCATCGCATCAAGTGGCCAAAATATTGGAGCTTCAGCTTCAATATCGGTCCTTCCAATGAATGTCAGGGTTGATTTCCTTTAGGATGGACTGGTTGGATCTCCTTGCTCTTCAAGGGACTGTTGAGAGTCTTCTCCACTGTTGGGAAGGATTAATTCTTCGGCGCTCAGCCTTCTTTATGGCCCAACTTTCACACTCATCCACGACTACTGAACTCCCTCCTCAAACACTCGAGTGCACAGCCACCCGAGAAGACGATGGATTTCCCACTGTTTTTGAGAGTGGAGATGGATGGCTGATGGTTGAGATAATTTCTCATGTGTAGTTTTTTGTGAACCTGGGCAGGGTTGGTTTGGAAATGGACAGCATGCACTGTGACCTTCTTCCACTCACATTTCCCTCTCCTGTTTCTTTTTGTTCTTCAGATCTGGTCAGATTATGGAATATCAAAAGTCTGGTCCTTATGCAGCCCATCTGGAGAGAAAGCAGAGCAACTTTTTCTTTTCTGTCTGTCTAGGGCTTTAACGAGCATCTTGCTTCAGTAGACATTCAGGAAATTCTTGTTAAATAATGAGACAGTTTTTCAGAGAAAAGTGCTATGTGAATGAAAATTTTATTTAAATAGATTTAGTATTCTTTTATGTCCATACTTTCTTTTAAAAACAATATGAGCATGATGAAGGCTAAGATCACACTTCTTTCTTGACTAATTCTGGGTGAAAGGGAATGTCACTGCTTTACCACTTCTTCACCAAAGGATGAGGGAAAATTTACATGATATTCTATTAGCCTGGTTACCCTTTGAATGTCAGTATGTTTTAAGTTCATCGTTTGTGTTACAAAAACTTTGGCATACATTGATTACTGTGGAGAAGACATTGTTCTGGAGGCCTGTAGAGCTTGTGTTAGGTACTGGGCTTGAACTTGGAGAGGATGAACTTGGCTTGGAAACCTTGGGATCCTCCACAAGGAGCAGTTACTTTGGGCTGTGACAGTCCATCTGTGTGCCAAGCCCGGGCCCAGTGTTTCATGTCTCTTCTAATCCCTGTGGACATCTGAAAGGAGACATCATTATTCCATTTGAAGACAGAAAAACATGCTCAAGTGAAATTAAGTGACTTGCTTAAGGGTGCTAAGTCATGTCCGACTTTCTGCAACTCCATGGACTTTAGCACAGCAGACGTCCCTGTCCTTCACCATCTCCTGGAGTCTGCTCAAACTCATGTCCACTGAGTTGGTGATGCCATTCAGCCATCTCATTCCCTGTCATTCCCTTCTTCTCCTCCTGCCCTCAATCTTTCCCAGCATCAGGGCCTTTTCCAATGAATTGGCTCTTTGCATCAGGTGGCCAAAGTATTGGAGCTTCAGCATCAGTCCTTCCAATGAATATTCTGGGTTGATTTCCTTTAGGATTGACTGGTTTGATCTCTTTGCTCTTGGGACTCTCAAGAGTCTCAAAATCCTCAAACTTGGACTTTAATCCCTGTATGTTTGATTTAAAATCCAAATGCTTTTGCTTTTTTTCACTACCCCATTCTGTCTTTTTGGTAAAGCCAACAGTCATACTATTTATACTATTTGGATCTGGAGTTTCAGACATACATCAATAAACACAGCAGTAAGTGTATCATGCACCATTAAACAAAGTGTTTCCCACACAAATCACTGAACACAGCCACACAGCAACTGTGAGCCACTCAGCACAATTTTTCACACATGTATCAGTAACTACAGTGTATCCCCAGTGACTGAGGTCTCTTCTTGGATCATGGCCAGCTGTGTTTCAAAAGGTCAAGTGTCAAAAAAGAAAAAAAGAACCTCAGTAGTCTCCCCAGCAAGCTGGATGTGTTTTGTTTTAACATTTATTTTCTCCTTTTAAGGGATTTTGATTATTAGACGGTTATGCAGGCTTCTAGATACCCTGAAAAGTATCTGTAGATCAAGTCAAACTGTTATTGATCTCCATACCTGAAATTAATTACTCTGCCTTCCCAAGAGCTCTTTCTTAGCAAACTAGCCTTTAGCTTTATTCCCAAGGCCAACATGGGGGAGAATATGGAATAAGAAAAGTTATGAAATCAATTATATTTATCATAAGGATGTTTTCATTTATTGTTTTTCTTAGTTGTTTCAACTTTTGTTTTATATATTTTGAAGCGTGCGTGCTAAGTCACTTCATTTGTATCTGACTCTTTGCAACCCTATGGACTGTACCCCACCAGCCTTCTCTGTCCACGGGATTCTCCAGGCAAGAATACTGGAGTGGGTTGCCTTGCCCTCCTGCAGGGGATCTTCTTAACTCAGGGACTGAACCTGTGACTCTTATGTCTCCTGCATCAGCAGACAGGTTCTTTACCACTCGTGCTCCTGGCAAGCCCATTTTGAGGCAATGCTATATAAATACAAATCAAGAATTGTTTTATCTTCCTTATGGATTGACTCTTTTATCATAACCAAGCCTCAATTTAATTTCTAGCAATATTCTTCCTTTTTTTTTAATTTTGGAACTTTAATTGTGGAAAAAATGCATAGCATGACATTTACCATCTTACCATTTTTAAGGCTCCAGTTCCATCATGTTAAGCATATTCACATTGTTATGCTCCAGTGATGCTGTTTCTTAAAATCTACTTTGCCTGATGTTCATGTAACACGTGATTTTCTGTTTAGTGCTTGTATAGTATATCCGTTTTAACTTTTTTACTTTCATTGTTTTTGTTCCCACATTAGTGTGTCCACTATAAGCAGCATAGTTTTAAAAAAATCTGGTTTGGCAATTTGAGTCTTAGAATATTTATTTCATTTTTATTGGTATAATTAACTACTTCATGTACTTAAGACTACTGTTTTATTATTTTTTCTTTCTTGTTTTTCCTATTTCATGCCTTCTTTGGAACTAATCCACACTTTCAAAAAATTGCTGTTCTGTGTTCTTCCTTAATTTACTTGCCTTTATTTATTTTATTAAAAAATAAAATAAAACAAATTATAATCCAAGGCAAATAAATACAGGAGGAACATGGAATAGCAATTTTTTGAAAGTGTGGATTAGTTCTAAAGAAGGCATGAAAGAGGAAAAACAAATAAAACAAGTAGTAAAATAGTAGTCTTTATTTTATTTTAGTATTTAGGGATTACCACATGCATACTAGACTTATAAGAATCTACTATGAATTAGTTTGGGGAGACTCCAGGAGTCGGTGATGGACAGGGAGGCCTGGCGTGCTTCAGTTCATGGGGTCGCAAAGAGTCAGACACGACTGAGCGACTGAACTGAATGAATTAGTATTTTTTTTTAACATTTCCTGGAAAATGTAAGCATATAGAACACTTTGCATCGATCCATTTGTTTGTGCTATTGTCATGTATTTTAATTTTACATATACTTTATAATTCATAAGACAGTATTCTTATGGTTTTATACAGTCAATAATTGTTTGGTTTGCCATACCTACCTATAGTCTATTACTCTTCATGTTTTCTTTCATTTCCATTCTTCCACCTGGAATCATTTTCTTCTGCCTAAAAACTCACAGTAGTAGTCATTTTGCTCTAGACCTGCTGGCTCTGAACTCTCTGTATTTATTTTATTTAAAAGCATCTTTATTTTTTCTTCATTAAAGCAAAAACTCTATCAGCGTATCATACACATATAGGAAAGGGCTCACATAAGAAGCATCCAGCTCAGTGGATTTCTACAAACTGGATTCAGCTCAAGATACTGACCGTGACTGTGACCAGCATTCCAGGAGCCGTCATGCTCCTTTCCAGTCACTGCTTCCATTAAAGTGAGTTCACCCTCCCGACTCTAAGATTATGGACTACATCGGGCTGCTTTTGTATTTTGAGTGTATGGAAGGAATCATATATAAGATGCTTTTTTGAGATTAACTTCTTTTATTCAGTTGTATTTGTGAGACTCACCCTGTTGTTGCATTTAGTCATAAAGAGTGCCTGCCACCCTCTGTAGCACTCTGCTGTGTGGATATACCAATGTTCATTTACACATTTTACTATTTATAGACCTTTGGATAGTTGACAGTTTTGGTTGACTAATACAGTGCTGTTATGCCTATTTTTAGCACAGACTTCATGTCCTTCTCACATGCAAAATCCATTCACTCTATCCCAGCAACTCCAAAAGTCCTAGCCAATTCTGGCGTCAACTCCGAGTCTAGAGGCTCTCCTCAGTATCATCTAAACACGGGGGAGACTTGAGCCGTGATGCATCTTGAAGCAAAATTCCCTAACAGCTATGAACTTGTGAAACTAGACAAGTAACTTCCAAAACACAATGCTTAACAATACAAAATACAATACAATATGTGCTTCCAAATACAATGGTGTGGCAAGCATCCGAGAGACATTTCTCTTCCAAAAGGGAGAAATTGGAAAGAGGAAGGAGATGATGGATCCAAAGCGAGTTGGAAGCCTAGCAAGGCCAGTTGCATTAGATGTTCAGGCTCATGGACAGTCCTTTCTGACTTGATTCCCTCCCTCTGAAGCCAAGGAGAAGACAGCTCTGCCCCCTGGGCCTGTGCCCTCTGGACCTGCAGTGACAGTGGCAGGCCGCCCGTGTCTGAGTCACCGTCAGGTCTTTTCTTGAAGGGTAAGGCATGCGTGTGTGCTCGGGCACGTCCAACTCTCTGTGACCCCATGGACTGCAGCCTGCCAGGCCCCTCTGTCCACGGGACTTGTCAGACAAGAATGCTAGAGTGGATTGCCTTGCCCTCCTCCAAGGGATCTTCCCTTCCCAGGGATCGAACCCAAGTCTCGAGGATCGGACCTGAGTCTCTTACGTCTCCTGCATTGGCAGGTGGGTTCTTTACCTCTAGTGCCACCTGGGAAGCCCAGGATAAGGCATATTCACAGTGAAATAGCTCTATTTTGTAGAAGCCCAGAAGTCCAGAAGGCTTCCTTCATTTTTGTCCATTGTTTGTTTCCTTTAGCCCAAGCTGGCAGTGTTTCTCCTGGTGTAATCACATCTCTGTTACTGGCCTCTACTGAGCTGGCTGCTGGACAGTCTATTTATGGTGTGATTGTCCAGCCACATCTGTGGCTGGTGTGGACACACCAGCATTTTTGGCAATGTGGACAGACTGAGGATCTACCATATCTTTAGTTTCTGGTTCCATTCTGCTTAACAATTTTTTTTTTTTTTTACTGTATCTCTCTCTTCTCACATTTCACTATAAGCAGTAAGGAGAAACCAGGTCATATTTTTTTCTTCCACATGGATATCCAGTGGCCCAGAACCATTTATTGAAAAGATAAATCTTTTTGTACTGAGTTGCCTCTTTGCACTGAGTTGCCTCATTGCTATTGCTATTAATCAGGGGACCGCGTGTATGTGGATCTCTTTTTGACATCTCTTTTATATTCCATAGGTCAGTTTGTCTATTCTTATATCATTACCTCTATGACTCTCTAACAGGGGTTAATATAAGCAGAATAAGATTCCAGTTTTGTTCTTCTAAATTACTTCGTTTACTTTTAACTCTTTTCATTTCCACCAGAGGAACTGGTGAATAATGTAAAAACAGCAGCTTGAATTTAATCTTGATTGTACTGAATCTGCAAGTCTTTTAAAAATATCTCTTATTCAGTGTTGAAGTCTTGCACATATTTCAGATTTAGTTCTAGGAATTTGATGTTCTTTGATGCTACGGTAAAATATATCTTTTCACATTTTTCATTTTTGTAGGTTATTTCTGTTAGATATATAATTCCAAGTTGGCAGTTATTTTCTTTGAGCAAGTAACTGGATTTAAATTAAAGATGTTATTCCATTATCTCCTAGATGCTATCATTTTATTTTTGAAAAGCCAGCATCAGTCCTCTTGTTGCTTCTTGAAGATGATGTGCCATATTTTATTTGACTGTTTCTTAAAGTTTTCTCTTTGTTTTTTATGATTTTACTATATTAGTCTCCAAAGATGTCCCTGTAATGAATCATCCTCCTAGTATTTTTATCCTCCCCTTTGGAAAACAAAAAGCAAACTGATCCTTGTAACTCACTTTCGACCAATAGGGCACATCTACTTTGACACTGTGATTTCCGAGGCTTGGGCATAAGTCTTGCTGCTTATCTGGCCTCTTGGGACACTCACTCTTTGGATACACACTTTGAGAACCTGACTGTTAAGATGTGAAATTACTCTGGGACCACCATGCTTTAAGAGACTCAGACCACATGGAAAGGCACTGGAGGATCAGTTCTGGGAGAGAGAAAGGGGGTGCAGGAGTTGGAGAGGGAGAGGAAGAGAAAGAAAGAGAAGCTGACATGCCTGCTGTAAGAGTGACTGGGCTTTTAGGAGGTCTGGCCCGGGCAAGCTCTCAGATGGTCGCAGCCCTGCCTCTGTTGAATGGCTGTCGTGCAAGAGAGCCTAAGCAAGAACTGCGTAGCTGAAGCTGGTTAATCTACATACAGGGCTGTGCGATCTGAGAATAAATTAAGGCATCAAGTTATGGGGTGGTAGTTACATAGTAAGAGACAAATGGGACAGAAAATAATATCTAGAGGTAGGAATGATTGAAATAAAACCTTAACGCATGTGGCGTCACCTTTGGGACGAGGAAGAAGGAGGATCCTGGAAGATCCTCAAAGGAACTGTTAAAGCAACTGGAAGGACAGGGAAGAGGCTATTCCCAGAGGCTAGAGGAAAGGCAACATGTGTTACATACTGGCAGAAAATTCGGAGTGACTGATGCCTGGTGTAACATGGACAGTAGGAAATGTGCCTAATGAAATAGTGAACCTGCATAAGGAGAGTTCCAGAAAGAATGTCAGTAGTGCTAGTTGGTTATTTTTAGCCATGTATGATAAAATATTATATAAGAGCAAGAAAGAAGCTACAGAGGAACTTTTTCAGTTTCTGGCAGAAATTAGAGAAAATATAAAGGATCCAGGGCTTACTAAGTGTAAAAATAAAACTATCTTATTTCCAGCCTCTACATATGGCAAAGGCTCACAATATCAGACCTGATCTCAGGATAAAGATTATCTCAAGGGTGCAGCTACAAGGCGCATTGTTACGATTTCAGAATAATGTAAGGGTGCACTCCATTAGAATTGGACAAAATTTTTCTCAGAAGCTTACGGGTGTTCTTCAGCTTCCCAACTTTCAACATAGGCAGACTAGGGTGTGGAACAGAAAAGATTTCTGAGTGGAGTTTTGTCTAGTGGAGTGAATCCCACGACTGTTCACAGGAAGCCCAGATCTTTAAGAGAATTGTACTGACAGGGCGTCATAAGCTTGGACCACAGTGAGTGGAAGTAGTTCAAAATGAAAAATCCCTCTGGGTCCCTAATCTTATATAAGCAGGAAGCAGGCTGAGACTGCTGCTTACCTGCACACATGGATCATTTCTTGTGGAAAAAGAAAGTTTGCAATAATAACCAAGAGGGAGGAGACCCAATCCTGGAGGATGGAACCAAGAGCCTTAGTAAACAATTCCCCAAACAGCCCTAAACAGGGAACTGGCAACATATGCCCGAGTGAATTTCAGAATTGCGTCGGATTAGTGGCTGCTATGTGACTCTTGTTCTCTTATGTCGCCCAGCCTGACCTCCTGATTACCACGTTTGAATGGCAGTGTCTTTCACTTATAGTACTCTGGTGTTACCACAGTTACTGTGCTCTGGTGTGCTGAGCGTGCGGGGTGAGTGATTTGTATTCGCAGGTCTTCAGATTGAGAGGAGCTATACTCAGGGGTTGCACCTGAGGACCCCAGGTGGCCCCAGTGGTAAAGAGCCCGCCTGCCCATGCAGTAGATGTAAGAGACATGAGTTCAACCCCTGGGTCAGGAAGATCCCCTGGAGGGGGATGTGACAACCCCCTCTAGCATTCTTGCCTGGAGAAGCCCAAGGGCAGAGAAGCCTTGTGGGTTACAGTCCATGGGGTTGCCAAGTTTGAAATGACTTAGCACACACAAGCCTTATTGACACTTGGGCCTTTTTAAAATACTTTATGCTTGGCTTCTTGTCATGGAAGTGTAGAAACTAGCAGATATTTTGGGAAGAGTGTGGCTTACTTTCTTATACTTTTCTTTTGTCCAAGATCTTGTTTTGGCTTTTCCCAGATGCTTTTGATGCTTACAACAAGATGTTTTTGCATTTTACTCATTTTATAATTGTTCTTAGAAGGAAGGTCATTCTGATATAAGCTACTCTATTGTAGTCCAAGAAGTCTGAATCTCTCTTGAGGATGCTTTTTGAGAACACGGTATATTATATTATGTTATATATATTATGTAACATAGGTTATATATATATCTTATTTATGCATAAATAAATTATATAACTGTGAGAAATCTTTTAAACAAAATGAGGGTAACATTGGTCAAATCCTTTGATGAACAACCTACACTATTTTCTAAATGTGAAATATTCATCCATGAAAAGTGGATAAATCTGGATTTCTAGGTAATAAATTTCTTCTTTCCAGACTCGACAGAGTTCACTGATGCCCTAGGAAAAAATTGGTATTTAAATATCAGGAACAAACATTTAATTCAGTGACAGAAGGGAGGTTTATGCTATCCCTAACAGTCTACAGTTTAGGGGTATTTTTTTGACTACTAGGAAGTGCCCATTCAAATATAATCAACTCTAGTATTAACAGAATGAGAACAAGGTATTGTTTAATACAGTTTATTTGTCTAAGGAAGAGAGTCATATGCATCCTAGCTTACAAAGCATGTTAATTTCAAAATCTAATTCTTGGAATTCGGATGTGACAAGCATAAAATAGCAAAGTATGCCAGTACTAACCCCCTCCTGCCTCCCTCTTTCTAGAAGACTTCATTTCCTTTACTCATCGTGTATCATTCTGTTACTTGGTCCAAACTAGTCAGCAACCATAATCCTTCCATGGCTTCCCAGGTGGCGTTAATGGTAAAGACCCTGCCTGCTGATGTGGAAGACATAAGAAATGCAGGCTCGATTGTTGGGGCAGGAAGATCCCTTGGAGAAGGACGTGGCAACCCACTCCAGTATTCTTGCTTGGAGAATCCTACAGGCAGAGGAGCCCAGCAGGGCTACAATGCATGGGGTCACACAGAGTCAAACACGACTGAGGTGACTGAGCATGTATTCCATAGCTTGGAATCTATAGTTGAATTACAGGCAGGGGAATAATGAAATATTTAACAACATGGGTACCAATCAGTCAGAACAGCTGCTTGATCAGTCAGGAAAGGGATCAGACATGAGCAAGACATGGCTGTTCCTGACAGAGCAGCCCAACACCAAGTTGGGTTATGGCTGCCATGTGTTTTTGACAGAGAAAAGGTAAGAAAATGAGAAGCTAAAACAATTCTCCTACCAGGTCGTTTTGCAGTATTATAGGATGGACTACATTTTTCTTTGTCTTAAGAAGTTTTATTCTGTTGCCAGATATTTAAAACAGAAACTGCCAGAAGTGAAATGCTTTCTTAGTACAATTTATTTCCTTTCAAGTTACAAAAGAATTTAGAAAGAAAAACTTTTTATCTTATCACACTCCTGCTTTTTTCTTGAAGGAAGTCTCCAGGGTAATGAAGTAGTGGGTGACTTCTGAGGAAGAGGAATGTGAACAAGGAGATAATTTGGTGTTTTCCTTTATCACTGAAATTGAAACAAAGTATGTGGTTGTATTAATGAAAAGAAAGCATCTTAGGCCAAAAGGAAAAAAAAAAGAGGAACTATACTTCTCAAGATGGAGAAAAATATTTTCCATTTAATGAGATAATTTGCTTGAGGAAAATATGAAATATTGAAAGGAAGAAAGATAAGTTAAATTATATTTTGTGTAGTGGGAGGGAGTAGAAATGGGGTAATTTGTCATAGAATCAGAATTTTGTGGCTCGGAGGAAAATTAAATGCCATCACGTCCTCTTCTCTCCTATTTTACATAAAGAAATGGGGATCCAGAGAACTTAAGTGCCTTGCTCAGGGTCACGCATCTAGTTATTTACCAAGAAAAAGAGAAAAGTAGGGAAAAAAACAAACTAGTTTTTGAAACAAATAATGTTTTTTTTTCTTTATTTTAGGATTGCGGGTACTAGGGTAATGGATTAATTCTAAATTAAAAACAAAGAAGCAAAAAACCTTGGGAAAATCACCTCCCTCTTCCTGAGGCCTTCCTGCTGCTGTCGCAGCTGCCCAGATCTGTTCTTTGAAAATTCTACCCCCATCTAAACCCTCCTGCCCCTCACTGGAGCCCTCAGGGTTCTGTCAAGTGAGAGCTCTTATCTGCCGAGTATATTGTTTGGTCACTAAGTCGCGCCCAGCTCTTTACGACCCCGTGGGCTGTAGCCCACCAGGCTCCTCTGTCCACGGGATTTTCCAGGGGAGAACACTGAGTAGGTTGCCATTTCCTCCTCCAGGGATCCTCCTGACCCAGAGACTGAACCAGCATCTCCTGCATTGGTACGCAGGTTCTTTACCACGGAGACACCAGGGAAGCCAGTGAAATACATAGATGATGATAACTGGAATTTTGGAGGTGACTTTTATCCCTCTCCATTTTGAGGAATTGGTACACTTGTTTGCTTTTCTTTAAACATTTTAATTGGGGTAAAATAGACATTTCCCCCTTTAACCATTTTTAAGTGGATAGCTCAGTAGTATTGAGTAGATTCACATTGCTGTGTGGCCATCAGCACCATCCATCTCCAGAACTCTCTGTGTCTTGCATAACCGAAGCTTGGTCTCCGTTAAAGAGCAGCTCTCCAGCCTTGGGAACTGCCGCTCCTCTCCGTCCCTGCAGCTGTGACCGCTCTCGCTGCCGCATACAAGCGGCGTGTCTTTCTGTGACTGGCTTGCTTCACTTAGCCTCACACCTTCAAGGTTAATCTACATTCTAGCATGTGCCAGAATGTCCTTCCCTCTTAAAGTGCCTTAGTCACTCAGTTGTATCCGACTCTTTGCTACCCCATGGACTGAAGCCCACCAGGCTCCTCTGTCTGTGGGATTCTCCAGGCAAGAATACTGGAGTTGCTTTTTAAAGCTGAGTAGTGTTCCGTCTTGTGTGTACACCGCATTTTCTTTGTTTATCTATTTGATGGGTACGTGGATTTTTTCCCACCTCTTCCCTTGTTAAGGACCCATTTTGGAAATGCAAGTGCAGTTCCAAAGTGCACGTTCAAGAGAAGATCGAAAACATTAGTGTTTCATATGTTCCTCGTGTTACAGAGGCATAAACCTCATATTAATTTACGGACATAATGCACTAGGGTATTTTTTTCTACAAGCTTATTTAGTTGTGGGAAGAGAAAAGTGGTTCACAACTTGGTCTGGCCCTTGATGTGTGAGGCCATAGATACTTCTTTCTTTCTTTTTTGTTTTTTTTTTTTTTTGGTTGCGCCATGTGGCTTGAGGGATTTTAGTTCCCTGACCAAGGACTGAACCTGAGCCATGGCAATAAACATGCTGGACCCTAACCCCTGGACCACCAAAGAAATCTCATAGGTATTTCTTAACATGATAGAATTCATGACAGATGGAGATCAAAGGTATCTTAAAGAAAGCAGCTGGGATGGAGTTTGAGCGTTTGGGCTTCACCCTCAGGAACACCTAGGCTCAGATTTCTAGGGCTTTATTAGCCCTGTAGACACAACTGTGGTTCTCAAGTCAGAATCCTGTAGACTTCCCTGAACACGTATCAGCTTATATCCTAAACTCTTTCTTTACTAGGGCTTCGAGTCATTCCCAGGCATAGAGGGAAGGCGTTTGCCACCTCGTTCTTTCCTCTGACCTTGTCACTTACACCATTACACAGGTGTCATTATTTTTTTTAACATTTTATATTCTTTTGGGGGTATAGCCCATTAACAAACAATGCTGTGGTAGTTTCAGGTGAACAGCAAAGGGACTCAGCCATACATATGTATCCATTTCCCCCCAAAATCCTCCCCCATCCAGAATGCCACATAACATGGAGAGAATTCCTTGTGTTATATGGGAGTAGTCCTTGTTGGTTATCCATTTTAAATGTAGCAGCCTGTACATGTCCATCCCAAACTCCCTAACTATCCCTTCACCTCAATAAGTTCATTATCTGGGCGTCTGTTTTGTAAGTAGGTTCATTTGTATCATTGCTGTTTAGATCCCACATGTAAAGGATGTCATATGTTTCTCCTTCTCTGTCTGGCTGACTTCACTCAGTATGATACTCATGTTGCTGCACATGGCATTAGCTCGTCTTTTTTAATGACTGAGCAACATCCCACTGCATAGAGGTACCACATCTTCTCTACCCATTCCTCTGTCGATGGACATTTAGGTTGCTTCCATGTCTTGGCTATTGTAATCAGTGGTGCAGTGAACAGCGGTGTGCATGCCTCATTTTGGATCAAGTTTTTCTCCAGATATATGCCCGTGAGTGGGACTGCAGGGTCATATGGTAGCTCTGTTTTTAGGTTTTTAAGGAACCTTCATACTATTCCCCATAGTGACTCTACTAATTTGCATTCCCACCAACAGTGTAGGAGGGTACCGTTCTCTCCACACCCTTTCCAGCATTTATTGTTTGTGGATTTTTTGATGATAACCATTCTGGCTGGTGTGAGGGGTATCTCATTGTAGTATTTGCTTTCGTAAATGCATTGGTATTTGCATTTCTCTAATAATCAGTGACATGGAGCATTTTTTCATGCACCATTATTGATGCACCATTTTATTCCCCTTTCTTTTGTCAATTAAAAAATCCCTGAATACATATAAATTAATGAGGATGGATACTTGGTCAGTGGGTGTCTACTTTGTGCCTGAGTATCTGGTTCACATCTTTAGTCCAGCAAGTAGGTTTGGAAGGTATTTCATGGTGTTGCTGAGAATTGCTCTGCATTTGGGAAGTATTGAAACTACTATTGAACTGAACTGACTTTCCTGGGGGGAAGGAAATCACTAAGGGTGGGTTGGTTTGTTTGTTGGCAGGTGGATGGTGATCAGATCTGGGGGAGGAGAATTGTTTTAGGAGAAGAGAATTGTGGCAGGAAGACCAAACGGGAAGCTGAGGCAGCCATCAGGGTGATCTGGGCTTGAGCAGGAAGGGGACCATAGGGGTGAAGTAATGGGGCCAAAGCTGGAAAACAGTGGAGATGGGAGAACTGGGAGAGGACTTAAAGACTGTTTGCTGCGACTCAAAAGAGTAGTTCCTGGAAACACCCCCTCCTCCTGGACAGGAGTTGTAGGGTATTGATATTCCTGTGTCCCATCCTTAGTGGCCCCCTGCCTACCCCAGAGCCTCCCAGCATCTTTCTCCCTTGCCTCCATTCATTGACGTGGAAGAGGACAGGCTAGATGATGACTCTGATGAGGTTTGCCTTGGGAGAGTTGGGTGGATGGTGATGAGATGACCATGGTTCGATCCATGTGACGTAGAGGTCAAGTGATTTGTGCAAGATCAGTGAACAGACTGACGGCCACATTGCGTGTCCTTATTGAGCTGAGAGCTCCCAGCCAGAATAGTGTCTCCTTCATTACCCCTGTGGCCTCTTCCCATCTCATAAAAAGATCTACACTCAGAACATGCTCAAACAACTTTCAAAAATGTCATTAAAATTAAGAAGATACTTAAAAGGACACATGAGAAGCCACATTCAACAAGTACAGAAATAAATTAGAGATGAGAAAATATTAAAATACCTGACCTGCGTGGGTATCTGCATAATATTTAAAATTATCTCATCCATTTAGTTCTAGTGTTTGGTGTCTTAATCTGAAATATGAAAAATGTTCTCGTGGAGAGGCAGGCGAACTGAAGGAGGATATCTTAATATACAGTGAAATATAAATTAAAAAGCTCTCTAAAGCTATTAGTAAAAGTACTGAAATACATTAGCAGGTGCATGGGTTCAGCTTTGGATGAATGTTCTTTGAAATCGGATTCATCACTAAAATTAATCTGAGAGGTGTCAAATCTGTGCTGGGTTAAAGAGGTGACAAATGGGAAGATTTCATTGAAGTTCCAAATTGTGAAAGGATCAGAATTAATAATCCTCTGTCATGAGAAACCTGATCACTTAGGAGTTTAAGAAGCTTATGCCTTGTTAAGAGTGTGGAAAAGAAATCTGAAATATTGTTGGTGAAATAGTAGTCGGGTTGCCAGTTGGATTGATGTGGTTTGATAAATAACTTCAAATCAACCACAGGTAGCCACAAAGATGTGTGTCTGGAACTATCACATGAATCAGGGTTTATGTCTTTCAACAGGCTGATCAATTCATTCTCTTAGATTGGAGTAAGTACAGTACTTTCCTCCTTTATATATATATTTTTAAATTGAAGTGTAGTTGATTTACAATACTGTGTTAGTTTCAGGTATATAGCACAGTGATTCAGTTACATATATTCATTTTCAAATTCTTTTCCTTTATAGTTTTATTACAAAGTATTGAGTATAGTTCCCTGTACTATGCAGTAGGTCCTTGTTGGTCATATATTTTATATGTAATAGTGTAAATATGTAAATCCCAAGCTCCTAATTTATCCTTCCCTTCCCTTTCCCCTTTGGTAACAATAAGTTTGTTTTCTATGTCTGTGGGTCAGATTCTGCTGTGTAAATAAGTTCATTTGTATCTTTTTTTTGTTTGTTTTTTAGATTCCATGTATAAGCAATACCATATGATATTTGTCATCCTCTGTCTGGCTTATTTACTTAGTATAATAATCTCTAGGTCCATCTATGTTGCTGCAAATGGCATGGCTTCATTCCCTTTTATGTCTGAGCAATATTCCGTTGTATAATATACATGTACCACATCTTCTTCATCCACTCATCTGTTGATGAACATTTAGGTTGCTTCCATGTCTTGGCTTTTGTGAACAGTGCTGCTGCGAAGATAGGGGTGCATGTGTCTTTTTGAATTACAGTTTTCTCTGGATTGGTACAGCCATTATGGAGAACAGTGTGGAGATTCCTTAAGAAACTAAAAGCAAAGTTACCATGTGATCCCGCAGTTGCATTCCTGGGCAGTATGTCTGGAGGTAACTATATTCAAACGGACGCACGCACCCCAGTGTTCGTCTCCTTCCTTGTATTTCATTCAGAGCTTCTGGAGGTCATGCCCTTTAGAAGCATCACTCTTCCCTCACCGTCAGCTTCTATCAATATTATGGCTCCTCATTTATGTGGACTCACATCATGATAACGAGCATAAAGAGAATGGAGAGCAGGGAAATGGGGATGCTGCAACATTCCACATGTATATCTGACTCCAAATACCCCAGATAACACTTTTTTCTTAGTCAGAAAAACATACTCCTTGACTATGTCACAGGCAGTTTTCCATGTTCCCAATGACGAGTCCTAAGTTTTCATATTAACTCATATGTGTGCATCTCTGCAACATGATCTCAAGGTTAGGCAGATGGTCCCCTGGTGGCTCAGCAGTAAAGAATCTGCCTGCCAACACAGGAGACACAGGTTCGATTCCCGGGTTGAAGATCCCCTGGAGAAGGAAATGGCAACCCACTCCAGTATTTTTGCCTGGGCAATCCCATGGACAGAGGAGCATGGGGGTCCATGGGGTCACAACACGACTGAGCAACTGAACAGCAACAGATGCCTGGCACCCTGCTTGATTAGGCATGGGAAGCAAAGGGAAAGGGTATGTCTGATGAGTCTTATGAGCTGGGCTTATGATGCTTTTCTCTAAGAACAAAGCGAGGGCTGGTATTTGAGCCTGCTACTAGCTTTGCCACTTGGCTGAAGCAGGGGGTTGCCTGAGGTATAGCAGCCCTGAGATCCGCGTGGTCCCTAAAAATGGACCTCTGAAGAATCAAACAGCTGTAGGAGGACTCAGTTACCCCAAGTCCTCAGCTAAGCCTCCAGTCTGTCCCCTGTTCATGCCTGTGACTCTAGGGATAGTTCAGTTGTGGAACCAGAGTATATTTTAGAGTCACTTGGTGGTCTACGGATCCTTAGTTTTATCCCTCATCCAAAAAAATGATGGCTTTCGGAGGCCATCCTTTGGAAAATGGCCTCTAAGTAGGCTGGAAGAGAAAAAAACGAATCTTACATCCTTTATGCTTCTGAGTACCTAATAAGTATCTGATCTATCATATTTCCGAAATAGAATTCTTAACGCCCCCTCCACTGAACCTGTTAACTGTTCCCATCTCAATAATGGAACCATCATCTCCTTAGTTACTGAGGCCCCAAATCTAGATTTTACACTTAGTTTTAATGAGCTCAGTTGCCCTTGCATGCTGGAATCTTTAAAGCCTCTGTCTGTGGTTATCTTCACCTTAGGGCTTTGTACCTTCCACGCGCCTTGCCCAATCAGTGCCCAGGTCAAGGAAATCTTCCCCTAACTGGAAGCTGGGTGTCAAGCTATCACTTGGCTCCAGATTATTCTTTCTCTTCTGGGTCTTTCCCCTCGTTCTGGGTCTGGGATGAAATTTCCTGTATCGCTTAAGCCTGGGCTTCAGAAGGCCCCTGGCCAGTTCCATCAGTATATCCCTCTGTGGAAAGTGGACAAAGTCTTTGCCTGGGACCCACTGGCCAAGACTGGCACCCACTTCAGATGCATTTTTAAAAACTGAATTATTTTTTTAATTGTTTTTTGGCTATACCCTGGGGTATGTGGGTTCTTAGTTCCCACATACCTGCACCCCGTGGATTGTAAGCACAGAGTCTTAACCACTGGACCACCTGGGAAGTCCCCAGAGGCAGTTGTACTGCATCTCTTCCCTTTTCTGCGAATGCTGTTCCAACCAGTGTCTTGCATGTTGAGTTCTTCTTGGAGACTTGGAATCTGTAGAAGAGGCGGTGGGCTGTGGTCTGTGGGTGCCTGCCACTGACAGTTGGCATCTCTAATCTCTGCTGTTCTCCACGTGGTGGGAGTCCTCACTGGGGCTTGGCAAGCACATCTTCCTGTGCCACACACCTCTGCTGACTCTGTCAGCATATGCTTCCCTCAGAGCTTGGTATAGTTGGCCCTCCTTCTTTTCTCAAATACCACCTCCTCCGGGAAGCCTTCCACCACTACCCTATTTTAAGTTATCTAATTGAAAGTATTTAAGTATTTACTGTTGTTGCACAGTCTTGTTTGCGTGTCTGCCTCTTCCTCGAAGAAAGATGAGCTTCTTGAGAGCAGGGACCTCATCCCTAGTCACTGTCTCAATCTCAGAGCCTAGACTGGAGCCGGTGTCCATTACGGTGTTTACTGAAGCAGGCAGTGGCCAGCTTCTAAGTATAAACAGGTGAACCTGCGGTCCTCTACTCCTCTGCCCCGCCCCAGACCCCCAGGCTCTTTCTCCCTTGACCCCATGATATCACTCTGTTTGCAATTTAATCATTTTACACTCACCTTCTTTGGGCTACTGGGTATATATTCTCATAGAGTGCAGGGTATATTCGTCTGAACTTCACCTGGAATGTGCATGCAAGATAACCTGCATGCGCAGGAAAACTTTGTAAACTGCAAGATACTGTGCAATGCTGGCTTTTCTTATCAGCTTAATTCCTGAGTCCTAAGACTTCACAAGGACTCCTCAGTACCTCCATGGAGGGATCAGAGCTCCCCACCTTCCTTCACCCCGAGCAACCTGAATTTTATTTCTTCTGTGCTCTGCTGCTAAAAAAAAGTCTGAAAATCATCGAGTTCATCAAACCCTTGGCCTATGCATTAATTTCCTTCGCAATGTTTCTTGAAATTGGTTGTCCAGTCTTTGCTAGAATACAACCAGTGACAGGGAGCTCATTACTTGAGGAGAGAGCTCTTTTAGGACAATACTGTTTTAGTTCCATTCTATTTTAGGACAGTTTGCTTTGTTGTTCTTGTTTCATAATTCTTCAGGTCAAGAGAGAAGAAAGGCTAGCTAACTGATTCCACAGTTGGGTCCTGGTTAATTAAAGCTTTCCTCTATAAACATTTTGTATGCACAGATAGTGATTCTAGGCATTTTGGTGACTCATGCCTAGAGCAGAGATGAGTAGACTCAGCCTGAGTAGAGATGAGGGTAGGCATTCTACTTCCCACCCCACTTTCATTTTTATATCTTAGTAATGAGATAAAACCATGAAGTGAATCTGGGTTACAACAAGGAATTCAGCAGACAGTACAGTAGGTCCTCCTCATTCAGGGTTGTCACTTTCTATGCTTTCAATTACCCACCAGCAACTGCAGGCCAAAAGTATTAGCTGGAAAATTCCAGAAATAAATGATGTATAAATTTTAGGTTGCTGTCATAAGTAGCAGGATGACATCTGCCATCCTACTTCATCCCACCTCGCCCGTGAACCACCGCTTTGTCCTTCCTGCTAGTCACTCAGTAACCATCTGGATTGTCAGACTGATGGTCTGTAGTATCCTGGGGCTTGTGTTCAAGTTACCCTTATTTATTTAATAATGGCCCCAAGGTATTAATAAAAGAGTAGTGATGCTGGCCACTCAGATATTCTTTTAATTTATGTTCCTAATTTACACATTAAACTTTATCACAGGCATGTATGTGTAGGAAAAAATGTGGTATAGCTAGAAAACAACGTGGTGTTATTCTAGCTGTCTGTGGTTTCAGGCATCCACTGCGGGTCTCGGGACATATGCCCTGTGGGTAGTGGGGGACTGGCTCATAAGAGGTGGGACTGAGAAATAGAGAATGAGAGGAACAGATGTGGGTTTCTGAGGGCCTATTCTCTGCTAAACCACCATATATTTTTATACGCAATACTTACAAAAACCAATCTTACATGCAATTATCTCGAAGCCCAGATAATTTAAAGAAATGGTATAAAATTCACAGCTAGTAAGTGGTGGAGTTGAGATTTCCAAGTTTGTCTGATTCTGAAATTTGAGTCCTTTCCTCTGCTCCAGAAGTTAAGTTCTGGGCCTTCAGGGACTCTGGCCACTACCTGCATTGTCATCAATACTGTTATAAAAACACACCTTGTTTTGCAGTCACTAATGCCTACTTAATAATTTTTCTGGCCTCAGTTTGCTTACCTGCAAAATGGGGATAATAATCATAGCTTTATCATAGGATTGTTATGAGGAAAACAATCAGTGACAGGCTATGCACTTGTATTTGCCTGGTCTATAGTTAATTAGCATGGGCTATATGGCCACTTTTGATTCCTATTATTATTCCATGCCAGGTCCTTCCCTGAGTCAGTTACAGAGCACAAGGGCATTCACACATGCTTAGCTGAATGAGGAAGGAAGGCGAAAACGTGTGTGTTAGAACATTTAGCCCCTTGTTTGCCTAGGGGCCTGACTGGTGAATTGGATCCTGTGGCCAGGGCCTCTGGTACCGGAGTGGAGGGAGGGGGCCGTGAAGGTGGTAGAGAAAAACGTGCTATCTGCTTCCGGGCTGAGAAGGACATGGATGGTGCTTGCATTCGGCTCTCCAGACGCCTGGATGTAATTGGGGAGCAGCTCACTTGATAGGCACCCAGACCCTCTCAAAAGCATACCACAACACAGGTTCTATCTCTGCTTGATTCCGTGACCTCCTGATACGGGGAAACAAACCCATTAAACCAAATAGGATTAAGCTGCAAAGCCTGGCTGGTCTCCCTGCTGGTCTCATGGGCTGTGAAGCCGAAGCTCTGAGCCCAGACTGTCCCACGGCCCCGGAGAGCTCCAGGCCTGGGGCCGCCAAGCACCACACACTCCTCTAATGTGTCACAATTACCGAGACAGCTGTGCTAAGTAACTTTCCAAGGATCCGCTCGGCAAACTCTCAGCGTGTTCAATAGCCCTCAAAATTTGTCATTTGGAACCTGCAGTGAGCTGGTAGCGGGGTGCTTATACTGAGCTGTAGCAGAGTAAATGCAGTCACCTTAAGAGATTGCATGTTTCCTTTGAAGTGGAGCGCAGGTCGAAGAGGCGGGTTTTTTTTTTTTTTTTAAAGGTGACAAATTTATAGATTTATTTTCACTTAACTTACAGATGTAACATAAACACATTCTTGAAAATTTGGAAAATTGACAAAAAAGAAGTAAAAATAAATTCCACAAGCATACCATCACAATATAACTACTGGACATACGTTGATACAACTTACTTTTACTCTTGCAATAGACTCGTGGACTTTGTGGATGAGGGTAAGGGTGGGATGATATGGGAGAAGGGCATTGAAGCATGTTAATTGTCATGTGTCTAATCAATCGCCAGCCCAGGATTGATGCTCGGGACTGGTGCAGCGAGATTTCCCGGGGGGGAGGGAGGAGGGAGGGGGGTTCCGGAGGGGAAGCATATGTAAACCCATGGTGATATCATGACATTGTATGGCAAAAACAAGTAATAAATAAATAAATAAATAAATAAATAAAAGAAGAGGCGGGTTTTTTCAGCTTCATTCCTATCTCAGTTTAGCATGTGGAAGGGGAAGGAAGGGAAGTTTGCAAAGACAGCACAGGTGCGATGGCTGTGGAGCGAGATTGTGTACGTCGCCCAGGAGCAGGCGTGGGCTCTGTTGGGATGTAATTTTTGCATTAGTAGAGCAAGGACCCACCACGCAGCCTGTGAGTACCTGGTGAATTTTCCATTAGCACTGCCAGGGGTGCTGGGCAAGGCGCCCGGTGTCAAACACGGCTGGTGACCGGCTGGGAATGTCGCTCGTCTCTGGGGACACCCTTACTACGACTCAAACACTGCCCTTGTGTGGTCTCTGGGGAGTGGAGCTTCGGAGCCCAGACAGCTGCGAAGAAGCCATCTCGTTATTTACCCAGAACACAAGCCAGAAGCTAACCCAGGTCTGCAAAATGTCTCCTGTCGTGATCCAGAGCACTGCTGCTCAAGCTCCTGCTGTGCACCTCCAGGAGAGGTAAAAATGAGCCGAGAGGGAGCGGCGGCTCTGGGGGCTCCCAGCCTCGCTCCCAGGGCGCCGGTCATCCCTCGCATCAGCACTGCTCGGTCAGGCGACAAGGACGGGGTGCCGATGCAGCCCCCTTCTCTTGAGAGACCCTCAGTGCAGCTAACAGAGAAGGCTGTGAACGAAGGTGCATGAGGCCCTGAGGGGCTGAGGTGCCCTAACAGAGGCTGAGAGGGGCTCATGGGTGTCGGCTCCTCCGCGGACAGCAGAGTCCCCCCCAGGTCACCCTGGTGCCCGGCATGGGTTCCTCGGTCTCGGAGGCCGCTGTGTCCTTCGGAGGCACCCTGCTTGGCTTACCACACAGGACAGTGGCCACTCGACCCCGTGGGTTGAGCTGCCCTTTCTTGGGGCAAGGGCAGAGAAGGGTTGCTGACCTACGAGGGCTTAGTCCAGCCTTCTCTGGGATGGGCATCATTATTAACAGATCAGCAGTGATTAGAGAACTGCTCCAGTCCTCCGTCTTCTGACCGCCAGCTTCCTCCCTCTGCCTCCCGAGTGCCCGGATGCTCCCTCCACTCGGGGGATGGTCCCTTTCCTCCTTGAGGATGCTCTGCTTGTGACACACTCCATCCTTCATGTCTCCTGCTTTTGCTTGTGTGGTTTCATCTGTCAGCAGGCGGAGGCCCTCCTCCCTCCCTTACTTGACCATCTTGCAGGGCCTGCTTCCGCAGTCCTCTCCGTGAACTCGTCCCCAACCCCATAGGCACTGCTAGGTCTTGGAAACCTTTCCAGGTGCTTTGAGCTTACCTGGGTTGTGTTGTTTTTCATATGTACTCATATTATTTATTCACTTGTCTGTCTGCTCTGTTACCTTTTTAGCTCCTCTAGAGAAGGCCCGGTATCTTACTTATTTTTGCATCCTCAGGGCCTCCAGACAGTAGATACCCTTTGAAAGTTTGGGGAAAGAAGAAATACACAGTCGCTTGTGCACTGGGTGTGGGTTCTGGCTGTGATTCCATCAGGTTGTGCATCCTTAATTAAGATACAACTTGTCTCCCTTCTGGCTTCTCATCTGTTAAGAATAAACAGGCATGAGAACGGTACAGACCTACCTGAGGGGACCTTGTATGAATTAACAAACTCGGGACTTACATGCAAATGTCCCTTGTAATGGCTGTTGGACTTGGAGCTGAGGCTGAGCTTGCGACTGGGAGGCAAGCAGGCAGCTTAGGTCCACTTAGGAAGAGATAATCAAACACACAGTCTCTGACAGCTGCTGATCACAGATACCATTAAAAAAAGAAATGGTCACAGTGGCAGGTGACAGAGAGGCAAGGCTTCTGAGTGGCAAGTTAGTGCCATCAGGAAAACTGCAAAGCTGCAGGGCTTCTCCCTGAAGGAGGGCCCACAGCTACCCCTGGCCATGGGCGAAGGCTGCGGAGGGGTGGAGGGGGCTTCTTCAGACAGGCTTTTATATGTCATTAAAAATAATTGGAGAAGTTTACATACATTTCTTGCCAACATGCAACTGTCAGGATGGGTGGAAAAGATGCCTTCTCTCAAACTGTGAGAAAGTCTAATGTCGTGGCAAAAAAAAAAAAAGTATCGGGAGTCGGATGATTAAATGTGGAGAGCTGTCATCTTGGCATTATATTAAAATAACTCGCCTCCAGCAAGCGCACGGTATTTCTCCCTTTAAATCTGTCATTTCTCGGGAGGCCGTTGCTCCGGTTGGCTGCGCTGGTGGCTTTGTAGCCATGGCAGTGGAACAGCAACTGGGACACTCGGAGGCTTTCTGGGGGGCTGTGGAAGGGGGGCTGACGTGTGGGAGTGTGGGCTCATTCACTGCTGTGTGGCTGCAGCAAGCCATCTGCAGACTCCTTTCTCTGTGACTTAGTGGGGCTCCTCGGCACCCGAAAGCTTAAGTAGAACACAGGCAGACACGTTATTTTCAGCAGTGCTCTTGAGACAGCGATGTCAGGCTGCAGGCAGAATGAATCGCATTTGTTTATGAAATCCGTTGCTTAATTGGATGATCAGTGTCTCATTTCAGCCTCAGTCACAATACTTTTAATGATGTCCACACTGTGCTGGGTTCCCATGCAAACCGTGTGGAGGGGATAGAACAATGGAAAAAGCTTCCATTGGGCGGAAGGGGAGGGCGATGCTGGGTCCCAGGCACGTCCGTCTCTGCTCCGTCTGTTGAAGGTAGCACATGGATCTCTGCACGTGTCCCTTCCCTCTTGCTTTTGCTCAAGAGGCCATTTAACCTCCTTACCTAGTCAGATGATTCCTGGGGATCCCAGAGAAGGCCCTCCTGCTTCCCTGATGCCTTCATACAATAGAGCAACAGGCTCGCAGAATCTTGAAACGTGCACGATATTAACACTTGTGTTTGTAACACCTTTTGGCTTTTGGAAGCACCTGTGCATGCCAAGTCTCTGCAGTTTTGTCTGACGCTCTGCTACCCTATGGACTGTAGCCCGCCAGGCTCCTCTATCCATGGGTTTCTCCAGGCAAGAGTACTGGAGTGGGTTGCTGTTTGGAAGCATGTTCTCATCTAGATTCTATGTGTCCCAAACAGAAGAGAGCAGAGTAGATTGGAGGGCGGTGGTGTTGTTTATTCACAGCTTCCATGGTTTGCAAGGTCTATTGACTCACATTGTGGCTGTGTGTGGTTTTGATCCTTGTGATGGCCATCCCCATAATACAGGTGAGAAGAGTGAAGTGAGGAGACGGCATGGCTGGTGACTAAGAGGGCAGGGTTTGGGCTCAAGTGCCTTCTGCAGCTTACTTCCATGTGACCTTGGATCAGCTACGCAACCTGTCAGAGCTCCAATTTATTCCATAAAATGGAAGCAATCATCACTTCCTCAGAGGTTATTTGGAGGATTAAATGCAATTGGACATAAGTAAAGCATTTAGTCAGAGAAGGAAATGGCAACCCACTCCAGTGTTCTTGCCTGGAGAATCCCAGGACAGAGGAGCCTGGTGGGCTGCCATCTATGGGGTTGCACAGAGTTGGACACGACTGAAGCGACTTACCACCAGCAGCAGCAGCAGCAGCAAAGCATTTAATGGGGCTTTCCTGGTGGCTCAGATGGTAAAGAATTAGCCTGCAATGCAGGACAGTTGGGTTTGATCCCTGGGTCAGGAAGATGCCCTGGAGGAGGGCATGGGAAACCACTCCAGTATTCTTCCCTGGAGAATTCCAAGGACAGAGGAGCCTGGTGGGCTACAGTCCATGGGGTCGCAAAGAGTCAGACATGACTGAGTGACTAACACTTTCACTTTTCTTTCAAAACATTTATTCTAGAGGAATCTATTATTATTATTAGCAGTGTTGTTCCAGAAATCAAGATTTTGAGGCTTGGCCAGTGGTACCACGGTTGGGGTTAGAATGATATATACCTGCTTCCTGAAGAGTCTGGTTCTCATCACTCTGTTCCCTGCCTGGCTGCCAAACTCCTAAGGAATGTGCAGATTTTCCACCTTTCAGCAATTCCAGAGACAGCCTGCAAGGATATAAAAAGCAAGTGAAGAGCCTGCAGAAATGCAGGTGCAATTTAGGGTCCCTCTGCCGGAAGTGCCACGTTTCTTCAAAGCCCTTAAATGTCACCTTGCCTCACTTGGCCTGGCTGGAAACGCCCCCACCATTGCCTCTTCTGCCCAGGGGTGATGTCGCCTGACTCATCCGAGTCTGAAAGAGGGATTCACCTTGACCTCCCTCTCTTCCAGAAGAAGACACGCCACAAATGAGGCCATCAAAAAGCGGCCCAGTTCCTCCCCCTCGGCATGTCTCAAAGCCCTCGCTCTGACCCCCATCGATCAGCCATAAAACACAAAAATCAACAGAGTTCTGCTTTTCTATTTCATGCAGGAAAAAAAAAAGTCAACATTGACCGGCACGGTCAGCCAAGCTCACAGAAACGGCCAGTGAAAATGGGAGCGTCTGCAGACTCCTGTCTCAGATCCTCTTAAGCTTCTTCTTTGTCTTGGTCCCGGATGACAGCTGTGGAGCAGGGCAAATCCTGCTGCTAAGAACTAAGTAGGAGAAGTGTTCGCTGTCGTTCCCACGTGGAGGGTGCTTCGAGCGACTCGGTGACTGACAGCTTGAATAAGCGGTTATTTCTCTGGCTCAGGCGCATGGGGGCAGAGGCCACCCACTGCCTGACCTTATGCAGCTGAGCTCAGTTCTCTGGGGTCAGCTCGCTGCCACTGTTACCTGTTAAGGTGAAAATACAGTTGAGTTGATTGATGATGAAGCTCCGATCGCGTTACTCTCCTGCTGAAATAATTTTTGACTGTGCTCCAGGCTCTCCAGGGCCAGGTCAGACGTCTTCCCCTACTGCTCATGGCTCGTCACCGTCCGACCCCCATCTACCTGCCCTGTTGGGTTTCTGATTACCGGGCTTCAAGAGTCCTGGGAGGCAGGCAAGCCAAACAGCTCCCTCTGAATCTGCCCCAGAGCTTTCCCACTTCTGTTGGATGGCTTCCATTTGTCCCTCCCCTGGGATGCTCATTTTCCCACCTGTCCACATGCGTCTTTGTTTGCTTGGGGTGCTGGAACAAAATGCCAACGACTGGTGCCTCCAACAACAGGTATTCGCTCTTTGCAGTTCTGGAGGCTGAGAAATCCAAGATCAGGGTAGGACAGATTTGGTTCCTGCCTTGCAGACAGCTGCCGTCTTGCTATGTGTCCTCATAAGGAGGAGAGAGACGGCTCTGGGCTTTTCCTGTTCTTGTAAGGACACCGATCCCTTCACAGCAGCCTCACACTCATGGCTTCATCAACACTTCATTACCCACCAAAGGCCCCATCAGCAAATACTGTCATGGTGGGCGTGGGCGTGAAGGCTTCAACATACGAATTTAGGTGGAACACAGACATTCAGTCCATAACCCCCCAGCTATTCTTCAAACCTTATTTGAAATACAGCCTCTTCCATGCAAAGTTCCTTGTTTCCTCCAGCTATAAATGATCTCCATCTTCTCAACGCCTGTAGCTTGGTACGTAAGCCTACCAGGGCAGTTATGCCTTCCATTGTGTATCAAGTTTCTGTATGAGTCTTGTTTCCTTTGCTACATTCTGAGCTCCTTGCGGGCAGGGGCCATGCTTTTTCTTCTGTGAGTCACTGTCACTTAAACCCCGCTCCTGTGTGCCCTGTGTGTGCGCGCTCATTCATGTCCGTCTCTATGCAACCCCATGGACTGTAACTCACCAGGCTCCTCTGTCCCTGGGATTTTCCAGGCAAGAATACTAGAGCGGGTTGCCATTTCCTACTCCAAGAAATCAAACCCACGTATCTTGTGTTTTCTGCATTGTCAAGTGGATTCTTTACTGTGCCATCCGGGAATAGTCCACAGGATGTACTCAGTAGTTAGAGCTTGATATTAAGTAAATAAATGCTCCCGTCTACAGGAGAGCCTCAGAAGGGCTAGTGCAGGACTTGGGGTCATGACAAATGTATTGGTAAGGCCAGAATCCATTCTGAATGCCTCATGCCTCACTGGCTGTTAAATATATATCCCCCACCCCCTCGGCCTGGGTTGAAGGATTGACTCAGTATGTTTTCCTTTAAGGAGATGAATTATATATTGCTCTCCTATATCAGTGAGGAGTCTTGTGGTTGCGAGCATACATACACGCCCACCCACACGTACATGGAAATCATTTGGCCAAACTCTCTCGAAAACAATCTGCTCTTCTTGGTGCAACTTCTGTTGTTATTAATAGTATAAAAAGTCCATAAACAATATTTAGAAGATGTTAACGATTCTAACTCCTTAAATGGACTCCTGAATGAACACCAAGTCCTAACATTGGATCCTGGACCCCAAACATTGTAAAAAAATGCATCATCCTTCCAGGAGAGGCTGATCATTACATACAATTTTCTCAGGGGCTGCCCTTCTAGAACACGTGAGGGATGGCTAAGGACTGTCGCCTACACCAGTAGCGCAAACAAGTCTATCCATCTTTTATTCAGATGGACTTCAATTATTAATTTTATTTACAACATCCACTCTGTATTCTTCTGGGCCTGAAGACTGAGGCCCAGAAGGATCTGCTGCCTTGGGTATCTCTAATTGGTACTGACAAGAAACTATGACCTGCATAGTATTATTTTCTAGAGTGAAATAATTAATCAAGATACACATTCCAGTGGCAACCCGCAAGTGGAACTTCGTTTAAGGACTGTGAAGGCAGTCTTCTCTGGGAAGCTGCTACTCGGCCCCCGCTGGGGCGGCTCCTGTTTGCATAACCGCAGATGAAGGGAGATGCTCGCCTGCTTATTTCAATTATATATATTTCCATTTCACTAATGAAACGTCACCAGAGCTCAGGAGGGAACCTACAGGTTTTCCTGGCCACTGATGCCCTTGCACCAAAAGGCAGCTGTGGCCTCAATGCAGCAGAGATGCCCATTAGCTCCAGGGTCGCAAGCTATGCTGCCGGCCACGGGGGCTCTAAGCCAAGTGCCAGGCACCGAGCACAGCACAGAGAAGGATCATCGCCCCCCCGGCCTCCACCACCCGAAGCCCGGCAGCGAGAACAAGGCCAGATGGCCTCCTAAGTGTTGGTATTAGAACACCCGCCTCCTGTCTTCGCCCCAGAGCAGCTCTTTTTATTTTCATTTCCATGCTAACAAGGTAGACCTGTCCTAGCGTGTGTTCTGAAGAGGTTCTTTCAAGCTCAGGGCCTGGGGAGCTTTAACATAGTTAGATGTACTCTAACAGCAGGTTGCCATCAAAAAATTCTATAATAGGATTAAAATAAAAGAGAAATGCGCTCGCGGTGGAATGGCAATGATGATTTAACGTGTTTCAAGGGCTTGGTGGGAAGGTGCAGTGCAAACAGCAGACAGGCCTGCTGTGTGGCTGTGTCGCCTTCTTAACAAACAGGGTGCGGTGTGTGATGGGGCATGTTTGGAGTTTGGCTTTAGAGGGGGTCCAAGTGCCGGACGGCCAGGCTTTGGAAAAAGGGCCGGATCACTATTGGGGAAGCTCACAGCGATTCATGCTTGCTTTCGTGCTTGCTGTCTGTCCGCCCCACCTCGGATGGGAGCTCTCAAAGGGAGGGTGAGCTATGTGCCTTGTTCATTTCTCCCTTCCCACTGTCCACAGCTTTACCTGGCTCATCCTGGGTGTGTGGTGAATACGAGTTGCTTGAAAGAAAGGGATCCAAGCAAGATTGTTCAAGGGTGACCTCGGGCAAGTTTTTAACCCATGGTGATATCATGGCATTGTATGACAAAAACAATAAAAGGGAGGAAAAAAAATAATATTCAGCATCGGTTCCTGCATCCCTGAGTGAGGAATGGTGATACAGTGACTTTCTGGCCGTCTCTTCAGGGCATCTGAAGAACTGAGGCATGGCCTTGGCTCCACAGATGCTTGCTGTGGATCTGCTGGTAGAACCTCGGCTTCAGGACCTGTGGGGGGCAGAAGTGCTTTTGGGGGTTTCTGCCTCTTCCTTGTCTCACTCGGAAGATACAGCCTGTATGGGCTCTAGAGAGATCGCGGCTGGTGGTGGTTTCCGGGGAGTGTGTGTGTGCGTGCTTAGGTCACTTCAGTCGTGTCTGACTCTATGTGACTCTATAGACTGCAGCCCGCCAGCCTCCTCTGTCCATGGGATTCTCCAGGCAAGAATACTGGAGTGGGTTGCCATGCCCTCCTCCAGGGGATCTTCTCGACCCAGGGATGGAACCTGCATCTCTTATGTCTCCTGCATTGGTGACTGCGTTCTTTACTACTAGCACCACCTGGGGGAGCCCATCAGAGGAGAGGAGAGGCTTTTAGAATACACTCAGAGGAGCACCTGGAACGAGCCGGTTGAACCACACACCTGCCGCTCAAAGCATCTGTGTCCTCAGGGACAGCAGGCACGAGATCTCAGGGGTGCCATTATTTGCGGAGTCTGGAGAGGGGCTCTTGGTGTCTTCAACCTCTCCCTGATCCTCAGTCACCTGCCCTTGGGCTCCTGAATCTGCCACCTCCTAGGAAGGCCCCCTGATTCCAAGTCTCTCCACTCATCCTGGTACCTGCAAGCTCGCCACCTTTCTGGGCTGTTTTTCTTCACTCTCTGTGCTGGTGACCCTCCATCCGTTCTGCCCTCCACCAGCTCCCATTTCCTTCCTTTCCCCATCCTGTCCTGTGTCCCGGGAGGCTGGACCCACCCTTGTCCCCTTGCCCTTTGGTTACCGTTTGGGTCCTGCCAGTGCGAGGTGTTGGCAAGAGATCAGAAGGTGGGAGACAAGGTAGATGAAGGTTTTTCATCCCCTTCACTCTCCACTCTGGTACCGCGGTCTGGCGATGGAGCTATTCCTCTGCCTCTGTAGCTGCAGTCTGATGGTCCTGCCTCAGGGCTCCGGCTCTGGCCATGCTCTTTCCAGCTGCTCCTTCAGACTCAGGAATGGCAGTAGCTTCCCGCTGTTTCATCTCTCGGTGCTGTGTAACTCCTTGTGGTTCCCTTAGTGGTCCCTGGACCTCCTCAGACAGTCATGTGGTGAACTCTCTTCTATCTGACGGAATTCTGTGGTCTCTAGGACACCAATGAATGCAGCATGCCCAGTTGCTTCAGCCATGTACGGCTTTTCGTGGCCCCGTGGACTGTGGCCCACTAGGCTCCTCTGTCGTAGGACTCCTCAAGGAAGAATACTGGAGTGGGTTGCCATGCCCGCCTCCTGGGGATCTTCCCAACCCAGGGGCCGAACATGCATCTCTTGCGTCTCCTGCATTGCAGGCAGATTCTTTACTCACTGAGCCACCCGGGAAGCCCCCAGATGAACCCTTCATGGTGCCTATCTCAAAGAAACCTCAGTGGATAGAATTTCCTCTATCCTCTCTTCACAGCAAGCTTCCCAAAGTGTCCTACACATATTTAGGCTGTCCTTCTCGATTGTCCCAAATCCTTGCTCTCCATTGTCTGAGAAATCTTGTCCACCTCTGGCGCACTCAGCTGCCCCCATAGATTGATGAGCATCAAATTCATTCATTTGTTTGACAGATATTTACTGAGCAGCTACTCTGTGCTAAGCCCCGCTCTAGGCATGAGGTGTTCTAGTGAACAAAGCACTCAAAGACTGACGCCCTTGTTAGACCATGTTTCTCTGGGATCAGACCTCTGCTCTCAGCTCCTCGCCTGACCTCCAGAGCTGTAATTCTGGTTTCCCGATGAAGGCCTCACATGCCCTGAAAGCTCACCACATCGGACCCCAGTTCATTAGGACCCAAACCCAAACTCTTCTCTCTCCTTCTGAAAGCAGGACATTACCGCCCCCCCCCCACACACAACACTCCCTACTCTCTGTTCTACTCAAGTTAGTCATCTTGTCCTTTCTTCTCAATTTCAACAGATTCTTTCAGTTTGGCTTCAGATTTCTCTCCCAGACCTCTGTTTTTCTTTTCATTTCTAATTCTCTGTCCTCAGTGAAGGCTCTCACGCTCTCGCTTGGTAACATCTTACCTGCTATTTCTGGCCGCTTTTCTCCTCTTTCACCTTGCTCACGACTACCACCAAAGTTCATCTCTGCAGTAGCTCCTTGCTACTACCTCTTGATAAGACAGTTTCCAACCAGTTTGGACCACCTGCCTCCTGGAGGCCTGCCAACCACCACGTGGACTCTGCTCAGTCCCATGGACCTGCATGGTTGCCCTGGCCTCCCCGTCTTTACTCTGGGGCTTTTCCTGCCTTTTCCTCCCTTCCCTCTTGTTCCTCAAGCCCCTATAGATATTACCTTCTCAGTAACATTTTCCCTGACCCTTCCCCCCAAAATGAACTCCTTGGTCCATTTACCTCCTGTGGTCGTTGTTTTTCTATTGACTGTGTTGCTCCACAGTGAGTTATATCACTGCTGTGTCTCCTTCTAGCCCGAAAGCTCTTTGAACCTTTCTGGATTTTAGGAATCTTTGCTGTTTAGAAGAGGTGGGTATAGACCGTAGAAGAATGATTTCTAATATGTACATTAGACGTGTATGTTTCTATATAACATCATGCTCTTTCCAGCAAAAGCACTTTCTGAGGCCCTGACCCCTCTTGTCACCAGCCCAGCCTTCTGTGGGTAGCAGCTCTTGAGTTTCTGGTCCATAGAATATATTCTTGCCTCCAGCTTGTGTCTCTCATCTCTATTACAAGAGACAATTGCTCTGATCGCCAAGAGCTGAAGGGGCATCTATGGTTTAGCAAACTGAAGTACTGTTCTGGCCTCTGTTTGACTCTCCCTTTTGGAGGGAGTGGTAAGATACGCAGATGGGTGAGGATACTGGCCCCCGAGATCAGGAGGCTGCAGCCATCCCAGGAAAGATAGCAGCGGCAGCAGCTGAAACTCTAAGCCCCGTTTCTGTGCAGTCTGAATGTCACCCAAGCTCCGGGGCCGCTTGCCTGGCCCCAGGTCCCCTCCCTGGTGCCCCCACCCCCATTCTGCTGGTACTTTTATCCTCCTTCAAGTCTGGCCCGAGGGTGGCTGTGGGGCAGCTCATATGCCTGGGGAGAGAGGGGGGAGGAGGGGGTATGTGTACCCTAGAGTAGTTCCTCTGTGATCAGTGTCTGCCTGGAGATGGGCTTGCTAATGGTATCCTAGCCAGGAGCATTACCGAAATCTTTTGCTCTGGTTCCCAAACAGCTTGGGAGTTGGGCCAGACCAGGCCTCTGCAGCTTGAAGTGCCAGATTTTAAAGTGCTGTGATGTTGGAGGCTGGCTTTAGATGCAGCATTTCTTTTTCTGGGGCAATCAGATCAACTGACTTCCTAGGTTCAACCTCAGTCCTTTTCTAATCTGCCACCGCACCCAATAATCAACAAACAAATAAGGATCTGATGAGGTCCTTGGCACCAAGGGCCTTTCCTGCAGCAACCTTGGTGGGGCTGACCGATGACCTGCGGTTACCTGTACATCCGTGACGGACACGCCCATCAGCGTTCATCTCCAACATCAAATGGTCTCTGTGAAGCTCAGAGCTTCCCGGTCCTCATTCAGGGCTGGGGCCCATGGGAAGAGGAGGTGGGGGGAATGCCTTGAAGGGAAGGAAGGAAGGAAGGAGAAAGGATGGGGATAATGAGGTTCCCTTCAGTTCAGTAAGAGCTTTAAACCGGTTTCGATTTTCTGAAACTAAATTTGGTACCACATGGTGAATCTACAGTAGGCACTTCACAGCATTTCAGCACAAAGTAGATTTACAGCCACTGAGATAGTTTGTCAAATTCTTGACAACCCCCCAAATGGAGCTCACTGCAGAGACAGTTTCTGACATGGGGGGAAAATCCACCCCACCCCACACCCTTTCATCTCACCAAAGGAGGACTCTGGGGAGATTTCAAAACACAGCAGAGGAGAAAGAGTGATGGAATTCCATCCCTGAAACCTCACAAGCAGGGACCCATCTGATCCTACCTTTTGCTCTCACTGTGACTAGATTCCCGAGAATGAGGCAGTGGGTAATGAACACGCTGTCAATCTCCAGCATGCTGCCAAATGGATTCTCCTCTGGCATGGAGGAGATTCCAGGAAGGATTTCAACTGCAGAGCCTAGAAACTGTTAAAAATGCAGAAGTGTCTGCCTTCTTTTCTTTGCAATACGAGGGCTGAAAATTATTGAATAGAAACCAGAATGTTTCCATTTATTCCTCACACAAAGAGGATAGAAAGACAGAGAAATAGCTTAATTTCTCCACCTTCCTTCAGGTTCACGTGGAGGATGAATGAACTTACTATGGTTCTAATATGGCTATTGTTCAATTTGAAGTAAAAATGCATTTTTCAGATGAGGCTGCATTAATTTGAGCAAACATATCCTTCTACTTTCTTTTTGCAAATTTATGTAGTAAATGCTGACTTTTAGTTTCAAATATCAATACCCTGTATAAGTTTCATTTTATTATAGTAATTGTAATTTGAATAAATCACCCTAAATGAATATTTGCTTCCCATTAAAAACCCTGTTCTTTTATGTTTCTACTGAATGAACAGTCTGGGAAATGCCCACTAGATGGCAATGTCACTGCATAGCTGAGGAAGATCTATGCAGAGGTTCCAGAAAATAAGGCTAGTTTATATCTTAGTCGTCCTGGAAAATCCAGAAGGTGGCAGATTTTAGCTATTTATGAAAAGGCAAGCATGGAGAACAATGTTGCCTTTTAGAAAAAATTATTTTTATTTATCTTTCCAGAAGGAGATTATGAGCTGAATAAAATTATCGGTGATATTTAAAATATTTGAAAATGTTTCCCATTTTTAGAGTATGTAATACAAGCTGAAGGGCTAGCAAAGCAAACAGTGACACAAAATCAAGGTGAAATTGACCAATAAATTGAGAACTCCATTACGGGAACAATTTCCCCGAGTTTGAGTCACAGTGTTTGAGTGATAACCCGAACCTGTCTAAACTTTGTGAAACATTTAAGGCGAAGATGGAAGGAGATAGTGAGGGAGCCGGGAGGGGGCCGAGGCCTGCCCGCGTGGGCAAGGATGTTTGTGTTTTCCACCAACTTTTCCAGGCTCCCAGAGGACCTCCAGCAGACCTGTGCTTTAGAGTTCAGTTCTTTTCAAGGTTACTGATTACCTGAAGGGATCCTGGTTTTAAAAATGAAAAATGACAGCTTGAATACAATAGTCCAGTTTAGAGGGACTGTGCAGCTCAGGCTGCTGAATACAGACCCACATCCGTTTCGTGGAAGATGACCCCGCAACCGTCTCGGCGCCTTACCTGAAACCTCGGGTGAAAGTGTGCTGAGCTGATTGGAAGGGAATACCTGCGTCTTCGAGGATTTTGGCCCCGAGCTGTATGGATGGACTTGTCTTTTCACCTCCTGCAGGAAATACACATTCATGATGCGGTGCTGGGGGTGGCAGGACTGCAGGACAGCGGGGCTGGGAAAGTCATTCCTCTGAGTGACAGCCCTACATGGCTCCTGGCACTCCAATATGTCAGGGAACTGCTGTTCCGACCGGCGTCATTTATCTCATTTAAATATTCCAGAGAGAGTAGCCTCAGTACTCAAGTTAGATTCATTTTCGTCTTCGTGTTCCAAAAGGGCCTGACAGCCTCTCTCAACTGGAGGTTGCGGGGAAAGGGAAAGGAGAGAGAAAAAAAATGGTGAGGAAATGCAGCGAGTGAGTGACATATAAGGTGAACACAGAATTCAATATCTAAGATGAGGACACATATGTCTTGGGTCCCAGATATACAGCTGCGAGCTGATGGAGAAACAGGCAGGAAGGGAGGTGATCTTTATCTCTGTCCCCAACCTTAAGAAATACCGAAGGCTAAATCACCCTGAGAAGAAAGCAAGAAATAAAGACTGCTCCCAGCCACCCAGGAGATAGCAGAGGGCAGGCCACTTGCTGAGTGCACTTTTTCTTTTTTTGTTTTTTTTTTAACTCACCCCTTGAGGTTAGGGCCAGTTGGTACACTGAAATCTCAGTGAAATGTTTGGGTCTAAGCTAAGATTCTGGATTCCAGTTTTATTCAGGAAGACTTCCTGGACTTGAACTTGGATTTGCCATCTGAATTCTTTGCAAGCGGCAAAGCAGGGGGAAGTGATGTCATCTGTCCCTGGAAAACCATGTTAGAACACTCATTTCTTTTTTCTTGCCTTTCAAATGCCCAATCATGCATGCATGAGTTTATGTACCCACCAAACACATCCTTTCGGGTTACGTATTTCTTTTGTTAAGTTTACCAGCACTATTTGTTGCTGTTCTGTCATTAAGTCATGTCCAGTTCTTTGTGACCCTTTGGACTGTAGCCAACCAGACTCTGTTCACAAGGTTCTCTAGGCAAGAATACTAGAGTGAGTTGCCATTTGCTTCTCCAGGGAATCTTCTTGGACCAGGGATCAAACCTGTGTCTCCTGCATTGGCAGGCGGATTCTTCACCACCGAGCCACCTGGGAAGCCCAGTCATCCCTAGAACAGGCTTTCAATAGTTTGGAGTCCTAACAGTAGTAGAGTGATGAGAATGAACTTTGGTGCTCAACAGAAAGGAGCCCATTCTACAACAAATGGTGTTCTAGGCTGAGTCACTGCATCTGCTCCTTTACGGCGTTCGGAGCTGCCTCCCCACACAGAGGCTCTGTGATTGGAGAAAACGCCTCAGAAAGTGCTTTGGTGGCCCCTAACTTGAGAAGCATGAAGTCTATTATCTGTGTTGGTCCTGATAATCCCATAAGCCCCATTATAGCCAAACCGATCCGTTGGAATTGATGTTCTATGAGTTTCCTTGAGTTGCCTGGAAAACATTTCAATCCTCCAGGATGTTGACTTAGCTTATGGCATTTGCTAGTAAAGTGCTATTTTAGGGAGTCACACTGGTGTGGTTCAAGCAGGTTTATGAGAGCATTTTGGCAACCGCTATTTGCTGTACCCAGTGTTGGGGAAGTATTAATTTATAAATACCCATGAGGAAGGACCAAAGGGGCGTACGTGTCATTAGTGCAGTTCACCTTATATATCTGGTTCTTTTTCCTTTCAACCCATGGTAGGGTGCTCTTTTCTGCCCCCTTCAAGCTGGATGTGGCCGTATGATTTGTGTTGGCCAAAGAAACACGAATGTCACTTTCAGCCTAAGGCTTTAAGAACCTGAGCTGAATGGCTATGGTTTGCTCCCCTTACCTAAGTCACTATGAGGAATTTTTGGAGAGGGAGCTTTCCATCAGCCTGAGTCCCAGAAGTGACCACAGTGAGAAAGCCTCCTCCTCAAAATTACGCAGCCACGACTTCAAAGTGGGCATTTAGCAGAAGGGAAAAACAAACGTTTGTGTCCCAAGATACTGAGCTTGGGGATTACTTGTTACCACTGCAAAGCCTGGACTCTTTGAACTGATGTCTGGTAATTGCATTCTGATTTGTTTCCCATAGGCTGAATTAGAACATGTCACTGCTTCCATTTCACAAGGTTCTGCATCATATGGTCTTCATTATTTTTTAAAGATTTTCCTCTCTGCCTCTGAAGAGTGAAATTCTTTTGGTTCTCCTGACAAGGAGCACTTCATCAGTCCTTGACATACATGTTCTACCTCCCTGGCACCTTCCGATCTTCTAGCTTCTCCTGCTGTCTCCTACCATCACTCCTACCATCAGTGATCCTGCAACATCACTGATACAGGGACATCTTGCATGAGGTTTTGATTGCCTCTTCTTTATGTTCCCAAGCACCTTGTGGTATCTTATCAGTATTTAAACATCGTATTGTAATTGCTTTTTCTGATACGTCTCACTATATGACATTTTGGTGCAACTAACAATAAATGCCTTCTTTAAAAAATAGCGTGGCTGATAGAAACCAAGTATTTAATAATGTGGAATCTGAATTTCTTTCACTTCTGTTCTGCCCTTTCCATCCTTTGTGTTCATATTCTCGAAGTTGGCCAAAATGAGAGCATGCTGTTGGGAGAGGGCAAGCAACCAAGATAGGCACCGATGATCCAGACTCAGATGGGGTCGTGCCTTCAACTTCTCACGTGAAGCTCTGCCCTGGGGCCACCTCAAGCTCCTCAAAGCTCTGCAAGGCCCCCCATCCTTCTGGATTACTGCCGCCCCACTGCACCCCGATTGCAGGTCCTTTAGCCACCAGAGCATCCCCTCTGCCAATCGCATTGTTGTTTTAATTGTTGTTGTCTTGGTTTAGGCCACAGGAAGATCAGAGTGGTTAATACAAGTGACCGGGGGTGAAAATAGGTCACCTCCATCCCTGAAATGGTACCGAGAGTTAAAACCTTAGGGATGGGAGATGCTTGGAGACAGTGCTCTTCTTTCTCTGGACCTGTGAGGTCTTCCACCAAGGCAGCTGTCCAGGGTACTGGCCTACAGAACCTTCTTGATCTTGTCCCTTATTCCTCATCTCCTCACCGCCTCACCTATGAGTTAGCAGTCCACATTAACTTCTTACTATGCTTCGGTTAACTTGTAGTAACAATATTGATGCCATCGCCATCAAAAACAAAAGAGTTGACATTTATGAGTTGCTTTGATGTTCCATGAACTTACCTAAGGGCTTTAAATAAGTGCAATTCCCTTTTATTTGCAACAGTGTTAACATGGAGTTGGTACTATCACTACTGACACATAAAGAATTAAGGCTCAGCTTGGTGAAGCAGCTTGGCAATGTCACACAGCTAGTAAGTGGCAGAGAAACTTCAATTAAGGTTTTTTGATTCCTCACTACAGGTTTTCCCTTTGTGTTCTTTGTCCTGGAGACTAAAACACCTTCAAGTAATTCTATAATTTCAGCATCAAATTAAATTAAGGGAGGTGATATTTTGGTTGGAGGTTCTCATTTGGCTCCTTCACATCACACAAGTAAAGAGTCACCTGTTTGTCTTCTAAAATCCAGGCTCAGATATTGCCTAAATCTGGAAGACTGTCACTGACTTCAGATTCCTTTTGGCACCCCTCTGGGAGGAGAAATTTTCCTGGAGATAATATTTTGGCTGATACAGAGGCAGCAAAGGGACTTTTAAAAGGAAACATATGGTCATTTGGCATTATTATTCTGGGGTGCTGAGATCTAATGAAACAAGGAAAGCAGTGAGAGCCAAGGTCATTATGAATATAATTCAGATTTTAAATTGCTATTTGTGGAAAATATTCCTTCAGCCAGTTGAACCAGGTTAAATCGCTACAGCAATTATATTTACAGGCAATTGCTTGGCCCTGTACTTCCCTTTGCCTGTGAGGACCCAGTAAGCTTTTGAGTTAGTAGGCGGTAGGGCAGCACATAAAAACCGAATATTGTTATTGCCTCATTAAGAGAGACCCTGATTCTTTTAAGTCTGCTCTAACAAGAGCCTTTGGAAAAACAAGAGAAATTTCCGAATATCTGATTAATTTAGATTGAGCAATTAACGGAGTGATATAGTTAACAGTACACTTAGTATCACTCATTAGGTTGGCTGCGTGGGAGGCAGCCTCCGACTCAGGAAGGAGGCTATTAGAATTGTGTGCCACCACATATCTTCAAGTCAGCCACAGTGAGCTGTGTAAGCAATCAGGTTTCTGTCTTTGAGGCTTACAGAGGTTGAAAAATCTACTTTTTGGCGGTGCTGGTTTTTATTCTAGCAGAGGATGAAATTGCTAGAGAAATAATGTCATTCCTACAGTTCATGTTTTCTTTCGCTTCCAAAGCTAAGCTGCTGGTGGGGCGGCTTCTCTCTGTGCATCCCAGTGGGGGCTGAGTGGCAGGCCCCTCCAGCACCTGCTACATTGTCTCCCGGGACACAGGGTCCTGAGACTTGAGGAGACCATTGCTGGATATCCACATCTGAGTGGTCTTGGCTGGGCCTCTCTCTGGGTTTCCATGGAGGCAGTCACTGAAGTTAAACCACGAAGAAATTGGTCATTACTTAGATGTTTCTAAACATGTCTCCAAATACCTGAACTAGAGCCCCATGCGATGGTTAATTAGAGCGACTGGATGAAACTGACCTGTTACTGTAGGGTCACTCTGAATGGCTCTAATTAAAAATGGATTATCTGATTGATGACAGGTTACTAGAAGAGAGGGCACACCATCATTTCCCTTCACCCTTGTAATGGCGCTGAGGAGAGGGACAACTCGAGTGGTGGGAGGGGCGTTGAAGCTTGTTCAGATGGAAACCAGTGAAAACTGGGCATCCAGGGATGACCCTGGTGGTCCAGGGGTTAAGACTTGGTGCTTCCACTTCAGGGGTCATGGGTTCAATCCCTGGTTGGGGAAATAAGATCCTGAATGCCCTGCAGCACAGCTAAAAAATAAGAATAAATACAGTTTTAAAAGAATCAACTTTTTTTTTTTAAGAAAATTGGTGAAGTCCTGAAACCAAGTGTTTGAAGTAGCTTAAGCAGCAACTGAAACCATGAGGGGTGGGAGTGAGCTGGTCCTGGGAGAGGACCTTTCATCGGATTTGGGAATGAGGGATGAGCCAGGAGCCATCTAATGAGTGCCACTGGCATCCAAGGATAGCCTCTGATGCCTACAGTATTCAGCGGGTCTGAGTTGGTCCGTTCATAGCGGTGGGGTCCTGGGAGGCGAGGCTTGGACTATGTGAGCCAAGTGGGAGGCAGCAGGGTCTGGAAGGCATTTACACACGTGTCCAGGCTCCACCCACTCTGCGTACAAGAAAACACCCCCAGCTTCTGGGGAAGAGGGCTGGTGAAGCAGGGGACCCTGGGGACCCTGCTCATGCCAGGATTCAGAGCAGGTCTGCACCCCTAGGCTCAGAAGTTGATGTGAACGGTCCCTGGCAGAGGGAATGAATGCGGGAGATCTGTCTCGTGGATGGCACCAACATGGGAGGGGTGAGAGATCTGTGGGACCACCTAGGGCTCGCTGTGGGCAGCAACCTCGAGACTGCTGGCTTTGAAAGAAACTTGTTAGGGGGCAATGTAGGAACCCCCACATTTTACAGACTCCTCACATTTCAGGTCTGGAGCCCATGCTTTGATTTGAGACTACAGAGAACAGACAGAGGCCACTACCCTGCAGGGTGGTTTGGAGCAGAAGGTGGGCCTTTGCAGAAATGCAAACTGCTGTGAATTGAGAAAGACAGAGATGCGCAGAGAGAGGACTTCTGCTGAGTTACTAAGGATAGTTCCTCCATGTTCCACAGAGCCCACCTTTTCCACTGTCTCTTCACCTCCATCGAGGTGTCAGCAAACAGCTGCTAAATGAAGATGCCAAAAGCAACATCTGAATCCTTTACGATCAATGTTAATGTCTTTAGATAATCACAACCTAGAAATCATCCAGATTTTTAAAATACAGTTGACCCTTGAATGACATGCGGTTTAGGGGCACAACTTTCCAGGTAGTCAGAACTCTACATAATTTTACCATCAGCCTCTATATCCATGATTCTGCATCTGGGGATTCAGCCAATTGCTGATTGCATAGAGCTATAAATATGCATGTAGGGGGAAAAAATCTCATGTATAAGTGGACCTGTACGGTTCAAACCCATGTTGTTCAAGGATCAAGTGTGTAAAGAATTCATTCAGAAGTTACTGACCATATGTTCCAATTCCAGATGTAAACTTTGGAGCTGAATACATCCAGTTTTTCAGGTTTCTCTAGAGTATAGTATCTGGAGCTTGACAGAACCGGCTTGAATTTTAGGCTTGCCACTCACAAGCTAAATCATGTTGGGCAAGCGATTTCTTTGAGAAACCTCAGACTCCTCATCAGTAAAGTGGGAATGGGAACATTGTCTTTGCGGATTGGTGGAGCTGACATATGCAGAATGCCTGGCACAGAGTCCTTGCTTAGTAGCTGCAAGAGACTTGTACATGCATCAGTACATGCATCAGTACAAGGCAGGTCAGAGAGCTTGAACCACACTTTGCTGTGAACTCAGAATGTCAGCAACAATGATCAAATAATTTTATTCTTCTCGGCTTTTTGCTGTTGATCAAAATCCACGTAGAAATCCATTACAGGCCTGGCATTTATATTTGAACATATTAGAGACCATATGTGCTAGTGATTCCTACACTTCTTCCCACCTCCTCACCTCCAGCAGGGGTCCTGGGGTTGAGGAGACCTGTCAGCCAAGGGTTTACATCTGAATGGTATGCCAGAAGCACCCAGAAATACTGTATCCCCAGCGACATTCTTCTAAAGGGAAGAATTCGGTAAACTGCATTTGTTCAAGTGTATGTCAATACAAAACCCAGAAGGTTCAAAAGAGAAGGTGGACCTGCTGTATTTAAAATGGATAACCAACAGGGACCTGCTGTAAAGCTTACGGAACTCTGCTCAACGTTATGTGGCAGTCTGGATGGGAGGGGAGTTTGGGGGAAAATGGATCCGTGTGTATGTACGGCTGAGTTCCTTCCCTGTTCACCTGAAACTATCACAGCGTTATTAATCAGCTGAACCTCAGTACAAAATAAAAAGTTAAAAAAAAATTAAAGAAACCCAAGAAACAAAAGGAAGGTGGAACGTCTCCATGTTCAGTAGTAAAAAGACTGTCAAAAAACTCTCCTTTATCTAGATTAGAAAACCTTGCAGAGGTAAATTTTCTAACAGTTGTAGCTCTTCTAATGGTAGAATGATTATCATAAGCTAGACCACTGCTCTGTGGCTGCTGGCTGCTTCAGGTCCTCACACCCTCCCACTCCAAAGAGGGGCTCTTGTTTTGGGGGGTGACAGAGGGAGATGGAGAGTGAGATGGTGAGTTCGCACTGGGGAGATAACTCTGTATATGAAGGCTCAGAAACCAAGAGAGGAGTAAAGAGATGGGCGGGAGGAACTTCAGCTGACATAAGATGCAAGCAGCTCTGCTTGCATCAGTGTCCTGGTTCCCTAAGCAGCAGGACCGTCCGTGTCTGGGAAGCACTCGGCTGGAACAGGGAGGAATGGAACTTGACAGTAACTGTCCGTCAAATGCTCTCTTCTGAGTAACAACACATGTAGGTATGAAGAGTGATGGAGACACAGCTAAGAGAAGTGGGAAGGGATCTGATGTCCATTTACCTGGAGAAAGTCGTCGTGTGAATTTTGTCCAACAGAGAGCCAAGGAAGCACCTCTTAACTGATGATCAATTCTTTCCATCCTTTAAAAGGGCTTGAAGTTCAGTGTGATTCTGCAGGAAACTGAGGATTTCTTCATTGAATTGGCGTTAATTACTTTTTAAATGTAAATTTTCAGCTGCAAGCCTTTTTTAAAATTAAAAAACCTCCAAGTACATCAGGGTAAATCAAAGACTAATTGGTGACCAAATTATACAGTTTAAAGCACTTTTTTTTGGCCATAAATGAGTGAAAAATAAATAGCAAATGTGAATACACACTTTTTCTTTTATTAATAATGAATCATATGGTGAGAACCCATTTTTTTTTAGCAAAATTCAAATTTCTGTTTCAGCCTGAGAGTTATAATTCTGTTAGGCGGCACTTTATATTTAATCAGTGCTTTCTCCTCTCCTGCTGTCTCCTTGTGCCCAGACCAGGGCTGGTCTATCAGGATGGCTGTGATCACAGGCAAGGATGGAAATGGACAACTTTAGTGGGTCCTGGCTGTTGCATGCTAAGTCACTTCAGTCGTGTCTGATTCTGTGCAACCCCATGGGCTGTACCCCACCAGGCTCCTCTGTCCATAGGCTTCTCCAGGCAAGAATACTGGAGTGGGTTGCCATGCCTTCCTCTAGGGGATCTTCCTAGGATGGCATTAATTAAGACCATCTACAAGAGTCTTATGGCAATCCACCACTCCAGTATTCTTGCCTGGGAAATACCATGGACACAGGAGTCTGGTGGGCAACAGTCCATAGAGTCACAAAAGAGTCAGACATGACTTAGCTACTAAAGAACAGTAACAATAGCAAATGTCTTACTGGAGCTTCCCTTTAAGTTGTAAGCATGGAGGGCTGCAGAGTGCCTGGGGCTTTGGTCAGAGGTTCTTATAGGACCCGAGGCAGATCCTGGTCAGAGAATCCACTCCAGTGCTGTTTGCTCAGCTTGATGACAGTTTCAGCCCACTTCCTATCAGCCATAGCTATTTATACTCAGAGGCACAGATTCCACAGCTGTACAGAGTGCTTGTGAGTGACTCAAATCAGTCTCCTCCCTTCTCCCTTCCCATCTCAGGGAAGATGAACAAAGCTGCTGTTCAAGACAATCGTAGTGAAAAGGCAGACTAGTCAGGGGGTGGAGGACGGTTCTCTTATTCCCTAAATAAGCTTCCTCTTCTCTCAGAGATACTGTTCCTTTCTCGCCTCTCATTCCCAGATATCCTCAGCCCTTTTATAATGAAACAACCAGTTGGTGCTGACCTTGACTTTGCAGAAAAGGTACTTTGCTCTCGGCCATCTCTACAAAGACTCTACAAGTTTCTGGGTTAGAGTCAATATATAAGTCAAGCTACTAACTCTGGCTAGAAGAGGAGACAAGACCTGGGAGCAAAACCAGAAAGTACTGATGGTTTAGGGCCATGGAGTGTCAGGAAGGGCATTGTTTCGTGAGGCCAAAACGCTTGTCAGCTGAGGAGAGAACTGGAACCCAGGCCAGGCTCAGCCTCGGACAGGCGGGGGTGACTCAGGCAAGCCTTCTGGCCTCAGCTTTCTCATCTGCTCGAGGGGACCTGTTGTGTCGCTTTCAGCTATGAAATTCTGTGACAGCACAAACATCATTTTCCCTATTTCTGTGAAACAATAACAGCTCTGGGTTTGGAAAATGATCTAACAGCCTTGTTTCCTGAATGAAAATGTGTCTAAGAGTTTCTGAGAACAGTCCAGTCTCCCGCCAAGAAAAACAACGCCCCCCCCCACCACCAAATGCAAACAGGGTAGTGGCGGTGGAAATGAAGAATAATACCACCACTTTGTATTTTTACCTCTCATGATAAAACAGTAGTTTTAGAAATCGTAAAAATGTACCAGTTTGACAAATGGCACATTTAAAACCCGATTTAGCAAAGGGGTTTTACCTTTGTAATTTTAAAACTGTCACTTGAACTAAAAATATAGGCAAGCAAGTTGGCCTTTCATATTTAATGTTTTCTTTTCTCCCTTTTTATTTGCAATTTATTCTGTTCAGCTTTGATTAAGGAAGTAGCAGAAATGGAATGGAGGGTGGCCAGTCCTTGGCTAATTCATTTTTGAGAAGATGGCAAATGTGACTCTTCCCACCAGTGCAGAATTGAACTTTCTCAGCACCACTCTCTGTTGGCTTTGGTGTATTAGCCATGTCTCTTACCCTTAAATATTAATACAGAATCACCTAAGAATATTGGACTTAAAGAGGACAAGATGACTGGAGGTTTGCTCTCTCCCCTGATGGAAATCTCAAGATTCTACATGTTTGTTAGAGTAAGTATGTTATGGCCTCAGATTAATTGGTAATTATAGCAGGTCAGAAAGAATTTGAAACAAAAATGAGAACCCGGGATGTCCTGCAGTGTGGGATATTAAAAGTTGCTACGCAGGATTAACAGAATGTTTACAGATGTGTTTTTCCATTTTCAGGCGAGAACTTAAGGCAAGTTGCTGCATTTCTTTGAACTTTAGTGACCTGATCTATAAGAGGACAGAGTTGGAGTAGCCGCCAGCAAATGCTTCTGAATGTTCCAGTCTTTAATTGAAGCTTTTTTCCCCCTAGTACAAAACTTGGCTCAGGAAAAGTGCTTACCTATTGTTGGAATCCGAAGAGTTAACGATTCATTCAGAGGGGCATCCTGGGTGGTGGGAGGGGGGCGGGGCTGATCACAGATTGCTTCCCTGTTTGTCAAATGGGGATGATAAGCCTCACTCCTAGGGTTCTTTTAAGGCTCAAATGCAATAACAGAACTGCGAGCTCTTGAAAGACAGTGTAAGTGGAAAGTATTTGTATAAAACGCTCTTTCTAAAGAGTATTGATGGAAACATCTTTATGCAGCCGTGCACATCGGTATTGAACTGTTTATTCACGTTTTAGCTGTCATTAGCTGCTGATTCCAGCCTGTTGATCTAGCCTGTGAGCACAATAGAGGAGCTCACAACAAGGGCGGTTTGAGTAAAACGGCTGTATCCAGGGGCTGCCTCCCGGAAATCACTGCCCTCCGGTTCCGGATCAGCAACCCGCGCTGCAGAGGCTCGGGGTGATCAACGCGTCCACCCTGAGGTGGGCGAGCTCACTGTAACTGCCTTCATGGGTGTCAGTTGAGACTCGGCTGGAACATCTCAAGTGAGGAAGTGGGTAATGGAGGTGAAGAGAGGAAGACCCATAACTTTGAACCATCTCCCTCCTTTTCAAGATGACTGTCTTCGTGCAGAGACTGTGAGGGGTGCCTTACACCCTCAACGCATTTAATTCTTATCACCACCCCTGCAAGTTGATTTTCAGTATCCCTATTATTAAGATGAGGGAACTGAGTTTGAAGGGGGTAATCAAATGAAGAAATGGAGTCCCTATACCGTAGAATTGGGTTAAAACTGAAGGTTGTACTTGTCCGTGTATCACAACAACATTTCTTGAGAAATCTTATTGTCACCATTGACAGATTCTCACCCTCCATCTTTTAAAAAAATATTTATTTATTTATTTTAAATAAATAAAGTTTATTTTATTTACTAGCACAGATCAGGCTGTGCTGGGTCTTCATTCTTGCCCACAGCTGTGGTGAGCCAGAGCTACCCTCTGGTTGTGGTGAGCGGACTTACTTTGGTGACTTCTCTTGTTGCAGAGCATGGACTCTAGGGTCCACAGCCTCAGTAGATGAGGTGCAGGGGCTTTGTTGCCCCACAACATGTGGACTCTTCTGAACCAGGGATCAAACTCTTGTCCCCTGAATTGACAGGTGGATTCTCAACCACTGGACCACAGGGGAAGCATCCCCCTCCCCCTCCCCCATCTTTTCACAGCTCTGTTAAAACAGAACTATTTCTCACAACTCAGAGATGGCTACTTAAAGTGTGGTCCATGTATCATCATGATGGACCTCACTAGGTGCTTGTTTGATTTATAGGAACTTGACCCCACCTCAGGTCTCTTGATCCACAGTCTGCATTGCTCCAAGACCTTCAGTGGTCCATAGGCAAACTAAAGTTTCAAGATTACTGATTTTAGAGCACACAAAGCTGGTCAACTTCCTCCTTTTCAAGATGAGTCTCTAAATATCTCTCCTGACCATATCAGAACTTTTGTCCCAAATAGAAACATATACCAGGGACACTTTTAACTCTCATTTTTTCTTACATACCTCAGAGTCCTGTAAGTTTCTATCAAGTTTCCTTGTCTACCTTGAGAGAGCTAACCCCTTTTCTGACCTTCTGAATGTAAGTTTCATAGACTGTCCTGCTCTGTGCCCTGTGAAAAATGTCTGGATATTTGTGATTCTGTGAATTGTAGGTGATATCCTGCATAATTATCTGTCAATTAGTTATCAAAAGTCAGATAGAGGAATTTAGACTTTGTGGGCTAAATTTTTAAGCATAAGAGTATTATAGAAAATGGTGAAATAAACTGAAACAGGGAGATTTATCTTGTGGTACTTTGCAGTGTGGTTTAAGAGGGAAGAGAATGAGGCTCTGAAAGTAATTGCAAATTATAGAAAATAGAGCCCTTTGAAAGCTTTTATTGGCTGTCATCTGATGCATTGACTCATGGGTTTCATGTGATGTAAATTTACTCCCTTGATAAATGAACCAAATTTTGTCAAGATCAGTCAACTGATTTGAAACTTATTATGAAGTAAACACACAGACATATGCAATTTATAGAACAATTAATTTGAAACTTTATCCAGACCATTATTATGGTGTCTGCCATATATTTATAACTGAGCATTTGTGCCATTATTAATACACTGATCATCAATGCCAATCTTTTCTAATAAGGGCAGAATCTATGTCTGTTAATTGGCTTTTATAGATGCAGTTGTAAATGATAAAGTGTAGCTCCTTCCCCTTTTCTGAATGCTTGCCATGAGAAACAAAACACTCTTTCTTCCAGGAAGATATCAAGTCCATTTAACCAGAGATTTCTGTTCAGTCACCAACACCAAAGACAGAAGTGAGTAGGCCCCTCCAGATGGGAGGGGGTTGGCTCCCTGCTCTCTGAGCTGTACTCTTGCTTCTTGTCACTTCCCCCATCTTTTGTCTCAGCCAACAGGGGGGTGTCCTGTAACTCCTCCCTCTGCCTCCCTCCTCTAATGTATTTCTCTTCCATGGCTGATGGTGTCCAAAAAAATCACTTTGAAATCTCATACCTCCCAGAACGATAAAAACAGAATTATGGAAAGAAACTTTAGAACCATCAGGTTTGGGTTGTTGGTTTAAATATCTCCAAAATGATACAGACCCAGCACCATCTATTGGCCATGTTTCTGGAGGCAGACATTCTGAAACCTGAGAGTCAAACAATATTTTCAACCAAAATGACATTTGAAGAGAACCAGCCATGAGACAGTCCGCACCCAGGATTCCAGCTGTAATCTCTCACATGTATACTTCATTATGAATAACTCTCTTGATTTTCTTTTTTTGATCACACTTTTCTTTTTGAAAAGTGGATTGAAATTTCAGTTTCATGTTTTGGCCACCTCAGGGGAGCTCTCCCATGTAATGCTGGAGGGGACTCTAAATAAACTCCAGCACCTGGTAGTGCAGGAAGAAATAAATTATGACTCTGCGCTGGAACTATTTCTCTGACTTGCTTTCCACTGCTTTTGTTATTATAATCATACATAATGGCTTGCCTCAGAGAATCCTGCCCCTCTGCCTGACTGTTAAGTGATGTACCTTTGTTCAGTACCCAGGCCACCTATAGATGGCAGGAAGGAAGAATTTAACACATCCCTTGGCCTGAGGTTTGCCATTCTAGGAAATATTTGCAAGATTAGTGGCCTTTTTACTTTGTTTCCTCACCTCCCCCCATCTCTGATCCATAAAAGAACCTGGCATCCAGACCCCTATAAGACTGTTATTTTGAGACATTAGTCTGTTGTCTTCTCAGTCAGCCGGCTCTCCAAATAAAGTTCCTATTCCTTGCCTCAACACCTTGTCTCTCAAATTCGCTGTTCTGTCTTGTGGAGAGCAGAGTGAGCTAGGACTTGGTAACACTGGGATATGATGAGAAAATGTCTCCTTTTGTTGCTTGTCCTCAACAGAGAGACTTCTTGGCTTCTCACCCAGTAAGAGAGTAGTTTTCATGGTTAGTAGTGGAATGACTCCAGGAATAATAATTGAAAGTATTATCAATATAGATAATTTTTAACATAGAATTCAGTCAGTAGAGGGTCTGAATCCAAAAGAAATGAAAAGGTTTATTAATGTCTCTGATCTTTGTACAACTTGAAATAAAAACTTCAAATTACCTTCCTATCAATGACTTAATTGCATTGGAGAAGAGTCTAGCCAAAAGAGGGCTTGCTTCTGCCTCTTTCAGATTTCTTACATCATTTCTCATGTGTTTCTCATAGACAAGGCAAATGGCAAAAGTCACTTGCATTTTATACATTTTACTGTGGCATGTAGTCTGTCCATCAACTCCTCATACGCTAGATGCTCTGAGATGAGTGAGAGGCATTTTAGTTGACATTCACTAGTCTAGGAGGGACAGAAAGCTTTGCTGGAGCAGAGACTATCTTCAGAGTTGCCAAGTCTGAGAGTGAGGCTGCTTGTCAGTAGAACTTGGCCTCTGATTTGCACCTTAGGCTGGACTTTGGAGGCCTGAGGCACAACAGGGGTGGATGGACATGTGTTTGGGAGGCTCATTTTATACTTATGGCTGGGCAGGATGTATCTCATTCCTGTTGTAGCATCCATTATTTCACACATAGTTAATTTCTTATTGTTTATCCTGAGATCATGCTTTTTGCTATGGAAACTCATGTAGCAGTACAGAGGCAATAGAGAGAGGAATATGGTATAATTAAATCTTTAGAGACCTTTCAAGTGGCTATGGGTAGAGTGAGACAGGATTCTATCAAAATCTTAAGACCCATGGGAGAGGGGGTAGGAGCCTGCAAAGAGTGATCCTTGAGGCCCATAAATGGCTAGTGGACTAGTCATCAGCACAGAAATAGGTACAGAGAGATATTAGATTCAGAAAGATATTCCATAAAATCTCATCCACAACCTTGAGTGCCCATGGTAGGTCAGGCCCTGGATAAGGTTAGGGAAGTTGGTGTTGGGCCAGGAGGTGGACCATGGGGTCCACCAGTCCTGGAAACCCAGCCTTGCTTTAGCACTTACTAGCCCTGGGTTCAATCCCTGGTTTGGAAAGATACCCTGAAGAAGGAAACAGCTACCCACTCCAGTATTCTGCTCTGGGACTGTATAGTCCATGGGGTCACAAAGTGTTGAACACAACTGAATGACTTTCACTTTCACTTTCTTTCTTTAGCACTTCCACCTTAAGTAGGATAAGATATGCCATCTTGTTTAGCATCCTTTTTTTTTCCCCCCTACATGTAAAATTAAGATCAATTGTTTGGAGGATTTAGTGAGTATTTAGGAGTATTCCAGGTGCGTAGTATATGAAAAGCTTTAATAAGCATTAGCTTTTTCTCCCTTCCCCTGCTTAGGAGCTCTGGAGGGTTATTGACAGAAATCAGATGATGTGTCTGTGATCTTAAAGGGTTTACTTTCCAATAGGGAAGAAAGACACACACAACTGACAATCATAGAGGGGTGACTGAAGTAAGTCTGTTAATAAGAGACACAGAAGGATATAAGAGGAAAAACTATGATAGATTCCACTGGGAAGGGGGCTGGAAAAGATTTTTAGGGCAGACAACATTAACCCAGGTCCTGAAGGATTTGAAACAGTTGCTTCTGATCTTGCTGATGAGAAATATCCAGAAATATACAGTCAGAGCCATCTACTCGGAAAAAGAATGTGGAGGAACAAAGCTTATTAAAAAAGCCAAAACAGATGTGTAGAGACTTAGGCAGCAAAGGAAGGAAACTATGTCAGAGGAACTCTCAAGGGTAGGGCAAAGTCTAATTACCCAAATTGAAATCTGGCCTTTGTAGCAGACCTAAGACTTCCCTTGAACCCATAAAGACCTGCTGGAGTAGCAGAAGCATGCCTGAAATAATTAGCTTTGTATTTCAGCTCTTGTTTGGGAATTCTTGGTTTGTATCAGCCTTTCCCCAGAAAGCATGAGAGGTATTTGAGAGTGGCTAGAAAATTGCCTGGACAGTAGCAGGGCAGGAAAGTGTAAAATCAATAAATAATCAGGCTGAATTTTAATTGAATATATCACTAAGGCCCTGCTGACATGTAAATTTAAAAACTACTCACTAGAGAAAATCAGTTCTTTCTCCCTTGTGGACTGAGTTTCAGGAGATGCATAAAGTCTGGCTTCTGTATTCCTTCCTTGGTGGATCTCACATTTTGGGTTTCCTTGTGTGCACAGAAGGCCCGTGTTCAGCCACTTTCCTGCCTTTCTCTTTCCTGCATAAGGGAATAAGTATTTACTTTGGGGGAAAGAAAAGTCAGTTAACCTAAAATTCATGTAGAAACAAAGATCTGGGAGAGGAAGGAGGGCTGCTTTGATGTTGAACCAGTCCCTTGGGGGGAAATGTAGTTTCCTCTCAGAAGAAGGTTTAAGCTCTGTCAGCTCATCACTATCACTCTGCTTTGTGAAATCTCAAGGCTGATGAGGGCGTCACATTTGTATCCTAGATGAAGTCTTGTTTTCATTTGACTTGTATTTTCTGTAAATATTTTCTTTATACTCCTGGGTAGCATTTGGCCCAGTGATTTCTTGAATTTTGAGTGAGATTCGGGCATACAGAGGCGCAGAGGAGAGCCAATTTGACTCAAACTGGGGCTCAGGAAGCCCCTGCCCCCGCCTAACCCCTCTCCCCAGGGACCAGCATGGGAGCCATGGAAGGAATCAAAGTGAGAAAGCCCTGGAACCTTCCCTGACTGTGTTCCCCCCAGGCAGCTCATTTTGGATTTGGTTTTGCAGCCCTGTATTTCGGTAACGGTGGCTCTCGTCACCTTAACCTCTGCACAGACACTGTTGCTCAGTTGAAGAAAAAGACTGTATCTGAACAAATTTGTTTCTACATGGATTTAATTAGGAACCTACCAGGTGCTCAGTTCTGTGCTTGATGCTGCCAGGATATAGAAGATTTATGAGACACAGCCTTTGACTTTAGAGGGTGCCAGCATGCTATAGAATGCTGGTACATAAACTTCAGTGAAACCGAGTCTCCTGCAGAGATTGTCAGACCATGCCTGGAGATTCTAATTCTGTAGGTCTGGGAAGAGGCCCTTGAGCCTATATTTTAAGAGGTGAATCAAGGTCATCTGATTCAGGAAGTTTATGGTTCCGACTTTGAAAGACACTAGCTCAGTGGACTGCTGTGCATGCTAAGTTACTTCAGTCATGTCCGACTCTTTGCGATCCCAAGGACTTGGGATCCTCTGTTTATGGGATTCTCCAGGCAAGAATTCTGGAGTGGGTTGCCATGCCCTCCTCCAGGGGATCTTCTTGACCCAGGGATCAAACCCACATCTCTTGCATCTCCCACATTGGCAGGTGGGTTCTTTACCACTAGTACCACCTGGGAAGCCCCAGGATGGACTTAACATCTTCATCAGCAGGAAGACCTGCTGTTTACAGACCCACCCTGCTATATATTAAGCAAGTGACTTAGCGTGAGATATTTACTTTTCCCAACCTTTATTTCTTCATCTATAAAATTACAACAGTGATATCAAACTCATAGTAATACTGTAAGAATTAAGTGAAACAAATATTAGAAGAGTTTCTGGAACATTCTAGAAAGACAGTAAATACATTTTCTTCTTCCTCAACAATCTAGTTGGGAAGATAACACAGGCTATTAATACTTCAGCTCTCAGGTTATTTCTTATCTTCAAAACTGATAATGATATTTATCATCTAGGACACATACCCCACTCTTTGTATCACCTGAACTGTGTTATAGTTGTTTGTCTATTTGCTTGTTTCCACCTGAAGGCTCTGGTGATGCTAATTGGCTCACCAAGCCCAGGAACTCTGATGTGCCACTTCAGGCCACCAGAATTAATAATTGCATGAAATCAAAAGACAGAATCTGGGTTGGGGTTGAAGAAAGATGGGGGAGAAAGGCTGCCCAAAGCTGCCCTCAAATCTTGGCAAAGTTTCTCTGGTAGGGGCAAGAATGAACCTTGGATGAAAGAGGATCTAGGGGAAAGCTAAGGACATAAACTCTTCTTCAAGACCTAGTTAGGGTCTAGGGCATATTGAAGAGAGATAGTAACACAGCTTAGAGAACTATTTCCTCGGCTCACTTCAGACCAGATCCTGATAGCTGGTTCTAGACCTGGCTCTAGTCCCTAATCTTGCTGGGACTAGAGAGAAGTCTTTGCTGGCTGCCAGAAAGAACCATTGAACAGTGAGTGGTCTCTGAGGCCTACAGGGAAACTATCCTATTGCAGGGGAGAGCTTATAACTTGGGATCAGAATAGTTAGGACCAGGAGGAGGTGCAGGTAGAATTGACTCTACAGGGCCATGGTAGAGGGAAGCTAGAGCTTGCTAATGATCCTCTATCATCTTAGAAGCAGGCTTAGGTGAAGCACTTGAGAAAGACTGAGAAGATGTGGGTGATTCTCTTAGATCAAGAGTAACACTTGAAGTCAAGAGACCCAGCCAAGCTAAATCACTTGGGTTATCACACTCACCTTTGATTCTAACTCCATAGTCCTTCCAGACTTCAATCGTGTGCTCACTCGTCAGGATGGGGCTCTCAATGAATCCAGAGCAGCAGCCGTTTGAATGCTTCTCCATTTGGCCTGACTCAATATGTCTTTCACAGAGAACTGCAGAATGTTCAAAAGGGAAGGGGCTTTAGGAATGATCTAGTTCAGTTTCCTTATTTTCCTGGTAAGGACACCAACTCAGAGAAAGCCTATGACCTTCTTAAGGTCACAGCTGCTCAGTAACAGAGTTGCACTTGAAACCAGGCTTCCCAGGCCACTCAGATTACCGAGTTGTGCTTTCTCGTGGTGATTTCCTCTTGCCTGAGTTCCCTTTGATCTCCCTGGAAGTCTATATAGACACACTTGCTCAGGCTGGGCAGTCCATTGCTCATCACTTAAAATATAACAGGCTCGCTTTGCTCTGTCTTCGCATGCTAACCACGAAGTACAAGACAGAGCTGCCACTCACCGCCCACGCCGATGACAATTTCATTAACTGTGTTGCTGGGCTTCGGCAAGCCACTCATTTCAATTGTGCTCAGCTCATGCTAGTGAGAAGTGCATAAGGATTTCTGAGCAGTTCATGATGAGGAAATCATGGTTAAAGTTTCAACAAAATTAGTCTTAGGTATTCATGAATACTTAAAAATGCCAGGGTCTGAGATGGCAGAATGGAAACAAATAGAGTGGCCCTGGCCAGGAGCCTCTTGCATTTACACACTCACCTTTTGGGAGGATGCTTTGGGCAGTCAGCAGCCTGGTAAGTGTAGTCTTTGAAGCTGCTGGATCCAAAAGATAAGCATCTCTCACTCAGCAACTTGATATGGTGAAATGTGGGTTGGCTGGGTTGGTTTTCTTTTGGCATGTTATGTGGGATCTTAATGCCCCCACTAGAGCTCAAACCTGCACCCCTTGCAGTGGAAGCACAGAGTCTTAGCCGCTTGACCACCAGAGAAGCCCCTGGAACTGGGAGTTTTGACCACATGGCTGTGGGGAGTGTGACACCTGGAACCTACAAGGGTTGCAGAGGTTTCTGATCGTCTTTGCCCTCTCCTGCCCCTCAGGGACTGTCTCTGATCTCCCTTGAGCTTGGAGTACAAAGGTAACTGAAATCCCATGAAAATATTATCATGCTGCTGTCAAGTTAGGAAGACAGGTTTCAGCACCAAGGCCAGTAGATAAAGGGATGAAAGTCAAAGTGAAGTCACTCAGTCATGTCCGACTCTTTGCGTCCCCATGGACTGTAGCCCACCAGGCTCCTCTGTCCATGGGATTTTCCAGGCAGGAATACTGGAGTGGGTTGCCATTTCCTGCTCCAGGAGATCTTCCTGATCCCGGGATTGAACCTGGGTCTCCCGCATTGTAGTCAGGCGCCTTACCGTCTGAGCCAAGATAAAGGTATAGCTGCAGGGGTTTTTTTTGTTCAAATGGAAACTGAGAGCTATGTAGATCCTCATGCCCATAGTCCTGTGTTTTATGCCACTTCAGCCTTAGCCACTGGAGCAAATAAAGCTATTTTTCTCCCCATTTAGTTTTCTTAGACTTGCTGAAAGAGGAAACTCCAGATAACATCTCATTTTGAATAGATCAAACAGCCCTGATATGTATGGTGTAAATGTCTCCTGTCCTTCCACAGTGTCCTCCCCTGTTGTAGCGTTAATTGATCTGCCAATAGTTGGTCAGATCTCCTACTTGGGGAAATATGTGAAACTAAGGCTCTGACATAAGATGAACTCTTTACTTCCTTCTAATTTTCTTTTGGGTCTATTTCCTACTCTTCAATTTCAAAGAAAGGAATAATGATACCTTACCTTCATATGCTTTTTCTAATACCTTCAAAGTGCCTTTGTACTCGTCAGGATCTACATAACATAAACTAACAAGGTTTATTTCTTGCTGACACTGCATGGATTGGCTGGGATGTCTGATGTCTTGTCACCCTCATTGTTGGTTATCCTCTAGAATATGACCAGTGCTGTGGAAAAAGGAAAAAGGAAGTGGTGAAATTATGCTTCACTCTCAGAACTTCCACTCAGAAGAGTGGAACTGCTAACAAGTTATTAGCTAAACTGCAAGGGCAGGTATGGTTTTAAAGGGTAAGAGGATGAAATCCTACCACACAACTAGGAGAACAGGAGACTTTTGTTGAGCTGCAATGACTAGGAAGCCTTCCTTAAGTTATCTGATTTTATTTCTGAATATTTATAATAACTCTGCAGCCAAAAGAGAATTATAGATTTATTCTACATCTTCCAATGTAATATTTCCAAACTTTTAAACTTCACAGTTAGACAGCTTTCTTGAGGGGGGGGGTTATCTGGCATGGGGAAGCCTATTTTTTATTTTGTTAACTATCTGCTTTTTACCATCATTTGATAAAAGAAAATTCTGGAGTTGTAAAATTATGAGAATTCATAAATTGTAGGAAGCATAGGGACTTCCCTGGTGGTCCAGTGCCTAAGACTCGAAGAGCCCGAAGTAGGGGACCTGGATTCAATCCCTGATCAGGGAACTGGACCCCATATGCTGCAACTAAGCATTCATATGCTGGAACTAAAGAACCCCACATACCATGTAGATTGAAGACCCCACATACTGCAACTAAGACCTGGAACAGCCAAATAAGTTAATGAATGAACTTTAAAATGCAGGAAGCGTATAATTTCAGACCAAAGTTTAGTCCTTCAGATGCATCCAACTTTATGAAAAATTCTCAATATTGACCCTTATTGTCCACTTGCCAATGCAGGAGACACAGGTTTGATCCCTGATCTGGAAAGATCCCATATGCCACGGAGCCACTAAGCCCAGGTACCACAGTTATTGAACCCCTGCTCTAGAGCCTGGGGGCCACAACTGTTGAGCCCAGGTGCCATAACTACTGAAGCCAGCTCATCCTTGTGCTCAGCAACAAGAGAAGCCACCGACCGCAGCGCTTCCAGAGAATAGCCCCCTATCACTGCAACTAGAGAAAAGCCTGCGCAGCAACAGAGACCCAGAACAGCCAGAAATAAATAATAAGAGAAATAAATAGATAAATAAAACTTTTTAAAAACGTGAATAGAAAACAAAACTGCTCTATATTTTTAAAAAGTATTGCTGTTAAGTTTTCTATACCTTCCTGATAACCTTCGTGATCTAGTCATTGAGAACTTCTTCTCTGAAATGTTACAGTGTCAGGTTATAACATCAGCCCCACATATGTAAGACTTGCACTCAAGGAGCTGAAATGTTAAATGGACCAATGAGGGATAAGAAAGAGGCAGGTTTTATTAGTTGGCATGTGGAAAGCAGATCATCAGGTTGTGGGGTAAAAATGAACTGCTGTCTCACACACTGGTTCGGAGAAGGTTTGACTGAATGGGTCAAGATAAAGGAGCGGAGAGGTGAGCAGTTCCCTAGGCAAAAGGTTTGTAGCTAAAGTTAAAAGCCTTGACCTTGGGACTTTTCAAAGCTGTATTCACAAGGCAACCGAAGTTAGAGGTATGCATGGCAAACATCTTGCATTGGAAGTCCCATCATAACCAAATGCTTGGACAAGCTGCTTAACCTTTAGAGGCTGTGGGCCCCTGAGGCATCTGCATCCGTGTGGGTTGACCATAGACTGCGGTGTCTGCACTGGGAAACAGGGGAGTAGAGATGTTTGGGAGCATAGTGGCCTTCTGGATCCCGAATAGTCCACCTAGAAAACTACCTGCTCTGTTGATCGGTGAAGGAGGCTATAGAAAGACCCACGTGAGAGAGGTGCTTTCCTTTGAGATAAAGTGGAATTCGGCTGCTAATTCATCGTGAAAGTGAAGGGAAGACAGGAGCTGAAGATTAATCTGTGGCTTCTGTCTTCAGATCAGGGTTGCTGACACTTGCACATGCTGGAAGCACAATGATAAGGTTTCCAAGAGATTCATCTGGAAAGAGGGAAAAGGAATCTATCAGAGTAGGGAGTGGTATCCGATTTCATAGTCCTCTCCTCTTTCTTCTGGAAAACACTAATCATTAAGGAACTACCACCGAAGTTTCCTTTTGCACTCGAAGACCTGTGTATTTTGCAGAGAACACCATCACAGTCCCTGGAAACGATGCCTTGGACATTAGAATATGCTCAGCAAAATCCAACTTAGTGATGGTGTGGTCATTCTGGGAAGTGTGGGTTGAGTTAGACAAACTAGTTTTTTTGAGAAAATAATCCAGATTACTCCCAGACGTGTTAAGGTTTTATGTGAGTGGCTATCATAGAGAAATGTAAATTTATAACTACCAAGGTATATTGTAGAACATGTGGAGAACACATGTATGAAAATATCTTTATCTTAAAAAATACAACAAGAATAATTTATGTTTTTTGGTATGGATTTGATTAGTTCTGTGAAGCTACCAAGCTAGTCCAGAGTCTCTGATACAAAGGGCTTCTGAATTCTCTTGCTCAAAGCCCTTGCATGTCTAGGTGAAGTGGAAGCGCCCAGACACTCCCGGGATAGGTGTGTGAAAGCCCAGGGCTTCGGTCAGGATCTGTTCACTGTGGGCTTTGGGGGCACTCACTTCTGTCTCCACTGCCTCAGGCAGAAGGTCAGAGGGTGGGGCTGGACAACCTCTGTGATCTGCTCTGACCGTGATGTCATTTGTTGGCAATTCTCAAAATAAAAGTATAAAATGACTCCTGGAAAAACTATGAATTTCCATATGGTTTGAGTCAACAACAATGGTTGGACTTTGTACCCATCCAAAATCCTTTTAGAACAGCTTGTGTCTTTTCTTTTCCATTTGATTGCACAGGATTTTTCAGTGTAAATAAAAATTCCTTTTTAAAATTAAGCCTCCCCCTGCTGTCTGATTCATTCACTGATGTTACAGCCCACAGCTTGAGATATGACATTTCCTTTCATTCTGGTAAAATTGTGATGTCACAAAATTTGAATTGATGCATCCAACTGAATTAAGCAGAAGGAGCAGGATAATTACAAATGAGAATTCTCCTCTCTACACACATATGTGTCTAGGTAATCAGCAATGATGGGAAAGGAAATATAGGCAAGGCACTGGGCAAAAGCTTACCAGACTGTAGCTGCAAGCAAATGTATTTTTAGATAGAGCATCTTGTTTTAGAGATTATAGTGAATGCTTGAATATAGGCCCAGAAAAAAGCAATTCAGCATTACCTATACATCATGTGCCACCACCAACTAAATCATATTACTTGCCCTTTGGCCCTTGAGTCCCAAGTTTATTAACCTCAGAAGTGCTAATATTCCTTAGATTTGGAATTTCCTTTTTGTATATAAAAGCAGTTATCTTTTCTTTTAAAACATAATACTGGTAGATAGAGCTGTAGAATCTTTGTGATTTTGACCAAATAATTTTATTTTAGTTCATGGATGGTGGGTCTATGTCTCCTAGAGATTTTTTTTTCTAATTAAATTTTTATTTTATATTGGAGTATAGTTGATTTACAGTGTTGTGTTAGTTTCAGTTGTACTGCTAAGTGATCAGTTTATGCCTATATCCATCCTTTTTTCAGATTCCTTTCCCATATAGATTATTATGTCTCATAAAGGTTGACATTGAGAAATGCACACAACGTTAGCACCAACCCAGAAAATATTAACAGGATTTCAGCTTCATGTGAAAGAGTCAAAGGTGACATAGGTGTTTTTGACCTTTTGTTTTCTATGTGAACTCTTGATGACAGTGCTGAAAATCCAGTGCCATTTAAACAGGAGCAATCTGGTGTGTGGATGCAGATCTCTTCAAAGAGGGTTGGCCCTTCAGTTGATTGTTCGTTGTGGTAATTTTTAGATAGTTTTAGAGCAAGACAATAGAATCAAAGATGGGATTGAAGAGTTCAGTTCAGTTCAGTTGCTTGGTTGTATCTGACTCTTTGTGACCCCATGAACCGCAGCACGCCAGGCCTCCCTGTCAATCACCAACTCCCAGAGTCCACCCAAACCCATGTCCATTGAGTCGGTGATGCCATCCAACCATCTCATCCTCTGTTGTCCACTTTTCCTCCTGCCCTCAATCTTTCCCAACATCAGAGTCTTTTCAAACAAGTCAGCTTTTCGCATCAGGTGGCCAAAATATTGAAGCTTCAGCTTCAACATCAGTCCCTCCAATGAACACCCAGGACTGATCTCCTTTAGGATGGACTGGTTGGATCTCCTTGCAGTCCAAGGGATGCTCAAGAGTCTTCTCCAACACCGCAGTTCAAAAGCATCAATTCTTCAGTGCTCAGCTTTCCTTATAGTCCAACTCTCACATCCATACATGACCACTGGAAAAACCATAGCCTTGACTAGACGGACCTTTGTTGGCAAAGTAATGTCTCTGCTTTTTAGCATGCCGTCTAGTTTAGTCATAACTTTCCTTCCAAGGCAAAAGCGTCTTTTAATTTCATGGCTGCAGTCACCATTTGCAGTGATTTTGGAGCCCCCCAAAATAAAGTCAGCCGCTGTTTCCACTGTTTCCCCATCTATTTGCCATGAAGTGATGGGTTATATGAAAATTTTCCTCTTAAGTGATGCATTTGTAGCCCTGCCACTGGGAAGAAGAGAGAGGTTCTATTATTAACATGCCAAATGAGTCTTACTCACATCGAAGTCTTAGGAATTCTAAATACACAGCTCCTGTTGTTTCCCAGAATTCAATTATCCCTCTGATTTCACTATTTCTGAAGCTAGGACAACTTTCCCCCCTATTTTTGAGGCATGAAACATTAGGTTGATCTGCAATATCTTCCCTTTTCTTCTGTACTTTTCATCTCTAATCATTTGGCAATTTCTAGCAATTTTTCCTTTCGAAATTTTATTTGTATCTGTTTCTTCTACCCCTCTGGCCAGCAACCAGGATTAGGCTATAATGACTTCACACACAGATTATGACCCTGACTGATCCAGCCATCTTCCTGCTTCCAGAATTTTCTTCATTCTCAATCCATTTTGTACACTGTGGACAGATTACTTTTATTACAGAGTCATTTCATGTCATTCTGCTGCTTATAAAAACTCTTTAATGGCTTCTGAATAAAGTTTCACACTGTGGGTCTGAAGTTACCATTTCTAGCTCCAATTTCTTGGTTTTCACATGTCAACATTAGGGTCCAGCCAGTAACTAGAAAGTAGAACAAATAGGAATTTCCCAAACATATATTCATTGTTTCTCATCCCATGGGCTTTACAAACGATTGTTTTAAAAATTCCTTAGATTTTCAAAACCATGAGGAGAAGCAATGGAGAAATGTTGAGAAAAGGTAATGTCTTGGTGGGTTCATAAAACAAGAGAAAAATTAAGGAAATCTGAAATAATAAGATATCAGCATTGGTCATCAGTTAGGCAGATGGTTCCCTCTAATGTGGAATAACAGTGGGGGAAAATGAGTGGGAAGGGGGATTTACATGGGAACTCTCTCTGTACTATCTTTGCGACTTTTCTGTAAATTGAAAACTATTCTAAAATCAAAAGCTATTAAAAGTCAACTTGTTATGAATAAAATATTTTGAAAATAATTTTAAAAAAATCTGAGTTGGATAAATAGAGGAACCAGATTGTGAAAGACACAGCCAGTCAGGTTCAATTAGAAGTGAAGTGGTGTGGGCAGAGGGAGAGTGAAATACATGGGCTGGCTGCTGCATGTCAGAAAAATAAACCAAGAGTTTCTTTAGCATTGTTTAGCACAGTTACTGATTTGCAATGTGAAGACGGACTCCCTTAGATGGAGGAAAAGAGTCTGAGTTCAGCTTTCTCTCTGAAAGAGTTGAAGGTAGTCCTGAGGGTGCCTCTAAGGGCTTGGGGACCTGGCCATATGCCTCAGGGAGTCTCTGGATGGGCCGTTGTGCAGCTGTCTGAAGAGATTCCTGTTGTTTTGTTGCTTAGTCATGCCTGACTCTTTGTGACCTCATGGACTGTAGCCCACCAGGCTCCTCTGTCCATGGGATTCTCCAGACGAGGGATGCTCAGGCCTTAAAGAAAGGATGCCTGAGTGTGTGTCTGCTTTAGGGATAGGAAGCTTGTTGACAGGTTCTGAGGCCTCCCTGCCATTTCTCAGATGTCCAGTGATCAGTCAATGTTGCCCTTGGTTTGACTAAACTCAAGGCAGGTTTTTTTTTCCCTGACTCTAGATCCCTGATCTTCCTTTCTTAGAGTTTTTGTTTTATAGCAAACTTGCAACTGTAAATTCTGTCTTTGTTGCCTTTTGAGGTACAAATATATGCTGTCCAGGAAAGTCTTTCTTCAGGACCTGGAAGCCATCCCTCTGAAATGTTGTCATCAGGAAAGAGGTCCCCTGTTTCCCAGTGTCCAATGGAGGGCAGGGGTCTAACTTCAGTAAACAACTGCACCCCCCGCCGCCCCTCCCCACCATCCTGGTCAGTATCCTCCAGTACTTTTCCACAAGCTCACCCCAGGCTTTAAAAATCCTCCTGCCTTCAATTTCAGTGGAGTTGAGTTCAGTTTCTCTCTCTTATTTCTGTAGGTTTGACCCCAATTGTAATCATCTCCAGGAAAAGCTTCTTGCTCTTCTGAACACGTGTCCAGTGAAATGCATCTTTCATGCCAGGAGGAGATGCTGAGGGAGGCATAACCAGGCTGGAAGTGGAGTGGGGAGTAGGGTTGGGATGATGGGTTTAGGGTTTGAGATACTTTCAGAGGACTGCATGCAAATTTTGGAAAACTCATTGAAGATACCAAGAGACTACAGAATTTTGATATCTTGTTGGGGAATACATAGTGTTGAATTTAAAATGTGTCTTTCTCACTAATGTGTTTGTGATCAGCATGCTTATGTCCTCCTACTGAACTATCTGCTGAGATTTCCTTAGGATTCTGGGTGGAAATCCGAACGAGAAGACACAGGAGAGTCAGGTATAATCTGGAACTTGCAATTTACAGTTACCTCTGATACTTGATTTCTGAACTTCCTGATTTAGGGACAATACACACGTAACTGTAATGTGCTTGGAAGGTGTGTATCTTCTTCTGAAACTGTTTATGTCAAGGCGTGGGCAAACTAAGACCACATGGGCCATTTCAGCCTCTGCCTGTTTTGTAAATAAAATTTTAATGACTCTTAGCCAGCTTACACATTTTTTGTATCATCTATTGCTATTTTCACGCTTCTGTGGTAGAGTTGAGTCATTATAGCAGCAGTGGTATGGCCGTCAAAACTGAAAATATTTATTAGTGACCTTTTATAGAAAAACACTGCCAACCCTTGGTTTGTATTACCAGTTAGTCAAACTGCATTAATACAATGTCTCCTTTCCAAGGGAGAAAAATTTTATTTACTGACTTATCAGTCAACACAATTCAATAAATACATACAAGTAGCATGGTATGATTATTAATATTGATGCTGTGGGTTAAGGAACCAGATACTCAAGCTGGCTTTGCCATTTACTAACTTGATGGCCTTTTCTCTAGAGGAGGAAAAGACTACCCACTCCAGTATTCTGGCCTGGAGAATTCCATGGACTGTATAGGTCATGGGGTTGCAAAGAGTTGGACATGACTGAGAGACTTTCATCATCATCAACTGGATGGCAACTCAGCTTATTTATAGCCTCTGTGTGCCTCAGTTTCCTCATCTATAAAACAGAGATAAATCACTGGGTCTTTAAAGGAATTAAATGAGTTAATGAATGTAAACACACCCAACATTACAGTTGGTGTCACATATGTATTAGCCAGTACTATTAATAGCAGTTTATCATTACTATAGTTAGAATCTCTCTTTTATGAAGAGGGATAAGAACTAACTTAGTAATTATTGCTTAAGCAATGCTGTGACCTGTAACGGTGAATGCTCAGAATATTCTGTAAAGAGATGTTTACTTCTTATCCATTTTATTTTCAGCACTCTTGTACCCTTTCCTGACATTTTACTGCTTTGTGTCTTATTTTAGTAGGGACTTTCTCAGTTTGCTAATAACCAATGTCATATACCGTGTTCATGGAAAAACTTGTAACATTCAAAGGAACGAATTACTAATGGTGGAATTTCATGCATAATAATAGCCATGAAGATAGAAATGATCCCATTCCCCCCCCCAAATTATAATACATTCCTAAAGTTTACATTTCCTTTTAAGTTTGTTTTAGCATTCCAAACCACCATCTCTTTTGTCCTACCTGCTAACTCTTCAGATTTGTAGTAAAGGAGCCCTGAATTCAAGTTGCACTTCTGTTTCCTGAGCTGTAAAACAGGGTAAAGCATCTCTCTCTACTTATTTCATTGGAGCATTTAGAACATCAACTATAACAGAACTCTGAAGTCCTTCTATTTAACACCTCTGATTCTGTCTAACCCTTTCCCTCCTGCCAAATTGTGGACAGTGATTGTGGATATGAAATTAAAAGATGCTTTCTCTTTGGACGAAAAGCAATGACAAACCTAGACAGTGTATTAAAAAGCACAGACATCACTTTACTGACAAAGGTCAGTCTAATCAAAGCTATGGTTTTTCCAGTTGTCATGTACAGATGTGAGAGTTGGACCATAAAGAAGACTGAGCGCTGAAGAATTGATACCTTCTAGTTGTGGTGCTGGAGAAGACTCTTGAGAGTCCCTAGGATAGCAGGGAGATCCAACCAGTCCATCCTAAAGGAAATCAACCCTGAATATTCATCGGAAGGACTGATGCTGAAGCTGAAAGTCCAATACTTTGGTCACCTGATGCAAAGAATTTATTCACTGGAAAAGACTCTGATGCTGGGAAAGTTTGAAGGCAAGAGGAGAAGGGGTGACAGAGGATGGGGTGGTTGGATGGCATCACCGACTTAATGGACATGAGTTTGAGCAGTCTCTGGGAGATGGTGAAGGATAGGGAATCCTGGCATGCTGCAGTCCATGGGGTCACAGAGAGTCAGAGGGGACTTAGTGATTGAATTACTCTCGCCTGCAGATTTCTTATCATAGTGCCTCTGGGGTGCAATTCTAACCTGCAGTCGAGTTTCAGCCTCAGAGCTTTGGCTCTTGCTCTTCCTTTCGCCTGTAAGCCTCTCCCCCCAAATGTGTTTTCTTTCCAGTCTCTTAGTTGTTGCTTAGTTGTCAGTTCTCCCAAAAGACTTCCTTGACCATCATATTTAAATTGTCACCATTTATCACTTTGTAACCTCTTACCCTGCTTTGTTTTTCACCACAGTGCTTGTCATTACCAATCTTTCATGTTTATTTACTGTTCTCTGCCTCCCCTTCAGATTCTAAGCACCACGAGGATAAGATTTTGTCTGTTTTATTCACTGCTGTGCTCCCAGGACTGAGAACTATGACTGGCACAGGCAGGTATTTGGTATAAATTTGTTGAATAAATGAAAATACACTAGGCTTTGCATGTTAATTTGCTTTGAAAATCACAAAGTTGGAAGGCAATGTAGAAGGTGAGGCTGAATAATTTTGCTTTTTTTTATTTCTTGCCCTTGCTGTGGCTGCAAGTTCCTTTTTTCTTTCCTGACTAGCTTGCCACCTTGCTGGGCCTCCTTCACTGGCCACTGGCTTCCTTTCATCAACCTTCTCTCACCAGTTTTCCATCTCATTTCCAATCTCCTCGGAAACTCCACTGTTCCTCTCTTGCTTCTTAATCTCCAATCACTCTAGGTGCTCTGTAACTCTATCACTGAAAGTATATCAATGCGTTGGAGAGCAGAGCCATTCTGGAGGTACAATTAAACAATGAGTAAAAGATGTAAAAAGTCATAGTATCTTGTGAACTGGTATCAATTTATAAACTATCAAATCACCCTCAATTCATGAATTCCATAACAGCTTTGTAGAACCCTTCTACAATGGCTAGAAAATATATTACATGATTTGAAGTGTAATACTCACTTCAGATAAGTTATTTCTGACAAATACATCAGGATAGGGTTGGGAGACAATCTTTCCCTAGCAAGGAAAGATTCATAGCCTCTGTTGTTTCCAGGTTCCTTGATTCCTGGCTCTCTTCCCCATCTCTCCCCATCCTTTGGTTGTTGCTGAATTTGGAACAGGGGTAGATTCACCACCCAGAACCTGGCTTCAGTGACCACCGTGATCCTCTAACTTGAATTCTTTTGATTTTAAATAAAGACATCCAAAAGCATCCTTAAGGAACTCAGGAAAACAGAGACTCTTGACAATAGCAACAAAAAAGACAACAAAACATTAAGACAGGTCAGAGGCGAGTTGCCAGACCAGTTGAGGTCTTTTTTGGAATCTTGTAGGCTTTTTATTAAGGTTGATGCCTTGCTTCTCAGGACTATAAGAAGCGTAGTCCTGATTTCTAAGCATTTGAAAATTAAGTCCCGCTCTCTGATCTCCCAAGTAGAGGATCTGAGGAGAAAGGAATTTACATTAAGTAGAAAAAGATAGGTCTGCAGAGTTGGTGGTTGATTTTGAGTAAAAGATTGTTCCCTTAAATTGTCTCCAATCCTGGCTCCTCAGAAATGTATGCCAGGCTCCTAAGGAGAGAGCTAGTAATCAGAAGTGAGTCAGTTTTTAGAACCAAGGATAGAATTTATCTCTGCCCTAGGGTACTGTAGTAGACGGTGAGGCAGTTCCTGGGCATGGGCGATGGGGCAAGCATGGAGGTAACTGCGTGTTACACTTCAATGAGGCATGCTGGGAGAGTGATTAGGACAAACCCAACACTGAAATGATCAGGAAAGGTCAGTGCTATAGCCCTGGAGCCATGTGGTCACACGGAGAGGAGCAGAAATCTTCAGAAACTGGCTAGGCAAGAGTTACAGGACCTGGAGCCTCTCTCTGACCACTTACCAAAGACCCACTGATGGGAGCAGATTTATTGCTTCATTTTTACTCCTGGGGCTTCTTAGTATTTCCACATTTGTGCTGGGAAATAAAGATTGAACTGAGAAATGGGTTTATAGACAGGCTCAGTTTTCTGGGCACTCAGGTCCCATTTCTTTACCTACAATGTGTCCTATACTTTGTCCACCTACTTTTTGGCTTCTGATAAAGACGCCACCCCACGTATTATTTAAATACATGCTACTATGTGCCAAGCATTGTGCTGTCTGCTTTCCTAATTTACTTAATCCTTCCCATGTTCCAGCAACTAGAAATTGTTTGATCCTAATTCGTTCACACAGATCATAAAATGCAGATCTAGGATGTGACCTTTGTTTTTTCTGATTGCAAAGTCCAAGCATCTAGCCTCTGTCTTCTACGGACCTTTTGATCTGTTTATAAAAGAGCAGATATATATTCTATATCTGATATAAAAGAGCAGCCCATGGGGTCACAAAAGTCTCTATGGAAGCAAGCAAGCTTTGAGCCCCCTGGGAGTGCTCCAGGCATCAATCCTCCAGAATCTCTGGTTTCTCTCTCCTCTCGCATGTCTTCCTGCCAGCCATCTCCTATCCTCTGACCACAAGTCTAAAGCCAGGTGGGAAAGGCGAGCATGATGTTTCCCACTCAGATCCTTTGGGAAGAAGTTTTGCCATCAACCATCTTTGCCTCACTTCCCAGGTGGAGCTCATGGCAAAGAACCCACCTGCCAAAGCAGGAGACATGAGACGTGTGGGTTCCATCCTGGGTCTGGAAGATCCCCTGGAGGAGGGCATGGCAACCCACTGCAGCTCTCACCTGGAGAATCCCATGGACAGAGGAGCCTGGGGGCTATGGTCCATGGGGTTGCAGAGTTGGACATGATGGAAGCGATTTAGCATACACACATGTATCTCTCCTTCAGTTAAGGTCAGGGTTTTTATAGGACTTGCTGGATTTTCAGGATCTGAATCCACTTAGCCCTTCCTCCCAAGGAAGATAAATTGTGAAGGTTGCAAGGTACCTTGTTTAACCTCAGTGTTCAGGGATGCTCAGAACTCAATTAGAGCCACCAAAGGCAATTACTTCTTAAACAGCACAGCTTCCTTGAATTCCCTCCATCTGCCTGAGCAGGGCCAGGGGAGCGGGTGAGCAGGCAGATAGGACTCTGCCAGCGCCTGTCCTTCTTCAGTCACCTGGTCTACCTAGAGGATCGCTGTGAATAAGCAAGAAGGAATTATTACACTGTCTCCCTTCAGGCAGGGTTAATAATTCCCCAGCCCCTCCAATTTTAGATTCCCTGAGTAGGCTCAAAGCAATTATAAGTAAAGAAAACACCCAGCGCTCCTGCACTAATAAATTACAGAGTGCTCACCTAATTAATAAGGTAACAGTGCCCTGCCGAATTATAATCATAAGGTATGAACCATTTAAACAATTCATTCTTGAAGAATAGCAAGTAGAACTGAAGTTAGTGAGTGCAAGGGGAAGGCATAGCTCAGGACTGAAGGCAGGCGTGCCGAGTTCTGACAGGGGTGATGGAGTACACGTGCTCATGTTTCCAGCAGTGGCCTGGGAATCAATGACTCAGACTTTGGAAGGACCACAGCATTTTGGATGATCTCACGAAAATCGCTTAGGCATGTTAAGTCAGAAAGACTTTATTTTTTCATTTCTGAAACAGTCCTATTAAGTGCTGATCATTTTCCTTTTGGTGGTGCTTGGGAAAGAGTATGACCCATCATACACTTAAACAGGACAGTGACCCATAATTATGGGAACATGAAGTTATCTCCTTAAGATAGCTTCCTTATCAAGTCTTGATGATTTGGAAAAGGAGCACAAGGCAACTCTGTACAAATATTGTTTTGTTGTGAAGCCCTCCCACTGGTGTACTGCAGGTCAGAGCAAGGCTTGAATTTTCCATATTCTTAAAACACTCAGGAGCTGTCCTTCAGTCCAGGAAAAAGAAGTCCATGAAGATTGTTGTTTTATTCTATCATTTCTGCATTGAGACTCAGTAATGATATTAATACACTGCAAAGTGTACTCTGGAGGTTGCTTGGCTTGGAAGGCACCTCTCCAAACATGCATTCATTCAGAGGGCTGATTTCATTTCAGACTTCTGCAAATCAAGGAAATGTGAAGCATCATTGTAAGGTTCATGAAATTGTTAAATGATTACCTTAAGGTGCATACATGCGTGCTCAATTGCTTCAGTCATGTCTGACTCTTTGCAACACTGTCTGCAACCCCATAGTCTGTAGCCCACTAGGCTCCTCTGTCCTTGGACTTCTCCAGGCAAGAATATTGGAGTGGGTAGCCATTTCCTCTTCCTGGGGAGCTTCCTGACCCAGGGATTGAACCCACATCTCCTGTGTCTCTTGCATTGCAGATGGATTCTTTACCCATAGAGCCACCTGGGAAGCCCCACCCTAAGGGGAAGAGGCAGTAAATACGTTTTGATTCTCATTCCTTGTAGGTTACATATTTTCTCTTTCTAGTGTCCTCTGTTGATGCACACTTGCTTTCCAATCCTGTCTCATCTCTGTGATTCCTCTTGTGTGCTACATTTTGTAGTTTATGTTGGATCTTCAGGAACTCTGAAGACATGCTCTTATCACAAGGAACACTCTAGGGTATACTCTATTCCTAACTAGATCTCCCATGAATGATCTAGAATGTCAGATCATACCACATGCTGGGGATAACACTTTGGAAAGTTGAAATCTGCTAGAACTGAGCTGGGACTCCTGAATCTCTGACTAGCTCTATATTGCTACCAGTTTCAAAGGAACAGACAGCTGTGATTATTCCATGAAAACCATAGTTTCCTGATGAATTAGGCTGGATCACTCAGAGGGACAAAGACTTCCTTCATTGGCATTTATAGGTCTAAAATACAAGGAGGAAATAGTGTACCTCTAGAGTGAACCTCAAAATATGAGCAAGGGCAAGTCTATCATTATTTCTGTTTGAGGATGCTGCCTATTCCCACTTCTGTGATTCTCAATATAGACTGTTAAGTTTGGATGTCGGTTGAAAGCTTACTCCCTTAGCTGTGCAGAATGAATCATTGGTTCATATGGTTTATAAACGCAAGTTTTAATTTCAGAGCTGAGTTAAGGGGATCCAAGCCTGCCATTGTGCCAGTTCAGAATGGCAGGGATGTAATGCAATGTAATACACATCCACTGGGAGATGGCATGAGAGTTGCCTCCCATAACTTAATCTTTAAAGCTACTTATGGAAGGCTTTTTGTTGAAACAGACAGGGTTTCCGCAATTAAATTACCATACATTAAAAAGGTTTCATTATGGCATGATTCTATTATTAAAATAGGCAGCAAATAAGCAGTGTGGGCTGCCTGGCTATAAGCCTACATTACTGAGACCAGCATTCTTTATAATAGGTAAAAGAATATTAACCTTTAGATAGCTCTAAAATAACACATTCTCAAGAATATGCAAATAGAAACTTGTGCTCCACAACTCTCAAAACATGAGAGAAAGCTACTGAGAAGACTGATCTTGCAAATTACGTGGCAAGCTGTTGGCTGCTAGAAAGCCCATTCTGTTGAGGGAGGGAGAGAAAGCAGATACCAGGTAGCTCAAGGCTGTCGGGATTAGCGAGGCTTTGAAGCTTTCCTAATGCCAGAATGGTAGCTGGTCCAAATTCGTCATCTCTATCAGCCTCCATCAGTCAGCCTCCCTATCTCACATAAAGGCATTTATCTTTCAAAAGACTGCTGGACTCCAGTGAAACTTAGTGGACCCAGACAGATGGAATGCCTTCTCAGGAGCTTGTCATAATTCTCCATGTGCAACCCTTTTATGGTTGGCAGGAGATGTTTTTGTGGACTTTGGGTTGCCAATTTGAGATAGACTCAGAGCTGTTTAAATAAATACCAACCCAGATTTAAAGAATGATTTTATGAAATCAGTAGCCTTGCTTGACCAAATTGATCTTTCTTTATATATTTCTATTTAGAAGGTTTGTCAACTCCAACCCACTAGGAAAAAAAATACCTTCCAAACTTTTCGAATCTGCTTTTATTTTGCACTCATTATTTGAAAAGGTAGCTGTTGGGAATAATAACAGAAATAAAATTATATCAGACAAATGGTTGTTTCCAAACCATGTGCCATGGGAAATAATCAGTGCTCCAGTGTTGGAAAATCAAATATGTTGACATTAATATTAATATAGTTTCCTTCTTCCCACTAACTTTTTAGATTGTCCCTCTAAAGCTGTTATTGTTTAAGGTTAACAATCCTATTTCAGATGTGTTTTAGTCATTCAGCATTCGTATTTTATAAGCTGCTAACTGTTGTCTACCAGGTATGTTATGTAATTTCATTAGAGTCTGTGTTTGTTTGCATATGCATACATTATTTCTTCTCAGTAATGGGAGTCAGTATATTTTAATGTATTAATCTGTTTGTGTTTGTGTATTTTTCATCTCTACTCATTAATAGGCTGCCATTATATTTTTATATATTTATATATTTTATGGTGATGTTTGCTGTTAGTTAAATGTACATATTCTATTTCAAAACACAATTTATTTTTATGTATTTCATATATAAAAAATGACTCATGAAGCAAACAACCAAAAAACACTATCAAATGTATAACTGAACTACCTTGCCCCCAACCTTTTGTAGCACCAATCCACTGTGACAATTCTCACCTATAATGACTTGGTTGTAGTCATTGCTGTCATGGGCTTTTGCAAAGACTACAATGAAGTCACTATAGGTGCTTTAATCACGGCAATATTCTGCCTATGCTTGGCACAGCCTATAATAGTGATACACTCACCTATGTGAAAAAGATTCATAAGCTTAGTGTGTTTTTTGTTTTTGTTGTTTTGTTTTTGTCCAGTGGTAAGGGCTTTTCCATATAAATTAAGCATATGCATTATAGTTCAGGTTCATAAAATCCGGTTATGAAATAAAACCTTCTTGTGCTCTCCCACCCCTTCACAGGCTCCCCATCCACTTGGTTTATCCCCTCCTCTCATTTCCCTACAGCGCTGGGCAGAGGTACCAACAGCTGTGGTGTTCTCCTCAGGCTAAAGAGATCAGCTCCCTGAAGACGCTGAATCAACCATTGGGGAGGACCAAGCCTGACAGCCCCCTGTTTCTATTATCAATTCTTCTGGCTACTTCTAGGGCTTCCCTGCTGGCTCAGCTGGTAAAGAATCCGCCTGCAATGCGGGAGACCTGGGTTCGATCCCTGGGTTGGGCAGATCCACTGGGGAAGGTAACTGCTCCCCACTCCAGTATTCTGGCCTGGAGAATTCTATGGATTGTATGGTCCATGGGGTTGCAAAGGGTTGGGCATGACTGAGTGACTTTCACTTTCACTTTCAGATGGTTATCAATACAACTTGGAATAGTGTGCTTCTATATCTCAATTCCTGGATTTCAGACAGGATCTATTCCATTCTATTGTGAAATGAGGAATATAACATAAATATATAAGCCCTTGTCCTTCTCTTCTTTTACTTCTATCAGTTTGTTATTTATTATTTTTAGATCTTCTACTGGCTACCTCCACTATTTCAAGTGATAAGGTAAACCACTATTTCTTGTATCAAATGCAAGCAATGTATCTTAACTCCTTATTACACAAGATGAGATTTATGTTTTTCTTTTTCCATCTTCTAACAGCTAGACCATTATTTTACATTATATATTTTTAATATTTCAACCTTATAAGGTTCTATATAAGGGTACTTTTTTTAAAGCTCAGTAGATTCTTTCAAACTAGATTTTTTTTCAGCATTGGAGAAATTTATTTTTACTTTCTGAAAATTATTATCCATTTTCCATTTTTCGAGTTTCTCTTTCTGGAACTTTGATTAGATGAATACTAAATATCTTGAGTGACATTTTTATTTTTTGTTGTAATATCACTCTGGTTTCAGGAGAATACCTCATCTTTATCTTCCATGTCTTTTACGGATTTTTTCTTTCTGATGATCAAATTTTTCAGTTTCACTTCTCTCAGATTTCTATTGTTTAATAGTATCCTTTTCTAATTAACAACTGAATTATCTTTTCAGATCTCTGTGAGTTTGCTCAGTTCAGTTCAGTTGCTCAGTCGTGTCTGACTCTTTGTGACCCCATGGACTGCAAGACACCAGGCTTCCCTGTCCGTCACCGACTCCCAGAGTTTACTCAAACTCCTGTCTGCTGAGTCAGTGATGCCATCCAACCATACTATCCTCTATCGTCCCCTTCTCCTCCAACCTTCAATCTTTCCCAGTATTAGGGTCTTTTCCAGTGAGTCAGTTCTTCAAATCAGGTGGCCAAAGTATTGGAGTTTCAGCTTCAGCATCAGTCCTTCCAGTGAATATTCAGGACTGATTTCCCTTAGGATGGACTGGTTTGATCTCCTTGCTGTCCAAGGGACTCCCAAGAGTCTTATCCAACACCACAGTTCAAAAGCATCAATTCTTCAGTGCTTGGCTTTCTTTGTACTCCAACTCTCGCATCCATACATGACTACTGAAAAAACCATAGCTTTGACAAGACAGACTTTTGTTGGCAAAGTAATGTCTCTGTTTTTTAATATGCTGTCTAGGTTGGTCATAATTTTCCTTCCAAGGAGCAAGTGCCTTTAAATTTCATGGTTGAAGTCACCATCTGCAGTGATTTTGGAGCCCCCCCCCATAAAAATCTGTCACTGTTTCCCCATCAATTTGCCATGAAATGATGGGATCAGATGCCATGATCTTAGTTTTCTGAATGTTGAGTTTTTAGCCAACTTTTTCACTCTCCTCTTTCACTTTCATCAAGAGGCTCTTTGTTCTTCACTTTCTGCCATAAGAGTGGTGTCATCTGCATATCTTAGGCTATTGATATTTCTCCCAGCAATCTTGATTCCAGCTTGTGCTTCATCCAGTCCAGCATTTCTCATGATGTACTCTGCACATAAGTTAAATAAGCAGGGTGACAATATGAAGCCTTAATGTTCTCCTTTCCTGATTTGGAACCAGTCGTTAGTCTGTTGTTCCATGTCCAGTTCTTCTAACTGTTGCTTCTTGACCTGCAAACAGATTTCTCAGGAGGCATGTCAGGTGGTCTGGTATTCCCACCTCTTGAAGAATTTTCCACAGATTGTTGGGATCCACAGAGTCAATGGCTTTGGCATAGTCAATAAAGCAGAAGTAGATGTTTTTCTGGAACTCCCTTGCTTTATCAGTGATCCACTGGATGTTGGCAATTTGATCTCTGGTTCCTCTGCCTTTTGTAAATCCAGCTTGAACATCTGGAAGTTCTCAGTTCATGTACTGTTGAAGCCTGGCTTGGAGAATTTTGAGCATTACTTTGCTAGCTTGTGAGATGAGTGCAATTGTGTGGTAGTTTGAGCATTCTTTGGCAATGCCTTTCTTAGAGATTGGAATGAAAACTGACCTTTTCCAGTCCTGTGGCCACTGCTGAGTTTTTCAAATTTGCTGGCATATTGAGTGCAGCTCTGTTACAGCATCATCTTTCAGGATTTGAAATAGCTCAACTGGAATTCCATCACCTCCACTAGCTTTATTTGTAGTGATGCTTCCTAAGGCCCACTTGACTTCACATTCCAGGATGTCTGGCTCTAGTTGAGTGATCATACCATCATGATTATCTGGGTCATGAATATCTTTTTTGTATAGTTCTTCTGTGTATTCTTGTCACCTCTTCTTAACATCTTCTGCTTCTGTTAGGTCCATACCATTTCTTTCCTTTATTATGCCTATCTTGGCATGAAATATTCCCTTGGTATCTCTAATTTTCTTGAAGAGATCTCTAGTCTTTCCTATTATATTGTTTTCCTCTATTTCTTTGCATATTTCACCGAGGAAGGCTTTCTTATCTCTCCTTGCTATTTGTTGAAACTCTGCATTCAAATGGGTATATCTTTCCTTTTCTTCTTTGTCTTTATCTTCTTTTCTTTTCACAGCTATTTGTAAGGCCTCCTCAGACAACCATTTTGCCTTTTTGGATTTCTTTTTCTTTTGGACGGTCTTAATCCCTGTCTCCTGTACAATGTCATGAATCTCTGTCCATAGTTCATCAGGCACTCTGTCTATCAGATATAATCCCTTGAATCTAAATAGATTCACTCCCCTGTATACTCATAAGGGATTTGATTTAGGTCATACCTGACTGGTCTAGTGGTTTTCCCTACTTTCTTCAATTTAAGTCTGAATTTGGCAATAAGGAGTTCATGATCTGAGCCACAGTCAGCTCCCAGTCTTGTTTTTGCTGACTGTATAGAGCTTCTCTATCTTTGGCTGCAAAGAATGTAATCAATCTGATTTTAGTGTTGACCATCTGGTGATGTCCATGTGTAGAGTCTTCTCTTGTGTTGTTGGAAGAGGGTGTTTGCTATGACCAGTGCGTTCTCTTGGCAAAACTCTATTAGCCTTTGCCCTGCTTCATTCTGTACTTCAAGGCCAAATATGCCTGTTACTCCAGGTATTTCTTGACTTGCTACTTTTGCATTCCAGTCCCCTATAATGAAAAGGACATCTTTTTTGGGTGTTAGTTCTGAAAGGTCTTGTAGGTCTTCATAGAACCGTTCAACTTCAGCATTACTAGTCAGGGCATAGGCTTGGATTACTGTGACATTGACTGGTTTGTCTTGGAAACAAACATAGATCATTTTTTCATTTTTGAGATTGCACCCAAGTACTGCATTTCAGATTGTTTTGTTTACTATGATGTCTATTCCATTTCTTCTAAGGGATTCTTGCCCACAGTAGTAGATATAATGGTCATCTGAGTTAAATTCACCCATTCCAGTCCATTTTAGTGAAGACTTCTGACAGAACTTGGTCCACTGGAGAAGGGAATGACAAACCACTCCAGTATTCCTGCCTCGAGAACGCCATGAACAGTATGAAAAGGCAAAAAGATAGCACACTGAAAGAGAAACTCCCTAGATCGGTAGGTGCCCAATATACTACTGGAGATCAGTGGAGAAATAACTCCAGAAAGAATGAAGGGATGGAGCCAAAGCAAAAACAACACCCACTTGTGGATGTGACTGGTGATGGAAGTAAAGTCCAATGCTGTAAAGAGCAATATTGCACAGGAACCTGGAATGTTAGGTTCATGAATCAAGGCAAATTGGAAATGGTCAAACAGGAGATGGCAAGAGTAAATGTCGACATTTTAGGAATCAGTGAACTCAAATGACTGGAATGGAGAAGTTTACTACTTGTATTTTAAAAATATCTCTTGTTTCCTAAATTATTTCTGTTTCTTCTGGGATAACTTTTCCCGTGTGTTAATCTTTTCCTGTACTGCCTGGAGTTCCTTGCCGGTTAGCTAACATTGCTGTCTGCAGTGCTAGACAACTGTCCAGGGCTTCCTCTGGCATTGTGTGGGTGTGCTTCCCCAGGCGGAGTCTTCTTACAAAGGAGTGACTGCAAAGTCAGCATCTGTGGGCCAAGAATGTCTGCTCAGTCTCTTTTGAGTGGCTTATTCGGTTTTTCTGAGAGCTAATCTTCCACTTCCCTTTGGGGGCCAGCACCACCCCTGTTAACCTCTCTGCACAGAGTGTTGGGGAGCCAAGCATGCTGGGCAGACTTGTTATCCTGAGTGGCATTCCACTCCTTCTCATGCTTTCAGGGTCCAGGTTTCTCCAGTTTCTGGGATAAAAATGTGGCTTCTGCTTTCCCTGTAGCCCTCTCCTAAGCCTTCCTCTGCTTACATTAAACTTCCATTTGATCATATATGTCTGTCTTTCAGAAATTCAGCAGAGCCCACAACTAATGAAGATCAACCTCTTATTCACAATGTACTTTTGGATCAATTTCCTTTTTATTCAGCAGTTGTGCTATTTCATGATGAATCTTATTTAGTACGTGGCGGTGAAGTGGGGGCTCAGTCTGCCTTCAAAGTCGCCTGTGATGTGGACACAATTTATGACCATGTCAGACTGCAGCTGTTGGGAACACTGTTTTTATGTCATTTTTTTTTAATTAAAAAAAAATTGACCATCCCACATAGCATGTGGGATCTCAGGTCTCCCACCAGGATTGGATCCCACACCCTCTGCAGCAGACTCACAGAGCCTTAACTACTAGCAAGGATGTCCCTGACAATACTGGCTTTTTAAGTTTCTCCTTGCTTCTTTCAGAGACAAACAGCATCAAAGCCCAGATACTTCTAGAAATACATTTAAAATGAGAAATGTAGTCTTGTGATGGGGAATGTGAGCACATACAAAAGTAGAATAGTATGATGAACCCCCATTTGGTCATTACTCAGTTTCAACAAATATTTCACAAGCAATCTTGTCTCCTCTTCACCTTTATCCACTCTAGTCCCTGCCTGAAATTACTTTCAAGCAAATGTAGGCAGCGTCTTGGAATGAAAACTAGCAATACGGGAATAGATTTTTAAGCCAGGCTTCAGAGGCCACTTTTGTCCTTCCTGAGCCCTGTCTGTTATTAAGTGAACTACTTCCTGTGGCTGCTGAGGTCTGGGCTCCTCCTCTTGACCTAGAGAGACACAAGCAGCCAGTACAGATAGCTAAAAAGGGATTTTTTTTCCTCAGTTTTAATTTATTTTTTAATGAAAGGTAAGTTATTCAATTAATATTTGTAAATATCAAAAGCAGTTAAGTAGAATCTAATAGCTGTAAAGAGGTACATAAAACAGCTCCTCATACTCTGGCAGCAGAACTGTTATTTTCCTCTGGGCTTCCAGTCCTGAATGCAGGAGGGAATACAAAAGCGGCTTTAGGAAGGAGTATGCAGGCCAGTGCTCGTTGAAGGCTCCCAAGGCAAATGTGGTGGAGATTCACATGAAAAGCCAAGCACGGCCTTGATAGAAAATATTTCTGAAGGGATCAAGTATTATTCTTTGTTTTTGGCCTAGAAAATATAATTCTACCTAAAATTAAAAAGAGATCCCTATGACATGGGTGGTGTCTGATGTGTCTTGGTATTACTATATTTTCTGAAAGTTTCAGCTATTGTGTCTGCATGTACAACTCCCATAGAGCACTATTTTCAGCTCAGATTTGCTACCCCAAATTGCAGGGTTTTAATCTACTTGTTGGAAGCTCCCCTGACAGTGTATGTGCATGCGGGCTCTGTCACTTCAGTCGTGTCTGACTCTTTGCGACCCTCTGGACTGTAGCCCGCCAGGCTCCTCTGTCCATGGGATTCTCCAGGCAGGAATACTGGGGTGGGCTGCCATGCCCTTCTCTAGGATACCTTCCCGACACAGGGATTGAGCCCACGTCTCCAGCATCTCCTGCATAGCAGGTGGATTCTTTACTCACTGAGCCATCTGGGAAGCCCATCCTTGACTAAGGAAGTAACTAGTACAAGATAAGTACTCAGACATTGATTGTGATGGCCTATTAGACATTTCCAAGTGGATATTGTAGCAGAATTTTACATTTGTTTTCATCTCCAGGCCATCTTCTGTTGGTTCCAAGGTTGCTTGGTTGAGCAGATGCTGACTGTGGCTCCTTCTTGTCCCTCATCTGCTACATCCAGTTGTCCATCAAGGACAGTGTGTACTTCCGTGCATTTCCACATCCATTATCTTACTTCAGCCCCATGAACTTCTGCCTAGACTAGGGCAGTGGCCTCCTGACTAGTCCCCTTGCTCCATCTCTCCTCCCACATTTCATCCTGAGATTAAGACTCTCAAAAAACCCACTGATTGTCACCCCTACCCCTACTTCTCACCAGGAATTCTCAGAAGTTGAAACACATTCCACCGCAAAACCAAAACCTTTGTACCTTTGGAGTCTTCAGGCTACTTATCTCAACTTAATCACTTTGTTTATTGGTTTCTCTTCCTTCCTGTCTGCTAATCCCTTGTGAATAATCCTCACAAGGCTTATTTTGTCCACTAATGTATCCCTCTGCAAAGCCTAACACAGTGTGTGAAATCTAAGAGGCATCAGACTAAAATAAGTGAATAAATGAATGAATGCTCTTCACTTCACTTTGTAATGCTGAAGTGACACAGTCTGAACTGTTTGTTGCTTTCTCAATTGCAAAATGGTGTTATGTCCTACATCCTCATTTTGGTTGCTTTTCTTTCTCTTTGGAATGTTCCCATCCCCCTCATTTCTGACTTCAAGATCCACCCTGCCTACCACTTTTTGGGGTCCACCCTCCAAGGATTCCCTAATTCTTCAGTCAGGCAGTCTCAAAGCGTTTATCTCATCCTTTCTCATTTTGTCATTGTTTATGCATGAATCTTGGCTTTCTGTTAAAGATGGTACACTGCTGGAGATTGGGAAGCATGTCCCCATTTTCGGGGTGCATGATTCCTACTTTCTTGTATCTTCTATAATTGTGGCACCCACTAAGGATGTTTGAATCACTCATACTTGCATTCACTGGTAAATGAGAAGTTGAGATCTATAAATATTTCACCCTTTTCATCTCCACTTACTCTCCAAATCCCAAATATGTTCTTTATAATGTCAATCACTGACTGGCCATTGAGTTTTCTTCTATTTTCTGTACATTATATATTTATGATGTGGTGAAACTTATCACTGGCATTGGGATTTGCTGACCCAACATGCTGTGTTTTTAGACTCAAACTCCTGTAATTGACCCTTGGGTTTCTATTCACTCATTATTAATCTGGATAGATACACTCTTCTGAAAACCAGCTCCAGTTCTGAGAAAAACACTGTGTGGAACAGCTTCTGAATTTCATGTCTATAATTTGAGATTGCATCAGCCTCTCTGAAGTATAAAAAATAAGAATTCAGGAGCTAGCTCAGCCACCTGCTAGCACTGTAACTTTGGCCAAATTATTCCACCTTTTTCTGAGTTGGCTTTCTCATCTGTGAAATGGGGATGACAATAATGTCTAATTCACAGGTTTGTTGTGAGGATCAAATGCCTTTATACAAATGCATTAATTATAGCTGGCATGCTGGAAGCAAGCAGACAATGTCATATACATTTGATGTAGGGCACCTCACATGTGCTCATGACAAGATGGCGCTTGGCGGAAATCAAAAGGGTGGAACTGAGGCTATTTACAAAAAAATGCAATTGGCCATGGCTAACATCCTCTTAGCAATGCCAGGACATGACCAGTATACATTGGTGCGCCACCACCTGGATACGTGACCTTTACAGTGATTGGCCAAGCTCCCGGAAAGCCCCATTTGAAACCCCCACACCGTTTGCCTTCCTGTGCTGTTTGCCTTTATAAGCTCGCCCTCCAGCTCAATAAAACGGAACTGCTTTGACAGAACCACCGCCGCATTTGAGTGTCTCTCTCCGGCGAGGGAGGCTGTGGGGCAGGCGGTCCGCTCACCCCCTCCTCGGGGCTGATCTTCCAGAGGCTCCCATCCTCAGGAGATAACTTCGGAGGGTCCTTCTGTCCAAGACCGAGGGCTCGCCCGGCTTTCTGACTCCCGCCCTGGAGCGCTACAGGGCGGGTTAGAGAGTCGGAGAGAAAAGGAAAATAGAGAGGCGCCACAATTCGAGACTATAATTCATGGAAAGTCATTGGACAGAAGCTCATTTAGGGAGTTCATCCTTTCCTGGGCAGGTACCTCATACCCTGAGTTAGATGTGAGGGGCCATCATGATCTCTCTGATTAGAGCCTTTCTCCTTCAGTGGTTTTTGAGAAGAGCATCAACTCTTAACCTCGTCTGGGATAACCTAAGCAATGTGGCCTCTATTTATATTCCTGGCTTGCCATGTTGCATATCCTTTGCTTCCTATGCATTCATGCTCAGTCGCTCAGTGGTGTCCAATTCTTTGTGATCACATAAACCGTAGCACACTAGGCTCCTCTGTCCATGGAATTTTCCAGGCAAGAATACTGGACTGGCTTGTCATTTCCTATTCCAGTGGATCTTCCAGGGATCAAACCTGTGTTTTCTGCATCTCCTGCATTGGTAGGTGGATTCTTTACCACTGCATACCTAGGAAGCCCCTTTGCTTCCTATAAAGTGGTATGATTTCTCTCATCTCTAGATTATCACATAAGCTATTTCCTCTGTGTGTAATCCATCTCTAACTTTAGTGTCAGTTCTTCAGGAATATCTTTCATGATAATCACTTCCCCATCCCTAAAATTGGTGTACTTCCTACGAATTGTGATAGCCAAAGATGAATTTAAGAATACTTGATAATCAGTGTCAAATGGGCATGAACTTACAATGGCTGTGGCACTAGGGCATGGTCTTCAGACCCCCTGGCATTGTTCCTTTAGTTGGTGGACCACAAGGCCCTCTTGGGCATCGTAACAGAGAGGCTTGGGGAGCAGGCTGAGGTGAGGCAGCCCTCTGCGGCCCAGAGCAACAGCGATCTTCCAGGTGGTACAGAAGTAGTAAACTCTGTCAACAGCTGGGTCCCATGGCTGTTCTTAAGAGCTGAAGATCAGTCTTGACTATGACCATTGTACTGCCTCTATCAAGATGTTTCCTATACTTATTCTAATTGTCTATTTTTATAACTATTTCCTGCCAAACTGTCAACACATCCTTCAAATGATTATCTTAGGTTGGTTTCCCTTGAAAGCAGTGCCTGAATCAAAGACTCAGTGCAGCCAGTTTCTTTGGGAACTGCCCCGGGTAACCAGGAGTGAAGGTGTTAAGAACAGTAAGAGGAGGAGGAGAAGCCTATCTTAGGGGTGTGTTTTCTAAGTCACTGCCATAGGTAATGGGGCTTAATTCACCTCCTTAGAGGCAAAAAGAATTTCCCTTAACACTGTCTCCTCAAGGAGGGAAGGCTGGGACATTTATCCCCAGGCTCACATCCTCTTGGGTGGGAGGCAACTGCTGGAAGCAGTAACTTCTCTGCACTTCCTGATCGCATGTGTGTGAACTAAGGAGATTTGTGAGCATGAGGAAGGGCCCTGGGGCAGTGGCAGAAAGGTACAGGGTGTGTATCATTGAGGTGTGAATCTGTGCTTGCACAGAACAGTCTAGTGTAGCTGCAGCTGAAATTTAAGGCGGCAGCAAGAAACTTGATAGTCACCAGAGCTACCTGTTACAATAGTTTACCTGAGCTTCCTCTAACGAAATTTAACAAGCAACTTGCCAAGTTTCAGTCTTTTCATGTTCTTTCTCAGAAACTTCTCTTCCACACACATGAAGATTTAACAAATAAATATTGAGCATCTAATACATGTGATTGAACAACCATTTTACTGATGGTCCCTGTGATAGAGCAGAGATCAGATCTCATTTTTGTCCTCTATGGAGCTTCATGAGGTCCTGATTCAACCCTATCAAAATCCAAAATGGCTTCAGAGCATGACTTAGGGCTTGAAATTTAGTTTCATAGAACACTGGGTGGCATAATGGAGACTAGGGACTCTTAATCTAACTCTTAACCTTGAACTTTCTTATCCATCCATACTTGGGTTTCCTCCCATCTTAAATGAAAGTTGTGCCACCTACCTTTCCCTCCTTCAGCACTATGCTGAGAGGGCAAAGGGAGGCAATACCCATGTAAGCAATACAACCAATCCGAGTTAAAATTAGCACTGTCAAAGCACTCTTTTTGAAAATATGAATAAACAGATGAAATAAAAAATGATTGAAATGTGTTATAATATCTAAAACCTTCACTCTTCTCCCTCCAATTTCAGACTTAACAGGAAATAAAGTGTTATAAGGTGTCAGTCTCCAACTACAAAACAAAGAAGTCCAGCTCAGGTTTACTGTGATGAAATCAATCCCATAGACTAGACTCTATCCTTGAAGAATAAAAAAGAGAAGAAAGACCGAGCATCTGCTGTGCATGAATGTGAAGTGTGTTCTAGGTAACTTCCCACAAGTGGTCTCCAGGCTAAGCTCTACATGGGTACATCTTGTCACTGGTGACTACCTTCTACCTATGGTGTCCATGGAGCCTCTTATTGTTGTTCAGTTGCTCCGTCATGTTCAACTCTTTGTGACCATGGGCTGCAGCACACGAGGCTTCCCTTCCTTCCCTATCTCCTGGAGTTTGCTCAAACTCATGTCCACTGGTTCGGTGACGCCCTCCAGCCATTACACCCTCTATTGCCTGCTCCTGCTCCTCTAGGTGGTTCTTTTCCTTTAGCTCTTTCTCAACACTCAGTGCTCAGTGGATGCAAGATGTTAATCCCCCGTGTTACCACCTGCCTGCCATGTCTTCATCCCCTGCAATGCATCAGGCTCATCTGTTGACAAATGCGTGCTGTGAGTGTGTGCTCAGTCACTCGTCATGCCCGACTCTTTGCGACCCCATGGACTGTGGTGTAGCCCACTAAGCCCCTTTGTCTGTGGGACTCTCCAGGCAACAATTCTGAAATGGGTTGCATTTTCTCCTCCAGGGGATCTTCCTGACCCAGGGATCAAAACTGCGTCTCTTGCATCTCCTGCATTAGCATATTGTGAAGGATACTGATAATATGAGGACTTTCTATCTTAATTTAAATAATCATTTCAAGGCTAAAAATTTCAGGTAATAGCATTCAGGGGGAGAGAAGTTTGGAGGACAAAATGGACATGTTGCTACTTCTCAAGAGACATCACCTATACTACCTCTCCACAGGACTTACCCTGCCTCCACCAGAATGTCAAGCAGCTTGTGTCATAGTTTTCCGCTGTGGGGAAGGCAGAATTTCCATCATCATTATCAATTCTCTCGTGTCTGACTGCCTAAGACAATGACCTTTTCAAGTGTTAAAATGGGGTATTAGCAAAAGTAAGAAGAGTAAGGGAGAGAAAAGGTCACCTGAAATCAACAACATTTTACTTATGAGTGCTCTAGGTTTCCAGGCAAGTGGAGCTAGGCCCAATAATAGTATCTTTTTTTTTTCTTCTGACTCTACTATTGGCTTTGGATTTCCAGTCTACTGAGGCAATCTTCAGCAAAAGGGTAATGAATGATAATTCTGACCTCAAATATTGACAGTGTTATCCCTGTCTCAGAGTCATTCATTTAGTTTTCAAGAACGTTTTCTCTTTTTAACAGGATTTTAAAGCTGAATATTCCATTTCATCTATTGTGATTATTCACATTTCAATTACAATTATCACTGCTCAAGTGTCTTTTGCATGTGTGTATAGCACAAGTTTCCACCTTTCTTCAAAACTGTTAGGGGAAGCACACTGATTGAAACCACCCACCCTGGCCAGGCACCATGGCAACCATTTGCATGAGTTGTTTTACGACAGGAGATCCTGATAAGGAATATGGAACTAATAAGCCACCACCAACCTGAAGAGTTTGGGAAAGGTCTAAAGGAGACACCGTGTGTTGGTCCACTTCCCAGAATCCCTCTTGCTAGCATCCATCTTGGCTGAGTGATGCTTGTGCCACCAGGAAAGACTCTGAATAAGAATGATTGGCCAAAGACCACCCAGAAACTAATTCCATCACCATAAAACCCGAGACTGTGAGCCATGTGGCAGAGCAGTTCTGGATTCCCTTATCCTATTGCTCTCCACCTGGGTGCCCTTCCCAATAAAATCTCTTGCTTTGTCAGCACATGTGTCTCCTTGGACAATTCATTTCTGAGTGTTAGACAAGAGCCCAGCTTTGGGCCCTGGAATTGGTCCCTCTTCCTGCAACAAAACCATTGTGAAGACTGACAAGTGGAAAGAACTTTCCTATATGTTTAAGTTCTGATTAAAACATTGTGCTGTAGGAAGTGTTCATTTTTATCACCTGAAACTACATTCAAGTAATTTGGTTTCTGTTTCCACAACAGTGTCAAAGTACAGCATCAACAGAATTTATTTGCTGTTTTTTTTTTTTTTTTTTTTTCAGAGCTCTTCCAACAGCTCAAGCCTGGAGTTGAGTTTTACAGTCAATCTTTCCCCCTAGACAGGGGCACATTTCTTAAAACTGCATTTTATGATTTTATAATTTAACATTTCTGATGAGGAACAGAACCTTAGGTGAAACATCAACAGCTCTTAAGAAACCTTTTATTTGACTTTTATATGACAAAACAGGCTCAGAATCAGAAAAGATATAGAATCTGACACATTGCTAGGTACAAAGGAGTCAACTCAAAATGTGATTGATTGATTTAAAATGATGGGAGGAGAGAGTAAAATCAGCTTAGTTGAAATTCACATGACCACGTGGGATGGTACAGAATGCTGCTACTTCCAGGATAGGAGACTCTGTCTCCTCACGAGGGAAATTTATATAAAGAAACTCAAGCGCAAGCAAGCACTGCACATTTTTTTTTCTTCTCTTCTACTAGCTTTTGCTTCGGTTGGGCTTGGCAGGTATCAGTAGAGGACAATGACCAGGCAGCTCCTTTATCGTGCCTTCCTAACCTGCCTCATCTTCCACATCTTCATGTACCAAACTCAATTATTCATTCACTTGGAGTGTATTTACCACTTTGTGTTCAGAGAACAGAATTCAAACTGCCTCTTTGACATTGAATGCAGCTGATTTCCCTCTTACAGTTAAACTAGGATAAGCGATCAAATGGATTTGGAAAGCAAAGCAGCATTTTCGACACATATTTCCTGAAACATTAGACTCATTAGATGGTCTGCATCAGATATTGGGGATCAAATGCAGGTGGCAAATGCTGTATGCACTGTGGGCTCAAACTGTGATCTGTCAAACGATGCCTGTTTACAACTTGTTTCCTGTCCATCCGTTACGGGACACATACAAAAACCAAGACTAAACTTTTAGAAACTTGAGGAGAAATTTGACTTCATGATTTTACCTCTGTTAAATCTATTCATAGAAATAAGTTGTATCTTGTATTATTTATTTTTTTATTTCTGTTTTTCTAAAAAATCACTTTTATTATATTTTAGTAAAGTAGAGCTCCTCTGTGAATTGGGGAAACACCTGAAAACTGATCCTTCACCACAGAGAGAGAAATGTCAACATACTGTTTGCCTTCCTTAGAAATTCACGATATGTATGTATGTGTATGCTCAGTCCTGTCTGACTCTTTGTGATCCCATGGACTGTCGTGTGGCCTGCCAGACTCCTCTGTCCATGGAATTCTCCAGACAAGAATACTGGAGTGGGTTGCTATTTCCTACTCCAGGGGATCTTTCCCACCCAGGGATCGAACCCATGTCTTTTGCCTCTCCTGCACTGGCAGGCAGGCTCTTTACAAGTGTGCCGCCTGGGAAGCCCCTTCACGATATATAATACATAATAAGTTGAAAGCTCTGAGAAACCTTCAGGAGAGCGATCCACTGCATTCATTGTTTCTAATATTTACTAGGCCTTAGAAACTGCATTTTTTCCCTTCTGGGGTCACTTCTATTAATATGCTATGTAATGAATGTTCTACAGAACACATTGTGGAAAATATTGAATTATGATGAACAGTGTTTGTAAAGCACTTTATATTTTAAAAAGTGCAATAATATATTACCTTATCAAAAGCATATTTAAAATGGAATCAGTAGGCAAATATCACACTGTAATATGATCACATATTCCATATTCACAAAAGTATGTTTTAATGATTTAATTGGGACATGAAAGCTGGTAGCACATACTCATGTACCTTCAAGATATTTGAGAGGGGTAATCCATGCAGGGATAAACTAATTTTATTTCGACTAAGGAATGAGAAGTCAAAGTGATGGGGGAGGGGGATTTTGACTGTTTATTCGTATCAAAAGTAGAGGAACACTGAACCCAGTTTCCATGCCTGCTTTCCATGTTGAAGCCAGAGATCACACTGCTAATTCCCATGGTGTTCCTGTCCATGTCTTTACAGTTTGGATGGTATTTGGAAAACCTCAAAGCAGAGTCTAGAGATTCGGTTTGCACAGCCAGGAGGCTAGGTTACTGATTTCTGAACTAACCCATACAAGAAATCCAATTTCTCGGATTCCCAGTGACAGAGGGGATTATACTGTTTTACTAAAGCAACAAATAATCCAAACACAGTCAAATCAAAACTGCCACACGGAAAACAAGAACATGGTTTATTTCTCCAAATGAGGCAATTAAAATCAAGGTGCATTAGACAGCGGTGTGTGGAAATGTTTTCTGGGAACCAAGGGTTGACAGCTCACCCAATAGGGTGCTGTGTCGTTGGGGAATTGTCTATGGTCCTGGGTTAGCTGTAGTCCTTTAGTGTTAGAAATATGATATTATTGGTGCTTCACAAATGACAGGTGTTAAGATGCTAATTAGTGCTGTCAAAGCTCACAGCAGCCCTGTTGACTACACTCAGATTATTGGTAGCACAAAGGTGAAGGCTAGACACTATAGATGCAGGTTTCCTAGGCTTACATACTAGCTTCTCTACCAACACGCTGTGTGACCTTGGCAAAGTGACTTAGCTCTTAGTCCTGTTGAGAGGACTGAATGACATAATAGAGGTAAAGTGCTTAGAACATTGTCTGGCATCCAGTAAGCAATGGATCATGGATAGCTGTTATGATTTGCATTGATCAATTCAATGTCAAGTGGATTATGTATTTAAATTGGCTTGATTAGCTTATTTCACCCTGTAGACAAACTACATAAGAAGCCAAATTATCAGCAGCTGCTTAGTAATTATGGCAGTGGAAGGAGTTACCTCTGTCTATGTGCTTTATAGCTCTACATAGCCTATATAGCACTATACAGCCGATGACCTCATGATGCATCCGTTTCAGCGCCCTTAGAATCAGGAAGCAGAGACAGTCCTTGTCAAGTTCATGATGCAGCTGCCTATTTACTTCCAGGAGGTTATGGACAAGAGTTGCTGTCCTGAGAGATAGTCTGGTTCTTTATGGTGACTGTATATACTTATGTTTGACCCCTTATTTGCTAATTCTAGAGTGCATAGCTCAGAAGACAAGTTTATTTCCATGCTTACACAGGTCATTTTATGGTTGCCCTCCCACATATGCCTATGAGATACTCATGTATACAGACTCAACGTGTGTCTGTGAATTGAACAGTAAAGACTAAGAATTTTTTTTTTTTAGCAAAACAGCCCATGCTTAAAAGAATCACTCAGATCAGTTAAAATTTCAAACAAAGTCACTATTTCAGAACAGATTTATGGATTTCAATGAGTGCATTAAATTCCTGCTGTTGCCTATTAAATCAAAACCTTAGGGTTTATCCAAATGATCAAGTGTCTGCTTTTTCAATCTGATCAACCTTCTAAAGAAATGGATTGAAATGAAAGAAATTCATGCCCACCAAACAAGCACTCGCAGAACAATCCTGGAAAGTTTGGGTCTTTTGTCCCACTCCAGCCAGTCATTGAGTGTGAGGTTCCTGGAATTGGAGGCTAGGAGCCCTTGTCAGTGATGTGAGCCTGTGTGAGATAAGAATTGTGCACAACAATTCTCATTCCTGGTTTAGCCTGTTAAATATTGATATTTTTATGACCTCATTAAATGATGTTGAATGGCTACAACTAAGCTGCTCTTTTTATAAATAAAGTGGAAAAGCTGGGATTGCTTTTGTTTTACTATTTAATATTAAAAGTCAATATCCATGATTGGCTGCTATGTGGAAGTGAAAAATCAGGAGATTCACTTGTGTCTGGATTGCTGCAGAGCCAAATATTAAGGAGGGTGGATATTTTTATTCTTAATTATCTCTATTTAACAGGCCAGATAGATTTTGTGCATCATTCATGTCCCCTGAATCCTAACATTAGACTGTATGAAAATAAACTTTTAATTAGCAATCTAGTGAAGAAAATAGACTCATATTCAAATATTGCATTATGTCATTCTTCCTCCTCTTCTATTGCCTTTTAAAAATAATCTCCATCATTTTTACTTGGCAATGAACCCCAGCATCATACTCAAAATTAACTTATAGTTTTCATTAACTGCAGTCTAGACTGTCTGTCTTTACCCCGATCCAAAGCACAAACAACTGGATTTGCCACTTAGCCCAAACTTCTTCCTAAAGAGAAAAAGTGAAAGTACGTGTGATTGCTTTTAAACCTTAGATGAGGTAAGCACAGTGTTCAATAACTTCATCGAATCAGGTCTAAATTTTATGGTGCAAATGCCAGGCTTCACAGGTCAGTGAGCTTTTTCAAATGGTACACAGGCTGCCTATATCAAATTTGTACAGAAGAATTGATTTTGGTAGTTGGAATAAGGCCATTTTCGTCTTGCTGCAAGCTTTCCAGAAAGAATAGTGTTATGTTGGAAGATAAATTATAAATAGATCATCATTTTTAAGTATTATTCAGAATGCTAACAACTACCATAATGGACTTTCTACAGCAAAGCTAAATAGCAGGTGTCAGCTTAATTTTTAGGGCTTCCCTGGTGTCTCAGCAGTAAAGAATCCACCTGCCAATGCAGGAACTACAGGTTCAATCCCTGGGTCAGGAAGATCTCCTGGAGGAGGGCATGACAATCCACTCCAGTGTTCTTGCCTGGATAACCCCATGGACAAAGGAGCCTGATGAGCTACAGTCCACGGGATTGCAGAGTCAGACATGACCGAAGGGACTGAGCATGCATGTACAGCTTGATTTTTCATTCTCTGGTACTGTTCAGGGGTTGTATGGATTCATGAAGAAATAGTCATGTTTTATGTTTGGCCTTGTTTTCTTTCTGATGTGCCAGTGTTATTGGCAGGACAGTCAGAGGAGCAGGCAAGGTCTCTGGGACCCTAGCAGTTAGCACCCCTGGGAGGTGAGGAGAAATACGTTTGCAGAATGGAGGTTCTTGGTGTATTTTGCTCTTGTGTGAGGATTAACTGATAGAAAGATGTGATTGGTGGTGGCTTTTCAGGTGGCCCAGGGGTAAAGAATCTGCTTGCTAATGCAGGAGACGGAGACGCAAGAAATGTGGATTAGACCCCTGGGTCAGGAAGATGCCCTGGTGAAGGGAATGGCAACCCACTCCAGGATTCTTGCCTGGGAAATCCCATGGACAGTGGAGCCTGGTGGGCTACAGTCCACGGGGTTGCAAAAGAGTTGGACAGAACTTAGTGACTGAGCTCACACAGTCGTGATTGGTAACGCAGCATCCTCACCCTCTCCATTGGGTCACATGCCTTTGTGTCTCTTCTAAGAGGACTCTCATTGTCTGCAGGGTTTAGGGACTGAAGGTGTGGACTGCTGTGTGAAAACAGAGCTCTGTAGAAAGAAGCCTTCTCCAGGGGCATTAAGCCAACTTAGTCATTTCTGACTCTGTCCCCCTGTTGCCCTTTCAACAATCCTCTGGCATTTGTTTACATGTTTGTTTCCTTGACTAGGACAGGAGTTTCTGCCATCTTTGTTTTCTTCCTAGTTTCTAGCATAGAGTTTGGCACATAATAGGTGATTTTGCTTGTTAAATACCTCTCAACCCATGTGCCTTGGAGCTGAGGATTAAAATCTGGCAAACTCTGATAAAATCTCAAACATGGAATTTCTGCTAATATGAACACAGAACTCAGATGAGTCCATCTAAGCTCCAGTTGAAAGGAGTTCAGAAATGGTGTTTATTTTCATAAAAAAGTGAAACAAACTTTACTTCCATCCCTAATAAGAAAGAGACTCATCGCTGATTAAAAGTTTTCTTTTCCCACAATATAAACACCTGCTTGATACTGACTTTTGCTTATCAATTAGGAAGCTACACGGACCTCAATAATCCTTAAACCTTTGGCATATTAATTTATTTTGCTTTATTCTTTATATTTCAGAGTGCTGATGTTTTTGCTCTTCAGATGCTCAACAATACAGATGCAAACTAGAAGGGTGTTAGCACTATGAAACTTACAACAGATGTAAATTCCAATCAGGACTCTACAGAAAAAACTTCCAAGCATCACCTGTCTTCTCAGCGTCTGAGTAATAAAACATGTACAACTGGAGCATCAATGACCACTGCATCTGAAACATAAATAAGGATATTTAAGAGAATCATCTCAAATTACCTCCCATCCTACTATTAAAATGATCTCTGTAGGTTCATGGTAGTTTATTTCATTGTTAGGTAGACACTGTTTCTTCTTTCTCAGGGTCCATCATGCCTTCTCAGGGAGTTGTCTGACAGTCAGCTCTTAAGGATGGCATAAAATTCATTGGCCTCAGTTGAACCTCCACTGCAATCTTGAGGCTCTTCTCTTCACTTAGATAATAGCAGTTCTCAGATATTTAATACATCCCTCAGCATTGAGGCGTTCAGTGCCTCTGCAGGCAAGGCAGTGCCTTATTACAAAAGGGGGCTTGGACCCTTCTTCACCCCAGTCACGTGGCCAAGGACTTCCTTTCTCTTGCTCATCTTCTTCTGTCCCACTTCCAGTCCTTTGAGGAGCAAGTGTTCCTCTGCCTGCTCTTTCTTATAAAAATGTGGAGCCCAAAGAGGCCACAAAGTTTGTCTGTAAGTGGGAGGGAGGTCCAAGAGGGAGGGGACATATGTATACCTATGGCTGATTCACATTGAGGCTTGACAAAAAACAACAAAATTCTGTAAAGCAATTATCCTTTCATTAAAAAAAAAGAAGATCATTTATAGGTTGATAGATGAGGAAGCTGAGGCCTGGAGAGGTCACGTGAGCTGCCTGAGAACACGTAGCTGGTTAGGGGCAGGACTGGACTTGAACTGGACCAGGTCTTCTAACTTTCACACCAAGGACTTTTCCCTTCCACCAGGCTTAGGAAGGGGCAGGGGCAGTAGAAGCGTTGGACAGTCCATGTTGCATTTTACAATAGCAAGACTTCCCTTTAAGGTTTTTTTCTCTCTTGTTTTAAAAAGGTGCTTGTTTAAATTTTCCCTATTCTCCCACTTTTATACATGGGAGGCTAACCCAATACCTTGTGCAGAAAACTGACAAATTATTTTCGACAAAATAAACAGTGTAAAGCAAGTAGCACAAGGATTTAGGGACATTCAAGGGTCCTTTGTGTTTCAAGCATCCAACAGCTCAGTGAACACGCTTGTCCCGATTGTCGAGGGAGAGGAAGATAAGGGGGGAGACCTGGGCACCAGAGGAGGAGCAACGTTGCAGAGAGCGCGTGAGTGAGGCTTGCTGTTGTGATAGGCTTATTTTTCCTGGAAGTGTAAAAATGCAGAATCACCATCCCTGATGCTCAGAGAGCCAGGCAGCCAGCAAGACTCTTTTCTCTTCCTTCTTTTTTTTAAGTTTTTTTTAAATTGGAGGATACTTGCCTTACAAGATTGTGTTTATTTCTGCCATACAACAGTGTGAACCAGCTGTATGTGTGTGTGTGTGTGTGAATCAGCCATATATGTGTATATGTATATATATATATATATATACATATATATATGTGTGTGTGTGTGTGTGTGTGTGAATCAGCTATATATATATATGCTCTGTATGTCTGCATCTTTATTCCTGCCCTGAAAGTAGGTTCATCAGTGCCATTTTTCTAGATTACATATATGTGTGCTAATATATGATATTTATTTTTCTCCTGATTTACTTCACTCCATATTACAGACTGTAGGTTCACCCACACCGCTACAAATGACCCAATTTTGCTCCTTTTTATGACTACATAATATTCCATTGTATATATGTACCACATCTTTAGACATTCGTCTGCTGATGGACATCTAGGAGGCTTCCATGTCCTGGCTATTGTAAACAGTGCTGCCGTGAGCGTTGGGGTACATGCCTTTTTTTGAGTCATGGTTTTCTCAGGGTATATGCCTTGTAGTGGGATTCCTGGGTCATATGGTAGTTTTATGTCTAGTTTCTTAAGGAACATCCATATTGTTCTCCATAGTGAATGTATCAATTTGCATTCCTATCACCAGTGGAAGGGGCTCCCTTTTCTCCATACCTTGCCCAGCATTTATTGCTCGTAGAGTTTTTTCTGATGGCCCCTCTGACCAGTGTGAGGTAGTACCTCATTGTAGTTTTGATTTTCATTTCTTTTATAGAAAGAAATGACTTTGAGTTATGTTGAGCATCTTTTCATGTGTGTGTTGGCTATCAGTATGTCTTCTTTGGAGAAATATCTGTTTAGATCTTCCATCCATTTTTTGATTATGTTGTTTGTTGGTTTTATATTGAGCTGCATGAACTGCGTGTATATTTTGGAGATGAATCCTTTGTCAGCTGCTTCGTTTGCAAACATTTTCTTCCTTTCAGAAGGTTGTCTCCACAAGACTCATTTCTAAGCCTCCAAGTAAAATGTCAGCAAGAGCCTGCATGTCTCAGCAAAGATCCCAGAAGATGAGCTGTGCATCTCTTTGTTCCAGGCAGACCCCTGGGGAGTGGGGCTCTGGTGTTGAGTCTCACGGTGGAAGGTCTAGTCCACACGTGATGCTGCTGCCTATATGCCTGTTTGGAGGAGGCAGATGATGGGCAGCTTACTGGGGGAAACTGCTTCACTTCTAAATGTCCAGATATTGGGCTCTATAAGTAGGGAGTTGGAGACTAAATCAGGCTCGATAGAAGGGGACACTGTTTCTCTTACCTTAGAACCTTGTCTCCTTCCCTTTTCTCTCTTTTCCCCTTTTTGCTACCTTTCCCACCTCCAAACCCTAAGTACCCTACAGACTGAAAGGCAGGCACAAATATCTCTTACAAGCTCTGTTCTGACAGTTGTTGGGGTGGGATTGTGCCAGCGATCCTGAGCCACATTCCAAGTGTGAGTTTCAGATCATTTAAAGGTGAAAACAGCTACCTGAGTAAAAGGCTACAAAGACACGCTTTTCTTCTCCTCTTCACTTTGTAAAACTCCAGTCCTACTTTTCTTCTACTCAGCGATTCTATGGTCTTTGGATGTGTCCTGATGTGCATGGAATGAGTAAAGCCATTAATCTCTATTCGAGTCATTTCTTTTGACAGAGGGAGTAGTGATCATAAATTAAAGGTTTTCATCTTTGACTTTTAGGGTGAGCCTGGGAAAGACACATCTCAGGACACTGTATGAAGTGTTACAATGAGACTGAGTTAGAAAGTGAGAAAGACAGGAGGTGTGATTCAGAGCCAGTAGAAGAATCAAGGGAAACTCGATGGAAACAACTATTTTCAGAAAGTGGGTTTGTATCCAGAGTCAGTCAAACTCAAAATGAGGACACAGTCCTGTCTGCTTCCAGGTATGCCTCAAGTCTGGGAGTCCCCTGGGGTACCCTCACTTCAGACCAACTGAATACAAATTTGGGGGTCCTTAGAGAATTACTGAAGTTTGATCCTTCAGTAGGACAACTCCCAGAACTCAGGGAAGTGCTGTACATTTTACCCATGAACTGCACAGATTTGCTTATATGCAGATATTTTTTCAATAAATATATGGTTGGCTCTCTGTGTCTGTGGGTTCTGCATCAACTAATCAAGCATAAGTCTTCTACTATGTTTATGATCTGCAGTTGGTTGAATCCATAAATGTGAAATCCAAGGGTATGGAGGGTCAACTATGGGACTTGAGCATCCATAGATTTTGATATTTATGGCAGGTCCTGTATCCAATCCATCAGAGATACCAGGCAAGAACTATACTCACAGTTGCAGTTTTATTGGAGTAGGGGGCTACAAATCAGAACCAGCCAAAGGAAAAGATGCCTCAGGTAAAATCTGAGACTGGTAGGTTTCCAAATATGAAACTCCAAGGTCCTCAGCAACACAACATTTTCCTGATATCAGTGTGTGGCAATACACAGAGAATTTTCCACCCAGCGAGGTCAGTTAGCTCTGGTGTCCAGAGTTTTTACTGAAAATCATTACATAGGCATGATTGACTGAGCAATTGTCCATGTGACTGAACTTCGTTCTTCCCCAGGGGCCAGCTGATTTCATGTGACCCTAAAACTCCCACTCTAATCACAGGGTTGGTCTCTCTGGTGCAGGCAGCCCGCACCCTAAGCCTATCCCCCGATTTATGGTCTCATCTGACATCATTTGAGCATAAACTACTGAGCCCATCACAGGTCACCTAGCTAGCATGCACTATTATGTGTGTCTAAGGGATCCATCACCAAGAACAAAGACGTCCCTGTCACTCAGAAAATTCCAAGAGTTTAGAGGTTGCCTCCCCACAGCTGGGAAAGGGCCAGACCTCTCCTTGAGTAAAGTTACTTCTTCACAGTGAAGCTTGGCAGTGGGGGTTGACCCAAGGTTCCTACACATGTAAACCTGCTGGGTTGTGAAAGGGTAGGGCACAGAGGGAAAGGATGGGTGGTTGGACCTCATTTCTGCCGAAAGACTCCTGTTCACCTGCCACGGCCCAGATCTGTGCGCTGAGCTGTGCTCACCAGGAACCCTGGTGGAGAAGCCATTTGAGTGGAGATGAAAGGATTCAGCGTATTCGGTCAAAGTAGTCCAATCTGTGGGCTTGTCCTGGTTTTTATGATCAAGTAGGTCACCAGTGGCTGGGAACCCGTAATCTAAGTTTTCATCCTCATGCAGATGAACATGGAAATAAATACCTAACAGTGTCTGAGTAATAAACATTGTGAAAACTAACTCTCACAACTCTCAGTCCTTTACAGTAAGGTTGAGAGAGGGTGGGTTTGGAAAACTTGTCAGGTTCTCTCCAAATAATTAGCATTTGTGTTTTGATGTGCTCTGAGGTTTGCATTTGCTCACTGAGACACTCTGATTTAGGGAATAGTCAGCAATCTTGTTCTGCTGTTCCTTAGAAGTGGCAACAGGCAGTTGGCTTTTGAGACTAATGCAAAGCAAAAGGTTAAGCTTGCTTCAGCCTCATCACCCCACTTGGTGATGGGGACTGGGTGACTTATTGGGTTTCAAAGAGCTTTGCTTCATGAGAAGTCAGTTTAGGGAGCTCACAGTCATCCCGAATAGGAAAACAAGTAGGCAATGCTTCCCTCAGATCACCTGGAAGGAAGGTAGGATACAGATGCACAGTGCTGAGCATAGTAGGGTAAGCCCAGGAAGCTCTGGGCATCGTGTGGCCCTCTATTCCTTCTTAGGACTTTTAGCCAGAGAGACTATAATACTAGATGATTAGTCTTCAGTTGATAAGGAACTGCTTTTAAACCATCTCTGGGATGGTTTAACACAATAAACACTGTGTATGGATTCATGAGAGCCACTCAGAAGACTGTCTCACTTCCTAGCTGTGTATCCTGAGTCAATCCACTAACTTTTCTCTTTTTCTCTCATCTCTAAAATGGGAATAAACCTATCTACCTTACTTGTTTATTATTAGAATGAATGAACCCATGCATATCAAATGTCGAGCACACAGTTTCTAAATGATGGGTGTTCGGTAAGCATCTTTGCTTTTTCTCTCTGCTTCTTTGGACCCCAGCATGTCATGTTCTGAGATCTCTTGCTATGCAAAAAACAAAGGCTTTTGCATAGCAAGATCTGTTGCATAGCAGCCTTTTGGACAGCCTCTTCTATATTGTCTCTAAAAATCTATGCAGTCTTGCAAACCCAACTTCTGCTTAATTGCTTCCCCCTACCACTGCTTTTGGTAAGTTCTGTATAACTCAGTTTGAAGTTTAACCCTGTTTACCCCTTTTCAAGGGAACTCTGCTTGGTGGGGGTGTGGGGGAGAGCTGTTCCTGAAGAATTGTGCAATTTAGGAAAATTAAGTTTCAGACTAGCCATGTCGCTTTGACAGCTTCAACTGCTCAGTACTTAGCAATAATGGAGAAAATGCCAGTAAAAATGACAAAACGACAGAGCCCTGACCCACCAGGTAATTGTATATTGAATATGTCTTGGCTCAAACGAGGGAGGATTTTGCTTAAATGAACTAAGGGCAAAACTGCATGTTGTAAGTCATACAAAGCAAGACCGGCGCCCTGGATAATTAAAGATGCAAAAGAGCAGCTCAAGATGTTTGAAAATGGAAAGTGAATATCACTGGCTTTAAAGGGGCGAGCTGACGGGGATAGGAAGGGCAGACGGTTTCTGTTTAATGAATAGATTTCAGGCATGTATATGGGTATGAACAAAGACAGGCAGTCATTCAAGCCTAGCACTATTTTTTATATTAGGAGGAAAAAGATGAGAGATGTTGGTTGTCCAGAGCCCATAACGGCTCTTATCATCCTCCAGATGCACAGAGAGGGGTAAAGAAGGTAAAGAGTTTGAGGGCGATAAGTACAAAACCACAGGGTGAATTTGTGCAGGAATGAGGATTAGAGCCCCTAAGTGCTTTAGTCACTTGATCCTGCTAATCTTTGTTCTCTAATGTGAAAAATTCTTGGGCTTTAGGAAGAGACTACTGTAGGTTCTTATATGAAAGCAGGATTGACTGTCACTGTGTAATCCCCACATATTTGCGCCCTATCTCTTCGCTAATCAGAAGGAGGCAGATGGAGAAGGCGGGCAGAGAGATTACCTCCCATTTCACAGCATGTCATGTTTTTGTGTTGCAGCATCTTTAATTACTGAGAAGTAATTCACTGAATAGCACCCAAGTGGCTTGAAAGAGTTAATGCATTTTCCAGAAGTGTCTAACCTTCTCCCTGGGAGTAGCTTGAGTACAGAGCAAATCTCTCTCAATAAATACTAAACAATAAGAATCAACTGATAAGGGTCAAACTCCACAAAACAAAATTGAACTAGCGGCCCATTTAATCCAGCACCTTTTCAATAAATCCATTTCAACATAAAAGTGCTGTTGGCTGGCAATTTCCATGAACTGATGACCATTCTTCCTCACTCCTTTGAGGTTGGTCAGTATTCATTTATTCCCTTCACTCATTTCATTCACCATTAATCCACTCATCCACCCCTCTTCCATCTATCCATCTTTTTTTCTTTACTCTCACATATTATTTTTTTATTTTTAAAAGATTCCTTTATTTAGTTTTGGATTTAAGAGAGTCTTTGAATTTCTGAATAGATTTAGATTTACAGAAATGTGAAAATAGTATAGGGCTTCCATATACTCCATACCTAGTATTTTTCCTATAATTAACATTGTACTCTTACATGGTACATTTGTCACAATCAATGATCAAATATCAATACATTGCTATTAACTAACATCCACATTGTATTCAGGTTTCCCTAGGTTTTTTTTTTTTTTTTTTTTTTCGACCATATCACGGGGCATATGAGATCTTGGTTTCCTAACCAGGGATCGAACGGGTGTCCCCTGGAAGCACAGACTTTTAACCACTGGATGGCCAGAGAAGTCCCTTAGTTTTTAACCTACATCCTTTTCTCTGCTCCAGGATCCTATCCAGAATACAGTACATTTTGTCACGTTTCTTTAGGCTTCTGCATCCATTTTACTGTGTCTATTATGCAAAGTTTTATGATAAATACAACATGGTCCTTCTCTATCTCCCTCATTAGAAGGAGATGGTGTGAACTGAAAATCCATAACACATTCTAAGAGAAGTCTGTAGAGAGTCAATGCACATCATCTCTTCCAGAAGCCCTCACGGACCAACGTTCTCCTGTGGCTTCATGTGCTCCTGCATGAAGGATCAGTTCAGTTCCAATTTTTGCCCAAACTGGGTTTTTAATAATTTGGCTTCATTTCCTGTGAATTTTTGGTACATTGTCACTGATAGGCAAATGAAAAACGACACAACATTCCAAACATCTTTGGTGAACTAAGTCTTTGTTTCTGATACTTCATCAAAATCTTGCAAACTAGGGTGACCAGTTGCCCTGGTTTGCCTGGGACTATCCTGGGTTCAATCCCTGGGTTGGGAAGATTCCCTGGAGGAGGGCATGTCAACCTACTCCAGTATTCTTGCTTGGAGAATCCCATGGACAGAGGAGCCTGGCGGGCTACAGTCCATGGGGTCGCACAGAGTGGGACATGACTGAACGACTTACCGTGTACCTATGTCCTGGGTTTTATACTTAAAGACCTAGTTCTTTGGAGAACCCTTGTTCATGGCCTCAGGCCAGAAAGTGCTGCATGCCTGGGGAACCCCCTCAGCCCCCAGCGCTAACTGGGCCCACTGGGACAAGAATTCTCATGACTTGGAAGCTGTCTTTCTAGGACTCCTGCCCTACTTAATTATAGAACCTCCAGCAGTACAGCAACCGTATGGAAAAATTACAAAAGGTGAAGTGTGAGGGGAGGGTCTCTGAGATTACACCAGCTTTCTGTAAAATGAGAAGGCAGTGCCAGCCTGCTAAGTCATGTCAGTCATGTCCCACTCTGTGCCACCCCAAAGACTGTAGCCCGCCAGCCTCCTCCGTCCATGGGATTCTCCAGGCAAGAATACTGGAGTGGGGTGCCATTGCCCTGCTCCAGGGAATCTTCCTAACCCAGAGATCAAACCTGTATCTCTTTTGTCTCCTACATTGGCAGGTGGGTTCTTAACCTCTAGCACCACCTGGGGAGCTCTGAAGAGATAGAGGTCTTGGCAGTATCTTCACAGGAGCCCAGAGAGGTAACCAATGGAACAAAAATGCAAACACAGGACTGAGCATCTGCAGAGCCCCCTCTTCTGGCAACTGTGGGGGGTGGAGTCCTGGCGCTTGGGTCTGGGGATACGGGGTGGGTGGCTGGAAGACCTACCATCCCCTAGAGATGACTTGGGTTGGCTGTTTAATCTCTCCAGGCTTCAGGGTCTTCATCTGTAAATCGGATCAGTGCCTTTCCTATACGCATCTCAGAGTTGGTGGACACTCAGGAGGCTAGTGTGTGAGAATTATTTGAAATCTAGGAATGGTCTGCAAATGTGACTGACTTCCATTATCTGTAGCAACGTTATGGGAATACCAGCAGTAGTTTTCCACTAATGGTTATAGTTGGTAAGTTCTAGAAATGTCTGCTCTCAAGCATATAAAAAAGACCTGTGCTGAAACAACAAAGCAAATCTGCAAGTGCATGGTGCATGGCTGCAGTTCTTAGATACTCCTGGCTGTGATGAAAGGCTGACTGGTCATTACAAGCAATATACCGACGGGGATCATCTCTTGTACAGAGCTGAATTGTGCGAATTACACAAGAGCACCCTGATCATTATTTTTCCTGACATTTGCCCAAGTCGGCCTCAGACCTCAGACAGCATGAGTTGAATTTTGAAAACTGTACCGAAATTTAACATCCACCTTTTGCTACTTTAATGGTTTTTTTTTTTTTTGGTGTTTTTGTTTGTTTGAGGAGCATGATGTTGCATTTCTATTTTGTTCTCTTTCTGCAAAATCACAGGGAAACTCTCAGTTCTGATACCTTTCTGCTCTTAGAGCCCTTTTGAAATCTAAGAATATAAAATACTTTTTAGATGGGACATAAGATACTACCTTTTGCAGAAAATCTATGTCATGCCATCCCACTACTTCCTCCCCCAGCAAACACTCAGTTACACTTAATGTGTTTGCACCAAAGAAAATTACTGACCCCGTGATCTGAACAACAAAATGTTCTCAAAATATATTGCCTCATCTGTTAGGTTTGCTTAAACCATTTATCAGCAAAAAATAAAAATTGCTTTTCTTTGCTTAGCATGTCTGGAGATTCAGGAGTACTCTGTGGCGTTATTGTTATCTCAGCATTTGTAGGTGAACTGCATACTATTACTAGTTTATGATAATATGGAGGCAAGCTTAAATTAGGAGGAAGATTGTCTTATTCTATTTGCACTGCTTGTCACCTCTAAGTGTGATTCTGACTGGGCATTGTTGGCTAGACTAGATCCTCTCTAAGCATTCAGTTGTAATGTTTATTTATGTATTTACTTCTATTAACAAAATCATATCATCCTTCCTTCACCCTGATATATAGGCATTGAATTCTTTTTGCAACCATGGAGATGAATGTATGGTGCGTGCTTTCTTACCTTAGTGAAATACTTGGCTAAAATTCAGAATGTGGCCCGACACTAAGCAGCAGAGTTTTTCCCTGTCTAAAGCTCATTAATTCCGAAGGCCTCTGAATTGCTATCTTCATCTTTTTACCTCTATTCCCTACTCGTGGAGTTAGTTACTGCAGTGAATGCGAATTAGATGGTTGCACAGTTTGATCCTCTACATCTCTATCAAGGTTATGTGGACCTCACATGCGTGGTCAATTTTGATAAGTTTCTAGATGAAGTTGCATTTAGTGTAGGACGATTTGAGCAAATTGTTATTCAGCCTTCATAATAGACATAGTGCCTGAAGAGTGTATGAGACCAATGGTACATTTTAAAAAAAAAAATTGAAGTGTAGCTGATTTATAATGTTGTGTTAGTTTCAAGTGTATAGCAAAGTGATTCAGTTTTATATACATAAATATATATACACACACATACACATATATATTAATATACATTTTCTGACTCTTTTCCCTAATAGGTTATTACAAAATATTGAGCATATTTCCTTGGGCCCTCCTCTGTTCATGGAATTCACCAGGCAAGAATACTGGAGTGAGTTGCCATTTCCATCTCCACGGGATCTTCCTGACCCAGGGATGGAACCCGTGTCTCCTGCATTGCAGGCAGATTCTTTACCATCTGAGACACCTGGGGAGACAATGCCCTCTTGAGAGAGCCATAGTACTGAACACTTGTTGCTTCTGTCTGGAGTTTTTGGAGAGGGCCTATAGAAGAGTTTGTTAATATTCATTTATTCTTCTAGCATTTATTGAGCATCTACAATGTGGTGGGTACTATGTATATCCTGGAGATAAGATCAAGAGACACAGTACCTGAAGGAGTTTCATATCCAAAGGGTGCTAGACTTGCAAATAAAACAACACAACAACTGCCCTAATTGAGTGTCTAAACTGTGGAGACACCATGGCTGCAGGAGAATCGTAGTTTGCCTAGGGGTGTCAGGGGAGTTTTCTTAATGAGGATAAAATTTGAGTTGAGATTAGAAGGTTGATGAAAAGTTTAAACAAACAACAAAATAAAAATACTGCAAGGGTGTTTTTTGGGGAAATGAACCAAAGTCTGCAGGCAAAAGAGAGCTTGGTTACTTCTGTGTTGCTGGGGATTAATGTGTGTGTGTGTGTGTGAGTGAGTATGGAAGGATTGTGTTTGGGGGAGGCTGTGGGCTGGGTGGGACACCGGGAGTCAGAGTCAGGCTGATCGCAAAGGGCCTTGAATACTAAGCAATGGAACTTGGCTTATATTCTGTACAAGAGCCTTCTTCTAAATCAATGCAGAAGTTGCAACAAGCATGAGTGGGGAGGGTAGCAACTGTGTATCTCAAGCAGTCTAGTTGCCACCTCTTCTAAATGCATGGGCTTTCCAGGTGGTGCTGGAAGTAAAGAACCCACTTACCAATGCCGGAGATATGAGAAAGGCAGGTTCGATTCCTGGGTCGGAAAGATCCCCTGGAGAGGGGCACGGTGACCCACTTCAGTATTGTTACTTGGAGAATCCCATGGACAGAGGAGCCTGGTGGGCTATAGGCCATGGGGTCGCAAAGAGTCAGACGTGACTGAGTGACTTAGCAAGCACGCACCTCCCCTGAGCAACTATCAAAGCTCAGTGTGCCCCTGAGAATACATCAGATAGGCGTGGAAGAGCGCTTAGATGACCTGAGCAAGTCAGCAGCTGTGAACTATTGAACATTAACTGAGCAGGGACCTGGATCCGACTTCCATGCTCATTTTACTAACTAGGCTCAGAGAGGTTAAGCGACTTCCTCCCAGGGTAAAGATCTATTGATGTTGGAGGCAGGATCCATTCAGATTGACTAAATCTCTGGTGTTGCTTTTTCTATGTCACTAACAGAGAAGACAGAGAAGAGGGACAGGGCAGAGAAGGAGTTGAGTGCAGACCCAAGAGTGAGAAGCTGAGCCCTGGGTGGTTGGAAAGAGAGAAACTAGCAAGCTTGAAGGGAAGGCAAAGGACTCCCAAAAGGCTAGAGAAAATAAGAGATGGTAGAAGGCCTCAGATTCCTGGTTAAAGAACCCAAGGAAACTGGTGCAGCGAGATTTCCCAGGGGGGAGGGAGGAGGGAGGGAGGTTCCGGAGGGGAAGCATATGTAAACCCATGGTGATATCATGACAATGTATGGCAAAAACAATAAAAAAAAAAAAATTAAAAAAAAAAAAAGAACCCAAGGAAGTTTCTAGAGACTTACTGCAAAGTTCAGAAGGGAGTGGTGATAGGGCTGTAACATAGCACAACAATGGCACTACCCTAGCCTGTGGATTTTTTTCCTTTATATATTGACATGAATCAGCCATGTGCTGTTCTTAGTCACTCAGTCGTGTCCAACTCTTTCCAACCCTAAGGACTGCAGCCTTCCAGGCTCCTCCATTCATGGGGATACTGCAGGCAAGAAAACTGGCAAGGGTTGCCATGCCATCCTCCAGGGGATCTTCCCAACCCAGGGATCGAACCCAGGTCTCCTGCATTGCAGATGGATTCTTTACCAGCTGAGCCACTAGGAATGCCCAAGCATTGGCCATAGGTATACGTACATCCTGTCCCTCTTGAACCTCTCTCTCATTTCCCACATGATCTCACCCTTCTAGGCTATCATAGAGCACCAGATTTGCGCTCCCTGTGTCATACAGTAAATTTCCTCTGGTTATCCAGTTTTACATATGGTAGTGTATATGTTTCAACGTACTCTCTCAATTCATCCCACCCTCTCCTGCACCTGCAGATTTTAAACTGAGTGATCTAGTTGGGGGATTGGGACCCCAGACCAACTGTAGGCAAATTCAGTGTACCATAGTTCTTGCTTTTTTCTCCAAACAGTGGAATCAGTTATTAGAAACTTGGAAAGTCTCAAGGATACAGACTCTGAGAAAGGTGCTGCTGTGTAGACAGGTCGCAGCTCAGTTATCTCACCACTTGGATACACAGTCCTTCGTAATTCATAAGTGATGCAGCTATAAAATATACAGAGAAAGAGGCACACTACTATATGTGAAATAAATAAACAATAAGGACTTACTGCATAGCACAGGGAACTATATTCCACGTCTTATAAAAACCTGTAATGGAAAATAATTTGAAAATATATATATATGCATGTCTAGTCTTTGACCTTCCATGTCATAGGAGCTTATGAACAAGTTTCATCATGACCAAAACCAAACAAAATGGAACAGCATTAATGCTGAACATGTTAAAAGAATGGAGTAGTTGGGATTGCCCATGTTTTAATGTATAACTGAATCACTTTATACCTTAAACTAATACAACACTGTAAATCAACTGTATTTCAATACAAATAAATAAAACATGTAGAGGATATGGCCACAAAAGAGGAAATAGTTCAAAGTAAAAAAAAGAAAAGCTGGCTGAGGAGGACTGCAACTTCTTGTCCCCTGGGCTTTATCTTAGCCCTTTCTCATATGTATTCCTTAATTCAGAAATGACTCTGACCTGGGAGGTTTGTGGTCTTTTTTTTTTGCCACTTTATTTTTTTTTAATTGAAGAATAATTGCTTTACAGGATTTTGTAGCTTTCTGTCAAACGTCAACAAGAATCAACCATACGAACACCCACATCCCCTTTGTCAATGGACTTATTCTTCATTGCGCTAATATTTTCACAAAGCTGACTCTTACTGTGGCCTTCAGTTTTAAATCCTTGCCCCATACTTTAGCTTGACACACTCAAGAAACTTCTCCTTTCTATTCCTTTATATTCTTGAAACCTTGAATGCACAGGAACCAGTACTAGGAGATACAGCATATCACTCCATTTATCACATGCCAAAAAGAGGAAAACATTATCTTTCACACAGTTCACTGAGTTTTTTTTTTTTTTAGTGTTTGGCAGATTAAGAATGTGGACCCTGAAATGCCCTGGAGGTTAAACCATGTACCTCTTTGTTTGGTATTTATATTAGTATTTTCCTTGGACATGTTCTCTGCCTTAGGCAGCGTCTGTGAAGGACTAACATCTTTTTACTTGACCTTTGAAATCACGAAGACATGGCCTAATGCTTGGCTAAACTGCTCTGAGTTCTTTAAATCTTTGCCTAAAGATAAATGCGACAACCTAAGTGGAAGAGACTGGGCTTCCCAGGTTGCTCAGTGGTCAAGAATCCACCTTCAAGGCAGGAGACACAGGAGACACAGGTTTGATCCCTGGGTTGGGAAGATCCTCTGGAGGAGGAAATGGCAAACAAACCCCTCCAGTATTCTTGCCTGGGAAATTCCATGGACAGAGGAGCCTGGCAGATTACAGTCCATGGGGTCACAAAGAGCCAGACATGAGTGAGCACTCATGCAGGTAGAAGAGCCTGGTCTTTCACTGACTGTGTCATAGGAGCTTATGGGCAGGCTTCTTCATTATAATCCAAAACAAAACAGAACAGAACAGAACATCATTAATGCTGATAAATGTTAGAAGAATGGAATAATTGGAATTGCCAATATTTTAATTGCATTTTGCCATTTATATTTTGAAAGGAGACCAACAATACTCTGCTTCATCTTTTTTTTTTTAAATCTCACTTATTTTGATTTATTTTCTGAAAAACAATCTGGCTGTAGAGCTTTGATTAGAGGTGAGGCATGCTTTAAATGCTGAGACAAGATATTAGAGCACAAGATAATGCCTGAAACCACACTTTTAACATTTAATTTCAGCACTGTCCAGAACAACTATAAGACTGGGGAAAGGTGAGTAATAGATTTGACAGCTGTACTCTAAAAATGGACCTTATTAGTGAAACATAAATTATAAGCAGGCTTTTCCTATCAGCACCCTGCACAGTTAATGATAAGCAGTCAATGAGATTTATATACCCTTAGCATTTTTATAATGAGTCTGTTGCTTTGATGACAGTTTACTGTCAAACATTATGCTTAGAAATTTATAGCATTTGATTCAAACGAATAGACAGTTTTGCTTCATTGCAATCTGTTCTGATTTCCCCTTTGCATGAGGCTCCCACTTTTGCTTCTCTTTTTCCTTTCTTTTCTTCCTTCCTTAGATGAAGCTCTCAAACCTTCCCCTGAAAATGAAGTGGGCACACGTTGACCAGCTGAAAGTGTGTGTTAACTTCAGCGGATAGGTTTCAATGGATCACAAGAACAAGCAAGAGGAGTCTAAAGAGAAGGCATGTTATACTGAAGTATTGCAGATTCACAGATGCGCCAGGATGGGCGCTGCAAGGAAGTTGTGAAGTGTGATCAAAAGAGACTGGGTGGAGAGAAGGGCCTGTAAGTGTGAGAGGGGAGTGGCTGATCCACACTCTTGGAGGGGAGATAGCTCATTTCTTCCTGCAACCGAGTGTCTGAACACCCATGCCTGGCGCTGCCTGCAGCCTGGAGGACAGGTGCCCAATAAAGGCTGCTGACAGATTGACTTCAGCAGGAGAGGGCCCCCAACCCCACCCAGAGGGGCGCTCTGCACAGGGCCAGTTTACCATGCAGTTCACGTGGACCCTGCTGGTGCATCTGCTGGCTGTCCCTGCACAGCAGGGCATGTGACTTCAGCTAGCAGGTACCTGGGTGACAGGAAATATAACTGCTGCTTGGAAAAGGTGGTGTTTCAGATAGCCTGGTGCTGAACACTGGTGTCTTCCAAAGGTGACGTTCCTTGAATAATATTTATGCAGCATTTTCACAACAGCTCAGATGGGTCCTAGGCATTCCTCTGTCTTACATCCTAGGCTCTCTGTCCTGGTTCAGACCCTTTCCACTCACTTCACCTTCCCAAGAGGGCTTCCCTGGTGGCTCAGATGGTAAAGAATCTGCCTGCAGTGTGGAAGACTTGGGTTTGATCCCTGGGTGGAGAAGATCCCCTAGAGAAGGAAATGGCAACCTGCTCCAGTATTCTTGCCTGAGAATTCCACGGACAAAGAAGCCCGGAGAGCTATAGTCCAAAGAGTTGGATACTCCTGAGCAACTAACACAAACACACACACATACACACACCCCTTCCCAAGAACCACGTGACCTCTAACTGAAAGAACACACCTGTGTTTGAGGTCCAGAATGGCTACCATCTGCTGCCTACCTATTCTTGATCTGACCAACTTTACATCTCAACTTGAACATCTTGGACCTAAAATTCCCTGAGCCTGGAGTTTTGAACTCCGTATTGAATGATTACCTTGCTTTTTGAGTCCTGCTTTTTCTGAAGGACATCAGGGTTGGCTCATCTCTTTGCTTCTTCACAGATCATACTGTTTCTGGTCTGAATCCCGCTAGAGGTTCAGTCTCAGACTGTGCCCATGACTGTTTCACTGGTGATTAACCTCAGGGCCCCAGCAAGGACCTGGGCTGATGTTCAGACACATGCCAGTATTTTTTAGGAAAACGAAATTTTAAAAATGAAACTTTAAAATTTATTTTTTATGACAATGAAACATAATTTTTTCTGGTTAATAATTTTGGGAGAGAATTAGCTTCAAATTCTTTCCTGACATAAATCATAAAGATATATATTTTCTTTTAAAATTGAAAAATTTTGATTTTCTAATTTTCAATGTTTAGTCTAATGAATCTAGTTTTTGTGCATGTATTAATTAGGACCCCAATTTCCTTTTTTTCTTCCAATATGGCTAACCCAGTGCTGATAGACACATGCTATTTTAATAATGATTTCAATTATAGTAACATCACTGCTTATTTAGGCCGGACTCTGAGCTAGGTATGTTACATATGTTATTGTTTAGTGTGTGCTACAGCTTTGTGAGGTAGTAGTATTATCCACATTTTACAAATAAAGGAATTGAGGTCCCTAAGATGTATCAGAGCACAGATTTAAATAAAAAGTTCGAGATTCTTTCAGGAACATTAGAACCATCAGTGGGAAGTGATATAATTCAGAAAAACAAGGAACTCTGATTTCTCATCCCTCCCCACATTCCATCTTGCTGTCTTGTTTTGAGGTCTCAGCTGGTAAATTTATCTTTCTCTTCCATTGGGATACCAGTTCATGCAATTATTCTTCCTCCAACTTGACTGATGACAAGGGTTACATTTAAATAATGCCACGTTTAGGAAAGCAAGGGAGAGGGATCTTTGGAATTCTCCAAGGCCTGAGTCAGGCAAAGCAGTAAACTAGATGCGAGGCTTAGAGGGCTATCCTTAAGGAACAAGGAAGTTGGGAGTTTCAGTGCATTCATAGGAAAAATGGCAGTGTAACTCCTGTTAGGAAGAAGGGTGCTGACAATAGAAGTCTCCGCACTTAAATTAGAGCACCATGGTGAAGGCGGGCGTTGAAGAGGAGTGGTTGTCGGGGAGAATTATGAAAGCAAGGGAGTGCCATGATGACAATTTTGAAAGACGTGAAAGGGTCTCAAAAGGGTCATGGGCAGAAGGCACCATTTCCCCAGTGTGCCCCAGAGGTGGTGTAGCTGAAGGTGCACAACCCCGGTGACTGCGTGGGATGCTGAGCAGAGGGTTCAGAGTTCAGAGCCAACAAGTGAGAGGCACATATTCTGTCATTGAGAAGATTAGATGCAGGCGAGATGCGTGATCAAGTGGTTATTGTTCAGACTGGGCTAGAAAATCCTTTCTAGCCAAGGACCAGTATCCTATAATATAGCACAACGTGCATGTCTGCCAGTGTTTGGGGCTTTTTTAAATCTAATATTACCAAAGTTGCTGACACTTTATTTATAGAAGATGAAAAATAATGCATTGGTTTTCAAATGCTTTTTCATAAACATATCCATGCATCTCATATAGCCTTTCTCCAAGGTTTCAAAAAATAAACAACTTTTCCTGAGAAACTAGGAGAGGGTACATGGAATGGTTCTCAATGAAAATATTAATATTCACTTTAGAGCTAAAGCTCACTAATTTGCATTAATAATTGGGAAACCTATTGCAGATTGCCAAATTAGTGAGAAAGCCAACAACCAGGAATCCAAAAAAACGTAAAGATAGCACCAGAAAATGAAACTTTCCCCATAACTTCATTAGTGCTATTGAATTTTAACTACTAAGGGTAATTTCTCTTCTCTGGTTTGTCTATCCTGAAAATCTCTGTGCATTTAAAAAAGCAGTATTGGGGTTATTAAAATAAAGTTCATTTTTTAACATACGGTTTTGGTTAAGAAATGCATATAAAACAAATAAAACCCTTAGAAAAAACAAATGAAATTTGTCTAAAAGATTTTTGTTTTTTAATCATTATTTTCAATTTTAATGCAATACATAACTGGGTTAATTTCCTCTTTTAGTTATTGACTGGAATATACAAAAGCTTAACAAAAATATTGCACAAAGACTCATAAGCATCAGTGACATCTCTCAACTAATCAAGGGTCTTATCTGTGAAAGAGGAAATTTTCCAAAACACTATGATGTGAAAATGGAAACTGAAGTGGGAGTAAGGAGAGGAGTGGCCATTTGCTTGAGGTGATGGAAGGGATCTGATGGATCCACCTAAAACCAGTTAGGACTTAGCCACTGATACGCTGGGGATTTCCCTTATTTTTAAACATTCACTTTCATATCTGATTTTGTATCTGAAGTTTTGTATTCTTTTTATTAACTGTATAAATTTCTGCCCTCACAATATCTGAGTTTTCCCTGGAAGTTTGAGCCAAGAGGATTACCAAAGAGGGTTAGTGGAGAGAGAAGAGAGCAGACCGAGATAGGATCTGAGAACATGAATGTTTAGAGAGGAAGAAGGCTCTGTAAAACATCAAAGGAAAGAAATTTGGCTTCAGAGAGCTCCAAGGATGCAACACTTCTTCTCAAACTCCCTCTCTCTCTCTTCCCTTTGCAGAGTTCTCCTCTTCTGGGAGGCAAGAGGGTCTCCACCTTCCTTCCCGTTGCAAAAGATCAGAGCTTCACCTGTCTGGATCTCATGGGGGATGAGCAGAAAATGGGAGTCAAATGAATCACGTCTCAATTTGTACTGGTTTAGTAATAGATACTAAGAACCACTTGCGACGAAGACTTTTGGAAACAGCCCCCATCTTGTTTCACTCTGTAGTCGTGTGTCTCTTACTATGCAATGGTGAAGGAGGGGAAAACCTGGCAGGCTTCAGTCCAAGGGGTTGCAAAGAGCTGGACAAGACTGAATGACTGAACAATGTTGGTTAAGCTTGGTTTTCTTAGTTCACTCAGAAAGTCAAGTAAGGATGTATAAACCAGGGGCAATTAGTCAGCTGTGACTAGATCTGGAATTGCACAGGCTTGGCCAACTCAGTAAAACACAGAGGGCAACACATCAGATGTTGGGAAATGCTGGATCTGGAGAACGTAGGTTAGGGTCTGCTCCACTTCCCCTGTCAACCTCTAGACTTCCATAGTAGGTTTAGAGACTGCTCTCTTTCCTCACTGAATAGGGATTATAAAGCAGGAGACTGACTCTTGCAAATGAAGGCAGACTGAGAACTGGGAAATCTAGAGAAAAGTCTACCAGATGTAAGTATTCATCACACTGTTGTTCAGTTGCTCAGTTGTGTCCAACTCTTTGTGACCCCATGGACTGCAGACGCCAGGCTTCCCTGTCCTTCACTATCTCCCAGAGTTTGCTCAAACTCCTGTCCATTGAATTGGTGGTGCCATCTAACCATCTCATCCTCTGTTGTCCCCTTCTCCTCCTGTCTTCAATCTTTGCCAGCATCAGGGCCTTTCCCAATGAGTCAGCTTTTCACATTAGGTGGCCAAAGTATTGGAGCTTCAGCTTCAGCATCAGTCTTTCCAATGAATATTCAGGGTTGATTTCCTTTACAGTTGACTGGTTTGATCTCTTTTCAGTCCAAGGAGATCTGGAGGAGACTCTCAAGAGTCTTCAACACCGTAGTTCTAAAGCATTGGTTCTTTGGCACTCAGCCTCTTTATGGCCCAACTCTCACATCTACATGTGACTATTGGAAGTACCATAGCTTTGACCATATGGATGAACTTGTAGGCAGAGTAACATCTCTGCTTTTTAATACACCTTCTAGGTTGGTCATAGCCTTTCTTTCAAGGAGCAAGTGTCTTTTAATTTCATGGCTGAGTCACTGTCCCCAGTGATTTTGGAGCATATGACAGCTCTGGACCAGAGTCAGCTTCTAGGTGTAGAGGTTGGGAATGGAGGTTTTGCATCACATATAAAGGTTTTCTATAAAATATCATGACACTATATAATTTAGCCACAAAAGGACACTGTATGATTCAGCCACACTCTTTTAAAGCTAAAACAGAACCAAGAAAGAGACACAAATAATTATTATATTTTAAAAAACTTCTGATAGAAGAATTATTTGTGTTCATGGATAATTTTAACTTTACCTACACCTTCAAATGCACCATTCTTGACAATATTATGGAGACTATATTCTCTGAAACAAAAATAGGACTATGAATAATACTTTTCAAGGGAAATGGGCTGTTTTTAAATAAAATAAATAAGTAGAAAAGGAAATGAAGACTTTTTTTGCTTATGATTATTTAAGCCGAATTGTATGAGTTTGTTATTTATTTTAAAGCTCCAAGTATTTGAAGTGTTGATCTTGTTGGCAATGTCTTATGATTGCCTCCTCTACTTTTACAGCTTTGATAACTTCCTTGGGCTGTTTCCCTGGAGACCAAGATGGTAATGGTCAGAACAGGTACACTTAGTCTTCATCACTCTTATAAGGATGCAGTTGGTGTGAGTGGGTAAAAACGTCTTGTAATGAAATCCCATTCCAATTACTACCATGTAGAACTTAAAGCATCAGCAGAATACAGTGGGAACACTTCAGCATCTTCGTCTTTTTTTTTTCACCCAGCTCAGATATTATTACTTTTTAAACTTTTGTCTGCAGGAATCCATCAATGTCCTTTTTCAAACTCTCCAAAACACTCTCCAAAGAGGATTCAGAGATAGGTAATTTTCTCTTATCTGAGTTTTCATGGAATTTTAGTTCAAGTTTTATTGTATTTTTAAGAGCCCTCTAGATGCCCATAGAGAGAGTCGAGTTAAGATACACATGCTACAATGCATTCATAACCTTAACATATTCTTTTCAAAGAATAATAGGAGTAATCATTCCTTTGTTCAGAAGAGAGGCAGCCCAGGCTCTTCTCAATACCTATAAAGGTTTTGGGAAAAAATGCCCTTAGCTTGTTACATGGTGTTTCAACAAAAGTCATTGCAAGTGTTTACAATATGCATTAACAAATAGACATGGTGAATTTTCTATGATGTTGACAATAGAGTATCAGTTTTTTTAAATCTGTCTGGAAAATTTAAATGGGAAGACAATGGAAACAGTGACAGACTTTATTTTTTGGGGCTCCAAAATTACTGTGAATGGTGACTGCAGCCATGAAATTAAAAGACGCTTGCTCCTTGGAAGAAAAGCCATGACAAACCTAGACAGTGTATTATAAAGCAGAGACATTGCTTTGCCTACAAATGTCCATAAGGTCAAAGCTATGGTTTTTCTAGTAGTCATGTATAGATGTGAGAGCCAGACAATATAAAAGATTGAGTGCTGAAGAACTGATGCCTTCGAACCGTGGTGCTAGAGAAGACGCTTGAGAGTCCCTTGGACAGCAGGGAGATCAAACCAGTCAATCCTAAAGGAAATCAATCCTGAATATTCATTGGAAGGACTGATATTGAAGCTGGAGCTCCAATACTTTGGCCACCTGATGTGAAGAACTGACTCATTGGAAAAGACCCTGATGCTGGGCAAGACTGAAGGCAGGAGGAGCAGGGGATGACAGAGGATGAGATGGTTGGATGGCATCACCGACTCAATGGACAGGAGTTTGAGCAAATTCTGGGAGATAGTGAAGGACAGGAAAGCCTGGCATCTGCAGTCCATGGGCTCACAAAGAGTTGGACACGACTTAGTGACTGAACAACAACAACAAAAGGCCTTGATTCTGTTAGCATGGTAAAAGGAAGGCTTTCTTTGTCTTTGTTGACATGAAATGTCCTTTCATGAAGTAACACTCTGGCAGTCCGGTCACAGATTGAAGGAGAGGAGAGACTAATATTTGTTTCCAGAGATGTTTGCTGACATTTAGCAACTGAAGTTATTTGTTTTTTATGCTCTATAGTCATGTTTGGGAATCTTAAAGCCTGATACATCTTCCTCTTGTTTCTTCATTTTTTCCTTCTCATTTTCAGATATGTTTTTAAAATAAAAGCAAGAATGATTTCTCTGTAGTTATATTTCATTGAATACTTTGTTCAGCTTCCGTCTTCAACTTCTTCTCTTTCTCAACAGCGTTTCTAGAAAACAATGACTGAAAATCTGTAACAACGAAAAACGAAAGGAAAGTTCATCTGCAGTTACTGTTTTCTTGATCATGAAATTTCCAAATTGAAAATAAGTGTATTTATTAATAGGTGAGAGACAGTTAAGGTAATTCCTAACTATCATGTTGAAAATTGTTTTCTACATTTTGTTTTTCACATGGTTCACTCAGTGAAGATGGATTCTTCCACCTAGTGAAGGCATGATGTAGAATTTTGGCATAGATGCTACTGTCAACATAAATTCATCTAGTTTGCTTATATGAATGCTATCTGCTTATAGGCAAGTTCACCTGCATGAAATCTAGAAAAAAACATATAGGGCCATCTAAATTCAATCTATGAATCAAAATGTTGTTTAAGCACCTACAATAAAGAAGATGGGATGCTACCCTTTTTAAGGACATGAAGATACGTTCAGCTCTATACTGTTTTCAAGCAATTTGTAGCAATTATTAAAGACGAATGATTGCAAGAGGCAGTAAGAAGATGTCAGTTCTGACAGTGTGAACTGCCAGAGGACAGAGAGCTCATGGTGGAGCTATGTTCAGCGAAGGCTTCCTCGGTTGCATTTGATAAACAAGGGATAAACAAGCGACGGTACCTCTGAGTAGAGGTATGTACAGGTCTGTAAGAGATACATACAGGGAGACGGAGGGTTCATGCTGCAGTGGAGAACAGCACACAAAAACTGCATCAGCAAAATATTACAGAGAGTATCTGGGTGGAGTGAGAAGGGCAGTGAACAGGTTGGTCAACCTGGAGAGAGAGCCCAGACAGGAGACCACGAAAACACACCCAAGGAATTCATTTAAATGTTATTCAAATGAGGATTTTCAGCTGTGACTTCAGCAAGTCAGAATAAATGATTTCCTGTTCAAGTGGAATTAACCCTATTGTCTCAGTAATTGCTTCCAGTTTCTGTATCAAGACTGGAGGGCTAAACAGGCCTAGCTAATGGTCTTTATTTTGTTCACCATGCTTTTGACAACAGCAGGGAAATGCATATTTTCTTTTCAAGGTGTGTCTATCTATCAGCCAGTGTCAAGGTTCTCAGAGGGAGTCCTCAGTGGAGGGGGAGCACCTGGCCTTACATGCAAGCCCCTCGATATACACCCTCACATACGCAGATCCATTTGTATGGATCCCTTCTACCTTGTATCTGTGTGTATTTTGGACAGAGTTTACATAGGGATTGCTGAACAGCCAGTGTATGGTAAATAGTCCCGGCTTTACCAGACCCAGGGGAAGGGTTTGCTTTGATCTCCATCTCCTCCTGTTATTTACAGGCATCTTTGATGATGAAAATAAACAGACCAACCATTCTGCAGTCTGTTCATTTCTTACAAACGTGCATGGTCTTTGATCACAGCTCTAGGCTATAATCTATAATTAACCTATATTCAAAGACTGTGAAAACCACCCAGGTTTTTTTTTTTTTTTTTTCTGTTGTTTTTTTCAGGTGAACTCTGTGAGCATGTGTCACTACACATCACCAACTTTTCTAAGACCAAAGTCAAGAGCACACATTAAAATAGCACTCCAGTAATTGTTCTGCAAGAGTTCTTAATTTATAGGTAGAACAACGGGCATATAATCTTGCCTTTCACAACATACTCCTGAACAAAATTATTTAAAGTTATTTGTCTGGTAAGTTGCTGAACATTTCATAACAAATCATCCTTGCTAGAAAATAATTCATTGGGAGACATATTGATGACAGGTTTGGATTTTAGAAAATGGTAATTTATAAGTTTGGCTCCGTTGTCTTGATGACCTTCTCTAGACTGTACTAGTATTTTACTTATTCTTTCCTCTTCTTTGCTTCCCAACATATCAGAGAATAATTCATATCTTTGCTAACCTTTGCAAATGATTTCCCCAAAGGTTTTCCTTCATCAATATCAGTGAAAACTAACCCATCGTCATCATCTTTTAAAAAGTAATTAGCCATGAATAATTGTTCCACCCTGACATCTGAATTGACTTTCTTTTTCTTTTATTTGAAGTTAGGTCTATGAATTGTGACTACGCTAGAATGCTGTCACCCTTTTATTTTTCTGTTTCTTACTCTGCTTTTCTGCGAAGGCTCTGGATTTGTTTTGTAGAGTTTAACACCATGCTGAACATTTTCCTAGTTTTATTATATGTTCTATTCCAAAGTAAAAGGATGGATTTTCCCAACCAGCTTTATTAGATTCAACTCTGGAATATTTTACTTAATGGGTTATTTTCCTGACAGTTCCTATGCAACATTTATATGGGAAATGTGTGCTGCTTGATTAAAAATATCCCCATTAAGATATTTTTTCCCCCAGGATTTTTCTTGAAGTTACTTTCTAGCTGCATAAAAGTAAAACTCAAAAAATTACCTTTATACAGGGTGTGAGCTGGTCACCCTGTAACAAACTCAAGACCCTTGAACACAGCCATGGAAGAGGGCCAGGACAGAGGATAAAGGAAAATTAAACAGACCCTGCCTGCTTAGCTCCTGTTTCTAACACTCAGCTGGGATTAAGTCTCTCTGCTCCACTAAAGAGCTACCCTGGAAAATTATTCAAGAACTTTGACTGTTACAGGCGCCAAGAGGTTAGTTATGCCTCTGCTTTCTGGTCTCCATTAGTCACTGATTTGCTTCTGGGCATAATTCAAGGGATTAATTTTTATCTACAAATCCCTGTAAGGTTGGGCCTTGGTTATCTTGGCAATAGCGTTCCTACTCACTCCAAAGGCAACTAAGATTCACAAGGGAGATTCCTTGATAGAATTATATATGACGAGCAGCCAGGGCTCTGTGCTTAAATAGAAAACCTTAATGTTGTGTGACTAGCATTGGCGGTAAACAGGTATTTTATGTTCTGCCAAGATTTTACTATCAGATACTCTCTCCTGTTAGCTCTTTAATGAGACAAGGTCTTTTCCCCCCCGGTTGCTAGATTGGAGCCTTGCTTAGATTTATGTCTAATTCAGAAGCAGCTGTTCCCAGTGGCATCCTGGTACTTAAAGCCTGAACCATGTCTGGTATTAGCAATTTGAAAAGCCTTTGTAGCTCAGGTACTGATCTTCTATGATGCTGGTGGCTTGGTAAATAGTCATGAAAGCAAACAGAAGTGAAAATAGTGCACAGCACTAGCAGAGTGTTGAAAGCCTGGGATACACCTCAAATTTGAAGCCAACTCAGCCATCAAACTACTCTCTTTCTTGGCAAAGGTAATCCCTCTGTTTCAATTTCCTAAGTTAGAATATAGGGATTATACAGTTTTCTAAATGTTAGCTTCTATGGAGAATGATAACGATTACTCATTGGAAGTGAGGTTGCAATTAGAAAGTTTGCAACCAGAACACGAAAGGAAGTAACACTAATTAAAACCATATATACAGAAAAGGGTCTATTTTCTAGTAATCTGAAAATCCTCTCAATAATACAAATGCAGCTGAATTTGACCTTTTGCTGTTTTGGTCACCTGGTTAAATGAGGTTGACTTTTCGCTGTCGTGGCAACTTTTAAGAAAATGAAACAAAATATGGATCTAACAAACGACGTCGAAAGAAGGCAATTTTGCCATCTCTTTGCCTTGTCTGGGAGTTTCTAGGCCAATGGCTCTAATTTGTTACCTTCTGAAAAAATTTTTGGCCACCTGATTAGAAGAGCCAACCCATTGGAAAAGACCCTGAGGCTGGGAAAGATTGAAGCCAAAAGAAGCGGGCAGTAGATGATGAGATGGTTAGATAGCATCACTGACTCAATGGACATGAATCTGAGCAAACTCCAGGAGATAGCGAGGGACAGGGGAGCCTGGCGTTCTGCAGCCCATGAGGTCACCAAAGAGTCGGACACAACCTAGCAACTCAACGACAACAGCGATAAGGAAGAAAGAGAAATAAAGAGAAAGCTGACATGTAGCTTCTTGATCTAAAAAAGTGACTTTTTTTTTCTTTTCTTTTAACCAAATCTGGTCCTTGGAGAAGGTCACCACCACCCAGCCCCAGTGTTTGCCTGGACCTTGGCACTTCTTGAGCTTTCTGAGTGGACTGATTTTCTAATGTGGTGAGTGCTTGTCAAGGGGTGGTCACCTGGGACTGTAGAAACAGACAGACAGGACCTCCACTCTCACAGGTCTCAGATTCCTCATGAGGAGACCAACAAAATGCAGTAAAATGAAAAATAAAGAAAATGGTGGGCTACTCTAAGGCCAGGGAAAAAGACCACGAGCTGCTGAAGGAGATAATGGTGTGACTCTTCTTCCTAGGATATCTGCTCTGAGGAGGAGACATTTCAGCTGCCGCTTAAAAACCAGAGAGGGTCCTCTCTGTGGAAGTTGCTGGAAAAAGTGACTTAGGCAGAAGAAACAGCCTGCCAGAAAGCCTGAAAGTGAAAGTGAAGCTGCTCAGTCATGTCTGACTCTTTGCAACCCCACCAGGTTCCTCCATCCATGGGATTCTCCAGGCAAGAATACTGGAGTGGGTTGCTGTTTCCTTCTCCAGGAGATCTTCCCCACCCAGGGATTGAACCCGGGTCTCCTGCATTGCAGGTAGACGCTTTACTTTCTGAAGCCAGAACAAAGAGTGCTTGGGGCTGGAGGCGAGGGCATCTGAGAGGAGCCAGCCTTACTGAAAAAGATTCTGGAATCATCCCAAGGGCAGCGGAAGCCTCTGAAGATTTCAAAGTGGAGGGCTAACACGAGCTGACCCTCTCTTCAAATCTTGCTGCTTCGCGGTGGACGGGCCAAGGTTTCCGCCTCTTGAGGAGCTCTTACATGCGCTGTCTGCTCTCCATGGCCAAGGTCACCTCTCACCTCGCCAACCCAACAGCCTCTCGACTAGCCTCTCCAGTCCAGCCTTTCTCTGTTTAACCTACTCTCCACGCTGGAGTAGGAGCGATCCTCGCACAGCACAGACTTGGTGTTGCTCCACTCCAGCTTAGACACGTGTGGTGGCTGCCCGTTGCTCGTGGAAAGAAGACCACACCTTCCCCTGACAGATGCCTGCACCAGCCCAGCCCCCGCAGCCGCCTGGGGCAGAAGGGCTGAGCCCTCCCTCCCGCCTTTCTGGACTCCAGCCACACAAGCGCTTCTGCCAGTGTCCTTAATGTGTGATCGCATGGCTCCTTGCCTCAGTGCCTTTGCACATTCTGTCACCCTCAACATCGATTCCCCTCACCTTTACAACTCCTAGTTCCCCTAGGTCAGGGGTTCTTTAATGTGCATCAGAATCAGCTGCTCCATTTCCGAAATGGGAGAAGGCATATCTCTCTAGGGATATAGTGAGACATGTGTAGCCAGTTCCTAAGAAGTAGAAATGAAAAAAATAAATGTTCCTAAAGTCCACACCTCCTACCTCTGTTGCCGTCAGGAAGTCTGGAGCTGGGATCTTATAGTCAGGCAGTGAGTAGCATCTAAGCATGGGCTGGGGCTTCCCTGGTCACTCAGACGGTAAAGAGTCTGCCTGCATTGCAGGAAAACTGGTGTGATCTGTGTGTCAGGAAGATACCCTAGAGAAGGAAATGGCAACCCACTCCACTATTCTTGACTGCAGAATCCCATGGACAGAGGAACCTGGCAGGCTACAGTCCTTGGCATCACAAAAAGTCGGACATGACTGAGTGACTTACACACACAAGCATATAATTGTTCGGTCACCGAGTCGTGTCCAGCTCTTCGAGACACCAAGGACTGTAGCATGCCAAGCTTCCCTGTCCCTCACCATCTCCTGGAGTTTGTTCAAGCTGGTGTCCGTCGAATTCGTGATGCCATCCAACCTCAGCTCAAAGCAGGGAAAAGGCTGCGTGCCCTTGGAGTGGAAGGCTGGCCTGCAACGCGGTGCTATGAATAAGTACCCCTCTCACTAGCGCCATCTCTCTGTGAGTCTCGGAGTGGGCATCCCCAGCACTGCGCGGCCGCTGCTTCTCAGTCTCTTCAGTCGTGCCTGACTCTGCGACCCTGCGGGCTGTATACCCGCCAGGCTCCTCTGTCGTAGGATTCCCCAGGCAAGAATACTGGACTGGGTTGCCATGCCCTCCTCCAGGGGATCTTCCCGACCCAGGGATTGAACCCACCTCTCCTGCATTGCAGGCGGATTCTTTACTGCTGAGCCACCCCCTACCTAGCAACTATGAAGATTCAGAGATAAAACATGTAAGTTCTATCAGCAGTGTCTGACACAGTCTTCAGGGATGCTATTATTTTTTCATTATTCTGTTTTCTATCTCTTGTATGCGGCTCATTCAGAGAACTCAAATGACTCGGAAGAGTGGGCTCCCCATTACCTTAATCTGTGGGGGTACAGCATGGAAAGACTGGGGTATCTCCAGAAGCACAGGTGACCCACTGGGATGTTGGGGTGACTGAAGTCAGGCCAGGGCATGTGGTCTGTCTGCCATGTGGACTGCAGACTCCCAGGGTAGAAGCCAGGCCCTGGGCTCGCCCTCCCTGCCTCTCTGCGAGAACTTGCTCACCTCGGGAGGGGTGATGCCCTTGAAGGCCGCCGCCGTTATTAGCTCTGTGATCGTGCGCATGCACCATTTTTGTTTTGAGACCACCGATTTTTCCTTCAAGACTAAGTCCAGTTGTCACAACTCCAGGCAACTCTCTGCACAGTTGGGTTACTGATGCCCCATGTGCTTCGTACTGCAGCCCAGACTTCCTTCTATTGGAAGACTGATGGTTATCCATTACAGCCTTCGAAGGTACATTTCCATCACCCTCACTAGACTACAGCCAACTTGAGAGGAGCAATTCTTGTGTTCCCACTGCTTAGGACAGACTAGACATTTAAAATAAGCTCCGTGGAGCGTTTGAATGCATCAGAGCAGCTTTCTTCTTGTGACTCAGGAAGTATCAGTTATCCCTCTGGAGCAGGGACCCAGAACATCAGAAACTAACGGAGAAAGAGGATTTAGGGCGGGAAGATAAAACATGAATCCTCTTCACAATTTTGCTTAGAGTCAGGATGTTTTGAAGAACTTTACTGACACACATTTTCAAGGAGGTACTCCAAGGATTCAAGTGGTGGACTTCAACACATTTAAATATTTCACTTAGTTCTTGGCAGGGGATGAACACACACTCGTAATTATGCAGTGCATCTCTGTAGGTGTATGCAGAAAGCTGCTTACGGGACCTTCTTGACAGGCCCTCTTCCCATAACTCACCCTTTACTTATGCAGCATATGCTGATCAAGTTTATATTTCAGACAGTGACAAGCAGGGGAACCCCAGCAAAAAGGAACATGCCTGTCAGTGCAAGTGAAGCATTAACTCCCTGGTGTCTATCTAGCAGAGTCGAGCATTCCCCCAGGTCCAAGAACTGAGAAGGAAGTTTGTCCTACAAACATATGCAACCGCAATCTGCCCTCTGATTGGCAGTTTTTCTCTCTATGGGAATACTGAACTTTTCTAAAGCTGTAACCACAGTAATGAAAATAGGTAGCCTCTGTGGAGAGGTAAGATAGAGAATAACGGACGATTCCATCAGCATCATACTACAACCTGGGCTTCCTTCTTTTGGAAGTGTGATGGTTATGGGTTGTAACTGCAGAGTGTACAGTTCTATCACCCACTCTAGACTACAGCCAACTTCAGAGGTACCTGCCCTCCATTGGCTGCTTAGCCATCTTTCTGCCTACTTGAATGGGGTGCTAATGAAATTTCTGGTCCCCCGCGTTCCAGGCACATGGCAGGATCTCACTTTTCCACTCTCCTTCCAACAGCAGGCTTTGACCTGTGACTTGCTTTTGAATGTGGACAGAAGTGCTATGTGTGGATTCCTTTTTCCTGCTTTGGTGAGGTGGGGACTCTGCTCCCTTGGGTCCCTGACTCAATGCATTGGGCAGAGCCTTCACTGTTGCCTTACATCAGGCACAAGCACGAGTGAGAAATAAACTTTGCCATGTAAGCCACTGAGATTTGTGAGACTATCCTTGCTTGAATGGTATATTGGAAAAGAGCAAAGTCACTCAGTCTACAGATATATAAGTGAATCTATACTCTTTCCTCAAGCACAGCAAATTCTAAATTACTGTATTGGTTATATGTTGTCATCACAAAGATTCCCCCAAACAGAAAGACAAAAAAATTGTAAGGTTTTCAAATTTTTATTTCTGGTACATTTTCACTGCTTCATTAAACATCACCATATAAAGCTGTTAAGTACTAATTATTTGTTAAAGTTTTAAAGTTATATTTATCACAACAACCATGACTAATGCACTAATATGGATTTGGGGCTGCATTGCAAATGATTCAGTTGGTAAATTTTGTGAGCAGGTGACAGAGGATGATTAAAAAGAAATCCAGGGCTCCTGTACTAGAAAGAGCGATTTGTTATCTTGTTTTGACAAGTGCAGTTTAGCTTTAATTGTAAGTGATAACAGTTCATAAGGGGAGTGGAAATGTTCTGGGATTCATTTGAGAAAGGTGATCCAAAACACCTCCAGACTGCACACTGTTCTTAAGTCTGCTGAGAAATGAGGTGTGACATTGCCAGGTTTCCATGGGAAAATGATTATGTTTGTAGATTGAGAGAGAACGAACCTAAATCATTCTATTGTATATTCTGCTTGACTGACACACAGATTTGCCTAATCAAGGATGTGGAATGCCAATAATTGAATGTCTTCTATTTTTCAATTTTCAGAAAACTACTTGATAATTCAAGTTTCTTTTTCTCCCCCCAAGAAAGAATCACTCACATGCCCTGTGTTCATTTATATTCTTCTGTTACGGTTTGGTGGTAATCCGAGGTTTTCTAACTGATTAGCTATGCACAGTTTGTTTCAAACCAGTGCAAACTCTCACCTTCTCCTGGTCTTCTTGCTTCTTTTTCATGTGCAATATTGGGAGGTTTCTCAACTACTGGAAATGTGATGGCTATTGTTTGAGCTGTTTCGGAACCAAGCTTGGGTCCACTTGCTGGCGAACAGTAAAGCCAATCTACTGATGGCAGGTTGTGGTGGAGGAAAGCAGAATGTTTATAGCAGGGTGCCCAGCAAGAAGTCCTGGGAAGCTGGTGCTCAGAACATGCAGACTCCCTGATGGGTTTCAGGAAAGCAGTTTTGAAAAGCCAAGTGAGGGAAGGGCATCCTAGGGTGTGTGATTAGCTTGTGCACAGTTCTCTGATTGGTTGATGATAACAAGACAGCATCACAGGGGTTAACATTATCAGTCCTTAGGCAATAGGAGGTCTGGGGACTACCTGCTTATGGTCAGCAAGTAGTTAATTTCTTCTATTTGGTGGTGGTTTTAGCCCCTGCAAAGCACCTCAGAAAATGTGCATCAGAAACTATTATCAGGGTTTGATCCCTGGGTTGGGAAGATCCCTTGGAGAAGGAAATGGCAACCCACTCCAGTATTCTTGCCTGGAAAATCCCATAAACAGAGGAGCCTGGCAGGATACAGTCCATGGCGTTGCAAGAGTTGGACACAACTTAGCAATTGTAAGCGCTACTAGGTACTTCAGAGAGGTGCTAAAGCAGGGGATGTGGGTAGGGGTCTGTCCCCGTAGGATCCTGCCTGGTTACAGAGCCTTTAAAAAATGTAAATATCACCTCACAACAAACCTACCACTGTATGCCGAAGAAATTATCTATGTCTCTTATCTGGCCCAGGAAAAAAGAAAATACGCAAAATTAGAAACTGAAAACTGAATTATGCATTAACTATTTGATATCAAAACCTTTCCAAATGTCTTGAGGTATTTTTGTTTAATCTTAGATTTTTTTTCTTCCTTAAACATAATCTCATCTTTTTTTCCCCAACACAAGTAGGCTTAATTATTATTACAATAACATAAACATTTGCATATAAATTATATATCAGAATGAAAGATATCTCAGAAAGCAATTGGATATACTTTCCTACCTTCCCTTATTCTATTACTTTAAATTCAGGTGATACAATCTCTCTTTAAACTTCTCCCAGGATTACTTTGCATTACTCCTTATTTGTTCCTTGAAAAGCTTCTGCAGATGAAAGGTTATTTACTATAGCCCTTGCACTCGCTAAAACTTAATAGGAAAAATACTTGTAAGTAGCACAGTGGTATCTGTCAGAAAAGCAATAATTTGGTTTCAGAAAGCTGTCTGATCCTTTTTCTTTTCCTCAGACTCTGCCAACGGATACAAAATTGCGAATTGGTGACTGAAATGGACAAAAAGCAAATGTTTCCAGAAACCTAGAGCTCAGAGGTTCTCAGCTTTCTTTCTTCTTTTATGGATGCATCCATCTCAGGCTGGAGAGTCCCACCCCAGGAGTGTGTGTTGGGGTCGGCCAGCATGTCAGCAGTTCTGGGAGGTAGACATGCGGTTTGAATTGCTCCAGAGGTCATTTTGACACAGCCTCCTGGTAAAAACCAGGTTGGGGGGGCGCCCTTCTACCCTTGAAAATCCCTGCTCTGGTTTTGATGGAGAAAATATCACGCCTGGAGGAGGAAATTAGCTAAACCCCTAAGTTCTCCTTAAACTGAAATATTTTAGGTGCATTTTATCAAGTTATTGAGAATTTCAGATAACTTATTTTTTATAGCCATCTGAAACTTCTGGATCACAAATACAAGTGTCAGGAAGGGACCCTTTACTCTGTCAATCTTAAATAAGTGGGCCCCCATCCTCCTGCTGGGCAGAGCAACTTCTGAGGAAATGGCAACATAAAACGGGCCTCCAAGGGTTCTGATAAGGCTTTGGTAGTTCTTGATGGTTTCCAGGTACCGTTTGTGCTTGGTCTGTGTGGTTTACCAGTTGCTTACTTGGTGCCTTTGGTTTCTGGATTTACTAAACCAACAGTTAAGTCTGTGCATGAGCCTTTTTGTGTTTTGTTATTCTTTTTAGGGATTTTTCTTTTGATAGAGACAATTTTTCTTAAGTCTTGATTGAATTTGTTACAATATTGCTTCTGTTTTATGTTTTTGATTTTTTTTTTTTTTTTGGGTCTGGGAGGCATTTGGGATACTAACTCCCCACTGACCAGGTATCAAACTGGTACTCCCTGTGTTGGAAGGCAAAGTCTTAACTACTGAGCCACCAGGGAAGTCCCTTCAGTGTTTCTTTTTTTCTTACTATTTCAGTGATTTGTGCCTCCCTTATCTAATACATCTTTCTCCCTCCCCGACAGCATTCCTGTCCCTAGCTATTTTAAGGCCTCAAGAGAAGACTGACTTTTACAGCCTCAGGGCCTCTCAGCTTTCTGATATGTTCACGGCCTTCCAGTCAAATGTTTGCTGAGGCTTTTGCTTCCAACCTTGATTCGGGCCCTGTCTATGCGCCTCCCCTTGTCTGGAATGTGCTTCTGGCTTCCTCTGCACCTGTGATCATCAGGATGTCCTGAGAGGCTTCCCAGCTCAGGGAATGGCATCACCTCCACCATGTTGCCTGAGATAAAAATACAGCAGGGGGCAGCCTTACTACTACTTTTCCCTCCTTCCACCACCTGTCTGACAGCAACCTCTGTCAATTCTATTACCAAATACATTCCCCACCTTCTAAGGACGCCTGCCACCTCCCCAGTGATGACTCTCTCCAAGTTACCACCTACTCTGAATGACCACAGAAGATCCTTAACCAGTCTCCCTATTTCCATGAATGACTCACAGGAACCATTTTCCAGTTAGCAGCCAAGATGATCTTTGCAAAGTATAAATCAAGTCATGCTATTATCATCTTCTGCTGAAACCTCCCTGGTGGCTTTCAATGGCTCTGGGTAGCTGGTCTTAGGTACCTCCTAACCTCCCTACCTGCTTCTCTGGTTTATTATCTTCCTGCTTCACAAGCCTTCCTTCTGTTCCTTAACAATGGAAACATCTTCTCCTCCAGGACTTGGCATTTGTGGTTCCATCTGCCTGAAATCTACTTAGCCCCGAATCTTTGCTTCTTAAAATTCAAGTCTAAGCTCAAATGTCACCACCTCAGAGAGGATGTCCTCAGTCACTGTGCAGAAAATAATCCCTCCTGCCTAGTCTCTCTGTATCCTATTAGTGTGTTTTCTTTTCACTGACATTCTTATTTATAATCATTTGCTTATTGTTACGCTCCCCCCTACACAAAGAGGGATATTATTCCTATTAACCACTCAGTGGATCCCCTGTGCCCAGATCAAGCCCAGCCTATAAATACTGGCTGTCTGAGAGAAGACTTCTGAAATGCTGCCTCCTTTATGAATGCCCAGGGTCTTTGCTCCTCCACGAGCATCTGCCCTGCATTTCTGTACTTGTTTCTCCCGTTAGAGTTGAAGCTTTTCAAAAGCCTGGGCTCTGTTCAGGCTTCCCAGCTGCCTCAGCTGGTAAAGAACCTGCCTGCCAATGCAGGAGATGTAAGAGCGACAGGTTTAATCCCTGGATCAGGAATATGCTCTGGTGGGAGGGGTGGCAACCCACTCCAATATTCTTGCCTGGAAAATGCCATGGACAGAGGAGCCAGGCAGGTTACAGTCCATGGGATTGCAAAGAGTCAGACACAACTGGGGTGACTTAGCACGTGCTCTATTCAACTTTTTCTCCTCCAGAGTGCTTTTTGTTGACGGAGTTCAGTTCAGTTCAGTTCAGTCGCTCAGTTGTGTCTGACTCTTTGCGACCCCATGAATTCCAGCACGCCAGGCCTCCCTGTCCATTACCAACTCCCAGAGTCCACCCAAACTCATGTCTATCAAGTCAGTGATGCCATCCAGCCGTCTCATCCTCTGTCGTCCCCTTCTCCTCCTGTCCCCAATGCTTCCCAGCATTAGGGTCTTTTCCAAAGAGTCAGCTCTTCGCATGAGGTGGCCAAAGTATTGGCATTTCAGCTTCAACATAGACCTTTAATATATATTTGCTGGATTCAATTGTACTCTTTCTGTTGTTAAAGGAAATTGAGTAAAAACTTTAAGTAGCACTTTGTGGTATCTGAGGGAAATGGGAAACAATTAGCAATAGCCTCCAACAGTTACTACACAGTATGTTCATTTTCAGATATTAATTCTCCAGTATGCCTTATTTCAGATTTTCCTATACAAGAGTTCTCACTACAGAACCTGCTAACAGTTGATAGGTTCTAAAGGGGAGGAAGCAAGACTGGTAAAGAGATGAGAAAAGGGAAATGCTCATGTCTTCAAAGTTTTTGCCAGTACTTACCATGAGTCCTGAATTTCTGACCATGTGTAGGCAGGGCGGTGGATTGGAGGTCTTAGGAAGACAGCTAATTATCTATAAACAGAGGTAAGAGAAACAGGCAGAAAAAAGGAATGATAAAAAGAAGATTGATGTTCAAAATTCAACTTTTGAGTCAGACTAGGGAGGATATGGGCTTCCCGGGTGGCTCAGCTGGTAAAGAATCCACCTGCAATGTGGGAGATTCCAGTTCGATCCCTGGGTTGGGCAGATCCCCTGGAGAAGGGATAGACTATCCACTCCAGTATTCTTGGGCTTCCTTGGTGGTTCAGATGGTAAAGAATCTGCCTGCAATGCAGGAGACCTGGGTCCGATCCCTGGGTTGGGAAGATCCCCTGGAGGAGGGCATGGCGACCCACTCCAGTATTCTTGCTTGGAGAATCCCAGGGACAGAGGAGCCTGGCGGGCTGCAATCCATGGGGTTGCAAAGAGTCAGACACGACTGAGCAGCTAAGCAGAGCACAGCACAGGGAGGATATAGAAAAGACTTCCTAAATATCTGCAGTGGCATTGGTTACTGTGCTTTCCATAGCGGGTAAAGAAAAGGCACTCTCAACCCTCTGTAATGTGTAAATTGCTTTTAGTCACTCTCCCCAGGAAAGCAAGGCATGTCAGCCTGCAAGTTGTTAGGCTGTCAATCCTATTGTCAGGCAACTCGGCCATTTGAATTCAGATGTGCTGAAATTCCATTTGGGGGTTTTCTGCCACAAATCCCTAACATCTAAAGAGACCTCTGGCTAGAAAAGGAGTAAGCTTCACACATCAAATCTCTTCAAATATATTTAAACAGCTCTGCTCAAAAGGTCCTGGAAACAAGTTACAAATTGAGGTATTCAACAAGGGTGAGGACAGGTGAGAGGAAGGGTAGGCGGTGATTTCAGGAAGAACATCCGTCATGCTTTCAGAGCAGAGTCGTTCTTCCATTTATATTCGTTTCACAAATATTGGTGGCAAGGCAGTGGATCACAATGCTTTAGAATTTAGACTTGGAGTCAGAAGGCTTAGTTTAAATCCTGGCCACCTTGTCTATTGGGATAGTTCGTTCTTTGTGTACACGGGGCTAGGCCAGGTTATTCAATCACGCATGAAACTAGGTGTTTCAGTGAAAGTATTTCATACGTGTGGATAATTATTACAGTCAGTCGACTTTACATTAAGGGGATTATCCTTGATAATCTAGGGTGGGCCTCAGCTAATCAGTGGAAGGCCTTGAGAACAAAACTGTGGCTTCCCTAAGGAAAAAGAAATCCCCCCTGTGGACTTCACCATTACCTCCTGCCTGAGCGTTTCCAGACTGGCACCAGCCTGCCTTACAGATTACAGACTTCTCAGCCTGACTCCATAACTGCATAAGCCAGTTCCTAGAACTCTCTCACCCATAACTATATCTATATCTGTATATATATATACATATACATGTATATGGAACTTCCCTGGTGCCCCAGATGGTAAAGAATCCACCTGCAATTCAGGAGACCTGAGTTTGATCCCTGGGCTGAGAAGATCCCCTGGAGGAGGACATGGCTACCCACTCCAGTATTCTTGCCTGGAGAATTCTATGGACAGAGTAGCCTGGTGGGCTACAGTCCATGGAGTGGCAGAGTCAAGTCAGACATAACTGAGGTGATTTAGCGCACACACACATGCACACATACATATATATGTGTATATATGTATTTATATACACACACGAATGTGTGCGTGCTAACTCAGTCACCCCTGTCTGACTCTTTGTGACCCCATGGACTGTAGCCCGCCAGGCTCCTCTGTCCATGGGATTCTCCAGGCAAGAATACTGGAGTGGGTAGCCATTTCCTTCTCCAGGGGAATCTTCTGACCCAGGGAATGAACCCGCATCTCTTACACCTCCTGCACTGGCAGGCAGGTTCTTTACCACTAGCACCACCTGGGAAGCCCCTACACACACTGGTAGGTTTCTATATAAGCTAGTAGATTTATATATAAACTATACACACACATGCATATATATATATGTATATACCTGCATATAAAGTTTATTAGTTTCAATGCTTCAGTAGAGCTCTGGCTGATACGTCTAGTGACTGTGCCAACTTTGGGAAAGTTACCTTACCCTCTCTGTGTCTGTTTTCTTCATCTATAAAATAAGGATATAAATAGTGCCCATCTCACATGCCTGAGTGAACAAATGCAAGGTCCTTAGATTGGGAACTGACACACGGTAGGTGCTCTTCTTAATTATTAAGCACCTATTGTTTGCTTATGGTCTTGCTGGGGAGAAATAAGAATAACGAAGATGAGAGGCCTGAGATTAAGAAGCAGGCCATTCCTCAGAGGGTGATAAGGCATAATCACAAATACACTTAGTTGGAATGTAACCCTAGTGCATACTCCTAACTGGGGAAAGGTCGGTGTATATGCTAATAACACTACTGATGAAGGTAGATAGTATTCATCTACTGTGTGCTAAGGATGGTACAATTTCATTTGCTTTCTTCATTTTCCTTTATTCACTTGTTATTTCATCTAACAGTCATTAATTGGGCTCCTATCACAGTTCAGCGGTGATGATGTGCATGCTCTAGTCCTGTCCTACTCTTTGTGACCCCGTGGACTGCAGCCCGCCAGGCTCCTCTGTCCATGGGGTTCTCCAGGCAGGAACACTGGAGCCAGTTGCCATTTCCTCCTCAAGGGTTAGACATCAATATAGACAGAATTCTAGATGCTAAGGATATAGTACAAAATCAGATACAAGTGGCCCCTCCCTCCTTGTAATATATATTCTAGTAAAAACTACAAATACTACATAAGTAAAAAAAAAAATCTCCTAATAATGCAGTTAAGTGTGGATAAGTTCTATGAAGAAAGATGAAGCATGGTAAGCACGGTGAGGGAGCATCTGGGGACGTTTAACCTGAGACCCGAATCATGAGAAGTGGCAGCTTTTGCAGATATCTTGGGGAAGATGATTTTAAGAGAGCAAGTGGAAGGGCCCTTGAGAATAATCTTGACACACTGGAGGGACATCAAGAAGACCCTTGTGGCCACAGCAAAGCGAAGAGTGGGGAGAGAAGGAAGCAAATGAAGTAGGCAAGGGAATTACAGCCTACATCCTATAGGGCCTGTAGGCAATGTCAGGTCATATTACTTTTGTAAGTGTGATGGGGATATATTGTTGTGTTTGGAGTCGGGAAGGCAAGCATTTATTGTCAGTGCTGGGTGAAGTGTGGGCTGTGGTGGAGTGGGGCTTGGGCCAAGAGCGGCAGGGAGACTGCATGTGCAGCTAGCAGAGCGGAGCAGGCGGGGTGATGCTGGCTTTTATTCAGGCGGGAGAGACGGAGGAGACCACCAAGGGATGGTATCGGGACGGGTTTAGGCCTGAAATGAAGGTGCTGTGGCTGTGTTGCCATCTCTAAGCTTCACGGAGCCCCAGAGGCCTATGTCTGAGTTCCCTCATTGCTGCCAGGTGTGCCCCCAGCTGCTGCTCCTAAGTAGCTTCAGTCGTGTCCGACCCTGTGCGACCCCACAGACGGCAGCCCAGCAGGCTCCTCTGTCCACGGGATTCTCCAGGCAAGAACACTGGAGTGGGCTGCCATTTCCTTCTCCAGATATGCCCCCAACCAGCAGCAAAGGCTCCCCGTCTGGCCAGTTGCTATCGCAGTCAGACCAGGTATACTCCATCCAGGCCTCCACCGAGCAGGTTTCACTGTCCTGCCAGCCAGTGAGAGGATTCAAACAGCCAGTCACTTAGGCAGAGGCCACTGCACCCTCTCGGTGCTGCAAGCCTGGCCCCCGCGCTCCCCCGCTGCTCATTCATTCCATCCCTGAGCGTGACCGCCTGTGGCCCTGCATGGCAGGTGGTGTCCTGCCCTGGGCGGTTGAGTATCTGTGACCCAGAACCTGCTGCTCGCTTCCTCTGGCTGGTTGGGTGTCCTGTGCGTGGCCATCTCTTCTGTTTAAGGCAAAGGGTCCATCCTCGCCAATGGAGTGAAGAGGAGATGATCGGAAACACTGACGCCAGAAACGCAAAGGCCCAATGGCGGCCGAGGGCCTCCGTCAGCGTGCATAGCTGCTCTCTGCCAGCCGACTGGCTCCTGACGTGGCCAGAAGGTCTGCGCGCTGAGTGACTGGATTGAGATGGAACCTGAGAGCTGTGACTCTCTGCAGCAAGAGAGCTCAAATGCTCTGTGGGAATTTGTACGGAGAGAAAAAAAAAAAAGAGGGAGGTGAGTGATGCAGGAAAAGGCAGGGCTTTAACAGAAGATGGTTGCCGTCCCCGGGCTTCTGGGCTGTGGGCCCAGGTATCTTCCACTGCAGCGCTCGGCTGCCTCTGTCACAGCAGAGGGCCTAATTCTCAGGGTTATACAACAGAACAGAAACACAGAGACACCCACGACAGCCCTATGGCACGGCAAAGGGCTTCCTTCAAACCTGACTTAAGCCCAGGGTTGTACAGTTAAGGAAAGTAAAAGTGGAAGTCACTCAGTCGTGTCCAACTCATTGTGGCCCCATGGACTATACCGTCCATGGAATTCTCCAGGCCCGAATACTGGAGTGGGTAGCCTCTCCCTTCTCCAGGGGATCTTCCCAACCCAGGGACCGAACCCAGGTCTCCTGCATTGTGGGCAGATTCTTTACCAGCTGAGCCACAGGGGAAGTCCACAGTTAAGGAAACCATTGCCTTAATGGTTTGGGCATTAACGGAGGGCCTTTAACACCCTCATCCTGGAGGAGAGCCCTCATGCTGGTCGAGAAAGGGGCTGACTGGAGGACATCTGCTGTCCCGAGTCCTGCCAGCTCCTTGAAGCAGGCTGACGTGGGGTGGGGGATGGCTGTCGGGCCTGGGTCTTCTCAGGCTAAGATGGCAACAACAGCCACTTCCAGAAGGTGAGAAGTTGAGGCATTTTTATAATGGTTTTTAATTTTTTTCCACTTTTCCAGCAAACATGTCTAATTGAAATTACATATAAACATGTAAATGGGTTTGTATTTATATACACATCACTGTAACCTTAAAGCTGTGGTTCCATGCACTTAGTTTTCCATACCCAACACTCAATGTCATTCGGATTACTGACTTTGTCCCATCGGCCACCAGTAAGTATTATAGATTATAATATAATAGCAAAATCTTTGCTATTATGAATTTGGTTAATATGCTCTGTTCAGTGCCTTTGTCAACAGACTCCGAGTGGTAGTTTGTCTTCACCTCTGAGGGAATATGTTCACCTTTACCAGGCTGCCCACGGAGCTCTTCAGCTGTCTTCACTGTGCCACCTTTGCAGGGAAGCCCTCTTGTGTCTTGTTGCTTTTTTTTTTTTTTTTTTTAACGTAGTTGCTTTATACTGCTGTGTCCCTTTCTGCTGTATAGCAAAGTGAATCAGTCATACATATACATATATCTCCTCCTTTTTGGATTTCCTTCCCAATTCAGGTCACCACAGAGCACTGAGTTCCCCGTGCTCTACAGTATGTTTGCATTCAGCTGTCTATTTTATACATGCCTAAGTCACTTCAGTCATGCCTGACTCTTTGTGACCCCGTGGACTGTAACCTTCCAGGCTCCTCTGTCCATGGGATTCTCCAGGCAAGAATACTGGAGTGGATTGCCATGCCCTCCTCCAGGGATCTTCCCAATCCAGGGATCAAACCCTCCTCTCTTACATTGCCTGCATTGGCAGGCAGGTTCTTCACCCCTAGTGCCACCTGGGAAGCCCCCATTTTATACATAGTAGTGTTTATATGTCAGTCTTAATCTCTCAATTCATCCCACCCACTCTCCTTGCTTTTCCCCCTTGGTATCCATATGTTTGGTCTCTACATCTGTGTCTCTGTTTCTACTTTGCAGATAAGGTAATCAATACAGTTTTTGCTAGTTCTACATATACACATTAGTGTATATATATATATATGTATATATGTTTTTCTTCTTCTGACTTACTTCACTCCATGTGACAGTCTCTAGGTCCATCTACATCTCTGCAAATGATGCAGTCTTGCTCCTTTTTATGACTGAGTAATATTCCCTTGGGCATATGTACCGCATCTTCTTTATCTATTCATTTGTCAGTGGACATTTATGTTGCTTCCATGTGCTGGCTATTGTAAATAGTAAACCAGTGAAGATAGGAGTGTATGTATCCTTTTGAATTATAATTTTCTCTGAGTATAGAAAGGTCTCAGTTGCATCTGCCATTCTTAGAAACATGAGTTTGACATTATGTTGATGACATTCTCCTCTGAAGACATTCATTTGATACTTTAATTAAGGACATACACACAAAATAATGTACAAAAAGGGAATGGGCAATTGCCTTATACATAGTGTAAGATGCTGTCACGTTGGTGAAATTTTTAAAAATTATTTAGTCAATCAAGAGATGATCCATTCTTAAGATGATCAAGAAACAGTGACTCACCTTTTTAGCACCCAAATGTTAACAGAAGCCCAGCATCTTTTAGTCATTTGGGGCTTCTGAAGGTCACAGAGTTCACTTTCAAAAATGTAACTTAACCCATTTATGCTGTTACATGCAAATCTGTCCACCTTGAATGTGCCCCCTCTAATGAAAGGCTCTAGAATCTGTTCAAATTTAAATCAACAGGAATTCCTGTTAGTGAGCTCAGAAAGTCACTCACTGCAGAGGTTTTAGACACCTCCTTTCAGAGGGGTCTCTGGACTGTCTGTCATCATGGGCCATAAGTTATCCATGGACTCTCATGCGAGAAACTGCCTTTCCTCTGCCCTGTGCGGTACACCATCAGGATGGAATTCACTCACCACTCATTGGGCTGTCTTGGAAATAGAAGCTCTAACAAACCCGAGCCCATAACCCTCTGGGCTCGTATACCACTTGCTCGTTGTGCCTTGGGTCATGAAAGCAGCACCCCGCAAGTTTAGCACCACTACCGAAGCTGCCTTCCTGGGAGACAAAGCCAATGACCCTCTAGAACATGCCACTAGTAAGAGGAGGTGGCCCCCCGTCTTCAATCCCTCGCCCTATACCAGAGTGCTGGAGGAAGACAGCAATTTCCCAGATTCCTTGCCTACCTGAGGGCCCCTTGGGGTTAATGGAGTTAGTAGCAATAGAATTTTATGGACTTTACAGATGAAATCACACCGTCTGTATGATGGAATTCAGTGGAGTATTACTGTTTTCCACTTCCTAACCAAGATGTCCCTAATAAAGGCTGGGATCCAAGCCTCAGCACAACTGTCCAAACTTCTGGCAGTTGTCTTAGCAGTGGATGTCCCAGCCAAAAGATGACCTCATCTGCACCTTTTACACATGCTTAGGCTGTTGCCTAAGGGTTACCCCATTCTGAGAATCTCTTGCCTAATAGACACCCAAAATATACATCAAGATAACAGATGTCCTTACCCATGCTAAAACCGCAACATAAGGCTGCACCAGACACTCCTTGCCCTCTTAGGAGTAGTTCCAGGAGTTATTGAGAGTGACCAGGGCAATTGTTTCACTTCAGAATACACAGTGCTTTGGGGAAAATTCAATGAAATGTTTACCTTCCCATAGACTTGGGAAGCTGGTTTAATGGAAAGACCCGATGGGCTCCTAGAAATCTACCATTTAAATTAAAAACTGGCAAGTGACTTAGCCTTGGGTCACCACCCTATCCGCTGTTAGCCCACAGTTTAAGTGGCCTTCGGTCTGCTCCCAACTCTGTGTGGGATGTGACTCAGGTCTAGCTAGTCAGGACATCAAGTTCAAGGTTGGTGCAGGAATACAACACCTGATCCACTTTCATCCACAGATGTCAGGCTGAAGTCAGCCCAGCATAGTGATCAGGGGCCCAGACTCTGGGTCCTGACTTCTGCATCCAAATGCTGCCTCTGTTACCAACTAGATGAATGTTCCTGGGCAAGTTACCTCACTCCTTCTGTGTCTGAAATAATGAGAAATTGTGGTAGAATCAATGAGTTAACATAAGGAGAGGCCTTTGATCATGTCTGATTTGGAGTAACTTTGTCAGTTCTCATCATCTAGTGAGGAAAGAGAAGCACTCTTTCCTATTGAAATTGGAGCCAAGATGCTGTAGCCTGGGACCTGTTGATGGCCACCTTGCTGCCATTTGGAATCTGAGGATAAAGCCACATAAGGAGAGGGGCAGATGGAGAGATACTCTAGGTGGTAGCTCTGATGGTTTTGATTAAATCTGAGTTAATGCCTCTGTCAGTTGTAATGAAAGATTCATAATCAGTACACCTTCAAGTAATGTTTCCCTTCAGTTTCACATGTATCTCCTATTTCCTTGCTTTAGGTCTATGACTTGTCTATGTCACTTCTCTTTGTTGTTGTTGTTGTTGTTCAGTCGCTAACTCATGTCTGACTCTTGCAACCCCAAGGACTACAGCACACCAAGCTTCCCTGTCCTTCACTATCTCCCGGAGTTTGCTCAAACCCATGTGCATCGACTCAGTGATGCCATCCAACCATCTCATCCTCTGTCATTCCCTTCTCCTCTGGCCTTCAATCTTCTCCAGCATCAGGTCTTTTCCAATGGGTTGGCTGTTCACATCAGGTGGCCAGAACAGGTTCAGCTTCAGTGTCAGTCCTTTCAGTGAATATTCAGGGTTGATTTACTTTAGCATGGATTAGTTTAAGTGAATAATTGGTGCTTTCAAACTGTGGTGCTGGAGAAGACTCTGGACTTTGGAGAGTCCCTTGGACAGGAAGGAGATCAAACCAGTCAAATCATTTCCCTTCAGTTTGGTTCAGTTCAGTCGCTCAGTCATGTATGACTCCTTGTGACCCCATGAGCTGCAGCATGCCAGGCCTCCCTGTCCAACGCCAACTCCCGGAATCCAACCAAACCCATGCCCATTGAGTCGGTGATACCATCCAGCCATCTCATCCTTTGTTGTCCCCTTCACCTCCTGCCCTCAATCCTTCCCAGCATCAGGGTCTTTTCAAATGAGTCAGCTCTTCACATCAGGTGGCTAAAGTATAGGAGTTTCAGCTTTAACTTCAGTCCTTCCAATGAACACCCAGGACTGATCTCCTTTAGGATAGACTGGTTGGATCTCCTTGCAGTTGAAGGGACTCTCAAGAGTCTTCTCTAACACCACAGTTCAAAAACATCAATTCTTTGGCACTCAGCTTTCTTCACTGTCCAACTCTCACATCCATACATGACCACTGGAAAAACCATAGCCTTGACTAGATGGACTTTTGTTGGCAAAATAATGTCTCTGCTTTTTAATATGCTGTCTAGGTTGGTCATAACTTTCCTTCCAAGGAGTAAGTGTCTTTTAATTTCATGGCTGCAATCACCATCTGCAGTGATTTTGGAGCCCAGAAAAATAAAGTCTCTCACTGTTTCCACTGTTTCCCTATCTGTTTGCCATGAAGTGTTGAGACCAGATGCCATGATCTTAGTTTTCTGAATGTTGAGCTTTAAGCCAACTTTTTCACTCTCCTCTTTAATTTCTTTAGTTCTTCTTCACTTTCTGCCATAACGCTGGTGTCATTGGCATATCTGAGGTTATCGATATTTCTCCCGGCAATCTTGATTCCAGCTTGTGCTTCTTCCAGCCCAGTGTTTCTCATGATGTACTCTGCATATAAGTTAAATAAGTGGGATGACAATATACAGCCTTGATGTAGTCGTTTTCCTATTTGGAACCAGTCTGTTGTTCCATGTCCAGTTCTAACTGTTGCTTCCTGACCTGCATACAGATTTCTCAACAGGCAGGTCAGGTGGTCTGATATTCCCATGTCTTTCCACAGTTCATTGTGATCCACACAGTAAAAGGCTTTTGCATAGGCAATAAATAGATGTCTTTATAAATAGCAGAAATAGATGTTTTTCTGAAACTCTCTGGCTTTTTCGATGATCCTTATTATGTCACAATTGCTGAAAGCGCCAAGCAAGCCACCTGGCTTGTTTCCCTGTTTTCGGTCCCTGAACTGCCCCACTTTTGTGATGGGTGGGAGGGACCACCAAGTCCACTCTCTCCAGGCCCTCCGCGTGAGAGAAGGTTAGTCCTTCAGCACTCTGCCCCAGGCCTCACTCTTGTTCTTTCTGTCTTATTGGTTTTCAGACCAAAAACACAGCGCTGTTTACACATCATTGATCTGTCTCCTCACTCGCCGGTCAACTGCTGCTTCAGAATCGGGGAGAAGAGGGGATGGGAAAGCGTGAAACGGGTGTGTGTGGCCAAGAGACCATGCAGCAGCCGGGGATCCAGGGCGCCCAGGCCTCCTCGCTGCTTCCTCCCAGCACCGCTGCCTTCTGTGCTTCCTCACCAGCAGCTGACACGCCCCTCCGCGGCGGCGCCCTCTCAGCTCCGAGCCCAGGGCGTGAGCCTGCAGACTCGCGGGCCCGGCTTGCTGCGCGTGTTGACTGGCTCTTCTCCCTGGCTCCGGAGACGAGGAAGCCTGGCCGAACCAACACGCTGAGTGGTTGTGAGCTGCGCTGGAGCTACACCACCTCAGCAGAAGCGAGAGCCTTCTCTGAGAGTGAGCGGGAGGCCAGGACCCGGGGAAGGCTGTGGAGAGCTCGGGTCGAGAAATGGGGAAGCACATCACTGGGGTCGTGACAGGACTGACCAGCTGCAGGACGGCGCCTCCGGTGGAGACGTCCACTCGCCCCAGCTGCCCGCCGACCTCCCCAGCTTCTTGGCGTCTCCCTTTCCTTCACGCTCCTGGTCCAGCCACACGCTAGGTTTCCCGGGGTCCTGGATTCACCCAGCCCTCTGGCCTCTGAGCCTTCACAGCTCTTTCCTTTGTGCCCAGCAAACTCTTACTTCAAGTCCCAGCATGGGTGTCATTTCCGCTGGGACTCTCTGCCCACCTCAGGCCTTGGTTAACTCCCTGCCATTTGTACCTGGAACCCCCTCCACTCCCCGTCACAGCACATGTGTGCATGCTAAGTCGCTTCAGTCATGTCTGACTCTGTGTGACCCCATGGACTGCAGCCCGCCAGGCTCCTCTGTCCATGGGATTCTCCAGGCAGGAATGCTGGAGTCGGTTGCTGTGCCCTCCTCCAGGGTGGGATGTCTTCCCAACCCAGAGATTGAATCTGCATCTCTTGTTCTTTACCACTAGCACCACCTGGGAAGCCTCTGCATCACAACACACATCACACTGGATCTTTGCCATTTATGAGGTCGCCTTGTCTTGCTCCACTGCTAGGCTGTGTGCCCAGGAAGATGAGGATGACATTTATTCCACATTAATAACTGCTGTAGCCAAGGGCCCAGCACACTTTCTAGCCATGTTAGGCTCTCAGTAAACATCTGTTGAATAACAAACTCTGGTGTGAGTCTTAGACTATTCTTAGGGCCCAAGATAGTTCTAGATCTTTCCTTTTGCAGTGAACTCTACCTATTGAATCGGGTGACTTCTTCCCACTCTGATGCATAATGCCAGGTGAGGGCATTGGTCTGTTTTTATATAGATGCACAGCATGTCTGAGCAAGGGCAGTCAGCATAGAGTCATCCAAAGGGAATGCTGTCAATACAGAGTCTTACCTTGCAACATAGATGATTGGGATAATAACCCATCAAATATAATATTTTTCTCTAATATATTTTTTTTAACCTCCAAAGGGCAACTGCATTATCCAGAAATTTACTTCAACCCCTGGCTTCATACTAGGTGATGCTGCCTGGACCTTTACCAGCCACTCCTGAATGGATCCAGTGGCTGACTTTGAGGCAGCTACTCAATAACTCCTTACCTATCTTATACTTCTTTTTAAAAAGATGTATTTATTTTATTTTTGACTGTACTGGGTCTTTATTGCTGCATGTGGGCTCTCATTGTGGCAAGTGGGGCCCACTCTTCATTATCATTTATGAGGCTGGTGGTGGCTTCTCTTTTGCAGAGCACAGGCTCTAGTGTACTGTGGCTCATGGTCTCTAGAGAATGGGCTCAGTAGTTGTGGCACATGGGTTTGGTTGCTCTGCAGCATGGGGGATCATCCTGGACTAGGGATCAAACCTGTGTCCATTGACATTGCATTGACTTGACTTGTGCCCATTGTGTTCAATGTATCTATTGACATTGCATTGACGTGTGGAGTCTTAACCACTGAGCCACCAGGGAAGTTCCAGAAATTCACTTTTTGTTATAGTTGAGGCACCATGTTCTCTCTCCTTGACCTCTGTAGTCTCACTGGAAAGAGGGTTTGTTGCTGTTCAGTTGCCAAGTCATGTTCACGACCCCATGGACTGCAGCCCACCAGGCTTCCCTGTCCCCCACCATCTCCCGGAATTTGTCAAAATTCATATCCTTGTCCTAAAGACTGAAGGAAGAAGGAGAAGAGGGTGACGGGGGATGAGATGATTGGATGGCATCACCGATTCAATGGAAAGAGGAGAAGGGGCATCTATTGAAAGTCAAGTAAGTAAGCAGAGGGGAGAGAGAGACAGAGGCTTCTATAAAAGGAAGAGAAGGACGTTACTGTGACAAGTCACACTGCATAAAAATGATGTGTATGTGCATGATAGCTTTCTTTCTCATCGCCTTCTGACACTTGGGAGTTTCCTTTTACATAGCCGATCATCTCCCCTAACCAAGACATCACAAATGAAGCAGGGAGAAAGTAGCAAGTAAGTGAGAGAGTTTCTGAGTTTGACAAGCCCAGGCGAAGTTAAAACAATGAAGACTGGTGATTATATAACGGTTTTCAAAGTTGGCATGTGAGGTTTATGATACTTTCGTTAATGAGATGTTTGAGTGGAGAAACAATAGCTTTCAAGATAAGTTCAACCAAAGACTCAAAATACCTCTACAGCTTTTTGTTTTTCTCTTGTCTTCTCGAGACAGGCAAAGAGAAATCTGTTTCTGTGGCGGTGCCTATGACCACAAACTCATTTCACTTTTGTCTTTCTATGTACATGATAGACAACACCGAGGGACTTTTGATATCTTTTCTACCTACATAATTAAGCTCCTGGAGGCTGCCTCCCACTCCTGAAATAATTTGAACTCATGCTTGGGATTTAAGGGCAAGAGTGTGGGTGGGGACTAGACATAGTTCATAACTAGAGACGGAGAAAGGATCATGTTGTCTTAATCTTGGATATCCAACCATCATCTTCATAAACAGTAATGCTAGTCTTTGATGGGAGAAGTTGCAGATTCAGGAGGATGAATTCCAAGGGAAGCAAGAGAGGGTGAAGTTCTAAATGCAGAGGTACTTTTTAGTGCTTGTCATAGTCAGGGCAAGACTGGAGACACTGGGAAGGAAGTAAAAAGATGTAAAAGGCACCTTGCTCTCCTTGTCGGCTGACACATTAGCATGGGTACCTCTGTGAATATAACTTTTAAGGCAGAATCTTGCCCTTACAGACTGTCTTAAAGTTAATTTCAGTCTCGAACACCCAAACTCAGCAGGAGAATCTTAGGGGAAACTCATTTAGGAAAAGTCCCATGCGATGAGCCTATACCTTTTAATTTTTATAACAAAAAAAAATAGGTCAACTATTTTCATAGCTCAAGAGCTATTATTTTCAGTAATATTCTGGTTACCATATTGTCTAGGGGGGCTTATTTTCTATCTTAAATACTTTGATTAATCAAGATATTTAAGGATTGTAGATGTGTGTGTGTGTATGTGTGTGTGTGTGGTTCAATTAAGTGTGTGTTAGCCGCTCAGTCATGTCCAGCTCTTTTGTGACCCCATGGACTGTAGTCCATCAGGTTCCTCAGTCCATGGGATTCTCCAGACAAGAATGCTGGAGTGGGTTGTCATTTCCTTCTACAATTAAGGTTTAAAAGATCCTAAATAATGAGGATGTTTTCTAGCACTTCTACTCATTGGTCTGTGGAGACTCTGTCTCTACAGCTCTTAAAGCAATGACTTCTGAACTGGAAAGACCAGTAGAACTGGGTGGATGACTTTATGAAAATACAGATTTGCAAGCCCAGCCCAGGTCTATCAAGTAACAATCTCTCTAAGGAGTTAAGCTCACGTAGGTATGTTTTTACAAATCTTCTCAGATAATTCTCATAATGAGCTGGCTTAAAGTCTGCATTACACTCTATTACAGAATCTCTTGAGCAGTATTTTCAAAACTGGAAATGTATGAGGGATAAGTATGTTCTTTACGATGTTAGTTAAATAGCACTGGGTTTGAATAGTAGTTTCCCCACATTCTAGCTGTAGCATGACTTTTAGACTATTTCTTATAGCCTGGTCTGTAAGATGGAGTTAATACTATTATGTAAGGAACGGAATGGCTGTGGAACTCAGTTGGGAAAATGAATGCAGCCCAATCATATCAAAGAATAGGACACTTACTAAAAGTTAGTTATTATAAAAAAATGTTTGAACGAATACTTGTGTTCATGTTTTATATTTGCATTGTGTAGTCTAAATATTTTTATTAAATGTCCATAAGCATAGCATATTCAAAATTTTCTGTAAATAACTTTTATAGAAATCTAACTGGGAGATAATTGCTTTACAATGTTGTATTAGCTTCTGCTGTACAACAGTGTGAATCAGCCATAAGTATACATATGTCCGGTTCCTCTTAAGCCTCCCTCCCACTCAACCCACATCCCACCCCTCTAGGTCATCAGAGCACCAGGCTTGGCTCTGTGTGTTATACAGCAGCTTCTGCTAGCTAACTACTATTTCACACGTGGTGCATATTAATGCATGCATATGAAATCTAGAAAAGTGGTACTGTAAATAACATTTCAGGGCAGGTGCTGCATCGTTCTCCATCATTGTCCATGATGTTGGCACATACCGGCTGCTCAACAAAGCAATCAGATTCATCTATTGAAAACTCCATAGCTACACAGATATCCCAGACCTCACAAGTGTTGGGCAGTGATGAAAGTTAAAGAGAACCTCTCCGAAGCCTGTCCCCACCCTTCAGGGATGGCTTCTGAAGGATATGTAGGAGTACCCACTTAGCCTGCCTCAGTGTATAAGGTAGAAACACTGGCTAAAGAATCAGCTAGGAAACTAAGGAGGCAAAGCACCCTGATATTAGAGGAGTAATGAGGAGACAAACACTTAGGGAGCATTTGTTTCAGTGCAAGGTCACTGTTCATTAATACTCGTACAGATAGCTTATTAACCACCCAGAAAATTCACTTCAAGCTTTCAAGCTACATAATACTCAAAATCACTAGCTGAATATAGATTAGGAGATGCTGGCTTGCTGCACAGAGAGCTCAGACAGCGCTATAAACCATAAGCTTCATCGATTCTGAAAGCAGAGATTATCCCATGTAAGATTTATCCCACCCTCCTGCCCTCCACCCCCACCCCAGGACATGAGCCTGCTTTCCCAGCCTATTATGGAAGGCGTGGGTGAGGAATTGTGCACTCTGAACAAAGCTCTGCCTTAGAGGGGCAGGGTGGAGGATGAAGAAAAATGCCATCCCTCTGCAGTAGGAACCTTCACCCTGGGACCCACTGAACAGCTGTGACCATGGGGCTTGGCCAGCCTTCCAATTCTGCTCCTTTAGGCATCTTTTCACCCCTTGTAGAGCCCAGTATGACATCTCCTTGCCACCTTGTAACACTCCATGGAGTAAAAGAATGGAGTCAGTCATTCTAAGGTGATTTTTTTTTTTTTTAATCTAAGTTACCTGAATCTCACCCCTAACTCTTTATCTCATGGGGTGTGTGTTTTGTGCTGGCAGTTGCATGAGTCTCCCATCCTCTAGTTTCTGCCCTGATCCAGGCCTCTCCTGCTCCACAACTTTGCCCCACACTCACATATCATTCATGGGAGCATGTGGTGGGTTCCAAATGCTGGGCTGTGCAGAATAAGCCCCATCCATCCACCTAGACAGCTGCCCTAGCAATTTCCACTTCTATTCCTGTGCCACTGGGACCACAGTGCACTGGCCTCATAAGCAACTCAGGACTTCTCTCTGGGACTTGAATGTTTATAGAGATGTGGGGAGCAGCGCTTTTAAAGGGGAGTCTTTACTGCGTTCCTTCCACTGAGGTTCAGTTTGGAGTTAGGGATGGTAGAATGTAAGACCGTTCTGATTCTTTTCTCCTTTTTTGTTTTCTCTTCTTCCTCTTTCCCCCTGTCTCTCTACATCAACTCAGCTCGTTCCCATGACTCTTGAGGGGTCCTCTCGCTGTTTTCAGCCTGACAAGAGGCATGGCAAGAGGAAGAAACCAGGATGACTGTATAGTTTGCTAGGGCTGCTTGGGTGAAGTACCGCAGGCTAAGAGGCTTAAACCATAGAAATATGTGGTCACACAATTCTAGAGACAGAAGTCTGAAATCGAGATGTTGGCTGGGCTGATACTATTTGAGGGATGAGAGGGAGAATCTACCCCAGGCCTCTCTCCTTGGCTTACAGATGGCCATTTTCTCCCTGTAACTTCATATCACTTTCCCTCTTTGTGTGTCTGTGTCCCAATTTCCTCTTCTTATTGGGATGCCTTTCCTACTGAATTGAGGCCCACCCGAATGACCTCATTCTAACTTGATTACCTCTGTAAAGACCCAGTCTCCAGATAAATTCACATTCTGAGATTCTAGGGATTAAGATGTCAGCAAATGAATTCAACCCAAAATAATTACAAAGGAGGGAAAGTACGTTGATGAGCTCTTCGAAATATTCCTGTTACCCTACCACTCTGTATCAGCATGCTTGGATGGAGTGCAAAGGCTGTCTGTGCTCTGTGGATGGCTCTTTTTTTAATGGTTTTAAATCAACTTGAAAGTCGCTTTGTAGTTTCTTGCCCTAAGAGGTATTTTACAGGAGTAGCTCAATCAGTGAATTTTTGTACTGGCATATCAATGGAAGTGGCAGATCTTGGACTATGGAGATTCCTGAGTTTTTAGAGGTTGAGGAAAAGTGAACAAAAGAAAAGAAGATATTACACTTTTCCTTGGAAGCCCTTGGCATCATAAAAAAAACCTACTCCATCTTGGTATGAGGCTAGATATGTCAAGAAGACAGTTTTGACAGCATTTACACGTCCAGTTAAATATGGAAACTGAGGGAGAAGGGAGAGTCAGGGATGGTTCCTGTGATTTCTGTTTGAGTAACTGGAACTGGGCTGGAGTGGTGATGGAGGAAGAGACTGTGGGGTCGCTTTGCACATGTGTTGGGTCTTCATTGCCTGAGGAGCATTCAAGGAAAAGACGTCCTGGGGGATGATCCATGGCTCTGTGCTTTAAACACAGCATGTTTAGTGCCTAACTGACGGCGCAAGCAAACATTATGATCTCCATTTTACAGACAAGGAGCTGAAGTTCCCAGCAGTTAAGCAATCTACTCAAGGTCAGTGTAAGAACTATTCAGTTCCAAGTGGAAGGACATAAAATGGTTCCAGTCACTTTCTCAAAGATGCAAGACAAAAGCAGCCCGGGGTCCACTGCTTGGCTCTCAGGACACACATTCTCTGCTTTGACTTGCTTCCTCTCAGATCTGGAACCTCTGCACATTATGCCCTTTAACATGGTGTTAATGATTGAAATAACACGGCAGCCTGGGGTCGCTGGTTGTTAGTCATCCGTTAGGAAATACACTCATCATTTAATACAATCTTAAATGTATTTCGAATGGCCTTAATAATTAGGTTAGAATTCACCAGAATCTTGGAGAACTCTCTGCTTCAGGAGTTTTTCATTTGGCAAGGTTTGTTAAAATTCTTCTAAAGTTAAAATCTGTTCCTATTTTCTGCTTGGAAGATAATCCACATATTACATGGCAAAAATGACATAATGTCAATTTTGTATAATTTAAATTATAGAAGTGCAAAGATAAATCTAGTGGCTTCAAACTCTAGCAGTTTCAAGCCAAGACAAGAAATTCTGTGGGCCTTTATGGTGGCTCAGATGGTAAAGCATCTGCCCACAATGCAGGAGACCCAGGTTTGATCCCTGGGTAGGGAAGATTTCCTGGAGAAGGAAATGGCAACCCACTCCAGTACTCTTGCCTGAGAAATCCCATGGACAGAGGAGCTGTGGGCTACAGTCCATGGGGTCGCAAAAAGTTGGACACGACTGAACGACTTTACACTCACCTAGCTCCTAATGGATATTAGGACTCTGGCCATCTTTCTATAAAAGTGTAAACTGGCAAGATGCTGAGATTTAAACAATGACACAGTTATCTCCAGTCTGTGTTCAGAGGCATTGTTTACAATGAATGGCTTGATACAGGAATTCTAGGGATGACTTGATATGCAAATTCTAGGGAATGCTGAAACTCACCGGATGCTTGTTGATGGAACCCAAGCCCCTTGACCTCTGAGGATGGGATACAAAACATGGTGAAGAGCTGGCTCTATATTTTGGCTGGAGCATTCATTTAGGAGACTGGTACCACAATCTGAATGTTCCTTTATAACAATAAACCTGAAAGAAAGGAATGAGAATAGACTATTACAATGTTTTCTACTTGAGGAAGTAAGGCAGTGAAACCCTTTCCCTGCGTGAGTGCAAAAGGCAGAAAAATGAAGAGATGGAATGACATCCTATCTGCAGCTGAAAGTGAGCAAAACTCCAAGTGGAGATTATTTGCTTCTAATTTGAGTTAGACTTGAGTATTTTTTTTTAAATAGTTGGTTCTATGATGTATTTTGTTTTCAGAAAGACTACCCTAAAAATTCTTCCAATAACCATCTCCATGACCTTGGGCATAGTTCTTAACTTTTCTGGGCCTGAATTTTCTCAACTTGTAAAATGGAAATATTGTTTATACCTACTTCAACGTACTGTGAACATTAAATCCAATTATATTGGTAAGGTGCTTAGCCAAACATCTGGTCCATGACACACACTCAGTTAGCATAAGCAATTAATATTCTTATCATTTGGACAATGTAGTAAAATTCAGCAGACATTGCCTTCTGCCCTGCCTTCTGCTGGAAAGTGAGTGGTGGCTCCTGGGGTCTGGCTTACCCAGGAGTCCTACTTCATGAATAAATTTTCACACTCAATCATTATGTATTATAAACTTAAAAGTTGTTAAGAAAGTAGATCTTAAATGTTACCACCGCTTGCATGCATGCATGAGCACACACACACACAGTAATTATATGAGGTGATGGAAGTGTTATCTAACCTTATTGTGGTGATCATTTTGCAGTATAAATGTGTATCCAATCATTATATCATACACTTAAAACTTACACATTTTATATGTCAATAGTATCTCAGGAAAGCTGAGGGAATGAAACAAAAACCAGGATGATGAAGCGTGCTTTACTGGATTTGCATCTCAGCCGCATCACCTACTACCTGTGTGTCTGTGAGTAACATTCTTAACCTCTCTAAACTCAGTGATCTCATCTGTGAAGTGGGGATAATGTTAGCATTGACCCTGCAGGATTGTTGTAAGAATTAAGTTATATGTAAATTATTTAACTGATTCACACTGGGGGCTCAATAATGTTGGCTGTTGTTCTATATATTTTATTTTACTGTATAGATGCAACATAGAAGAGAGACCACACTCCTTGGGCATGTGAGACAAACAAAAGAGAAAAATTACATTCTGACTCTCCATAGACAGTAAATACTCCCATGTAGTAGGTGGTGAATGTCCCAGTAAGGCTAAGTTCCATAACATGCCAAACAAGTGACTGAACAATGCTTTAAGTGATAGGATTTAGATAAACAAGGCAATGAAGGAGACAGGTCCATTGGGGATTGCTGCACAAACAGAGAGGCATGGATTCTGCCAGAAGATGCATGCCCATCACAACAGCAATTTTCAGATCATTTCCTTAGAACACAATAAATTGGATCATAGACTGAAGCCACCAAATCAACTTTTGCTTTTTTGTAAAGTAACCATTTTTTCTAAAGGGTCCATGGTTAAAATTTTCTCAGCTTACAAGTTTTCATGCCAGTTTTACATTTTTTAATCAGAGACTGGTCCCCACTGTTCTGTTAACAAATCCTAGCATGTAATGGAACCAAACGATGCTTAACCAATGAATTTTTAACAGAAAACTGTGCAGACTGTAGCAGATCCTGTTATTTGGCTGGCATAATTGTGCTTCTTTTTTATTGTCTTTCATGAAAGACAAAATTAAAAGACAATCGCTCCTTGGAAGAAAAGCTATGACAAACCTAGACAGCATATTTAAAGCAGAGATATCACTTTGCCAACGAAAGTACATATAGTCCAAGCTACAGTTTTTTCAGTAGTCATGTACGGATGTGAGAGTTGGATCACAAAGAAGGCTGACCACCAAAAAACTGATGCTTTCAAACTGTGGTGTTAGAGAAGACTCTTGTGAGCCCCTTGGACTGCAAGGAGATCCAACTAGTCCATCCTAAACGAAATCAGTCCTGAATATTCATTGGAAGGACTGATGCTGAAGGTGAAGCTCTAATAATATGGCCACCTGATGCGAAGAACTGACTCATTGGAAAAGACCCTGATGCTGGGAAGGATTGAAGGTGAAAGGAGAAGGGGACAACAGAGGGTGAGATGGTTGGATGGTATCACCGACTCAATGGACATGAGTTTGAGCAAGCTCTGGGAGATAGTGAAGAACAAGGAAGCCTAGCGTGCTGCAGTCCATGGGGTCACAAAGAGTCGGACATGACTTAGAGATTAAACAACAGTGAAAGACCATAAACTAAATGTTCATATCAACTTCCCCTGACAGCCCTATAAGTGAAATTGTACTGGGGATTTTCTGAGAAAGCTGTTGCTCTGCTGCTGTGGATAGATGGAGCTGGTGAAAAATACATTCTCCTCCTCTTCCTACTGCCTTCAATGCAGACATACTGCCTGGATCTGGAGTTGTAATCTTGGGATCATGAAGGGAAGACCAAGAGAAATACAGAGATACTGGCACTGGCATCAGAGATCCACCAAAATAATGCCATCAACCAATGGGTTAGAGAAAAAACAAAATAAAACAAAACAAAACACCATCTTTCTCAATACTTACGTTTAGTATCAGTTGAGGTGTTACGTTTTGAGATAGACAACTTTTATACCATTTAAGATTTCCCTTATGCACTAAACAGTAAGTCAGGGACTTGGGAGTCTTTTATCTAAATGATCTGTGTGACCTTGGCTAAGTTACTTAACCTCTATTTTCTCATTTATAAGAAAACCATTACACCAATCTGACTTATAGGGATATCATGAGCTCTAGTAAATAAGTTTAAAGTGCTTCATAAATGCTTAACAATGATAATGATCAGGCAAGCAGAACCACTTCTGTAGGACACAGAAATGAGCTCCTCTGAAGAAGGTAACAACAAAACATAGACAGGAAATAGTATTCCTTTCAGGGAGAGAGTATGCATCTTCAGAAAGGTGATCATTTAAACCATGAGCATCTAATTGAAGACTAAATGGAGAAGATGATGGTGTCATGATTGGCTTTATTCAGAGCGCAATTGAAGACTCATCTGCGAAAGATGAGACTCATTTTATTCTCTCTTCAAATTGCACAGCACAGGAAGTCATGGCCAGGGGAATGTGAGCTTATTTATCTCTGTAATACAGCTCACCTTTTAACCTTCTTCTTCAAATTTTCCTAACCTTTTTTTTTTTTCCTGCAAGAGAGAAATAATTGAGAGGTAAGGAGGTAAAGATGGGATGAATGCATTAAAAAGAAAACCCTGTAATTTTAGAAAGCCTTTAAATTATGTCCTAAATCAGTTTCAAAATGTAGTTATGCCTGCTGAGAGTCTGTTTTGTTTTTGATGTGAATGCTTAGGTGTGGGAAGGTGGATTATCCAGCAGGGGCTTTGCCATGTAAATTCTCCAGAAAGTTGTCAACAGCCTGTTCTTCAGTGGTGAGACTTGGAGGAATTCAGGTAAAATTTTCAAATTCCCTTTTACCACTTTTTTTCCTCCTTTTTCTTATTAGCAGTAATCTTTTTCCCTGTGATATCTTCTTACCTATTTTAATATCTATTCCTGAGCAGAGAAGCCAAGGTATATGTTTCCATGAATCCTCAGAATTGTTCTGCCCCTGTTACTTGCATTTCAGTGTCTTTGGGGCTGGATATTTCAGTTGAATAGACATGAACCTAATGAAGCTGAGTGTATGGTTCGATCCTAGTTAATGAAGTAGCTGGATTTTCACCAAGAAGAATTCCAGTCATTAGGTGAACGCTGTGGTTTCAATTTGCTAGTGTGTTCTGTTGATTCCCAAGAGTGAGTGAGTGTGTTTCCATCACTGAGGAGACAGCTCACAGCAACGACTTCTACTGAAGGAAGGAAAGGATTAGCATCGACAATATCACCGTTAATTAAAGAAGAGTGAGCATGAGAAGTGAAGATAACTGGAGTCTGGGCTTTAGTCCATCTTACCGAGCTTCTATCTGGCCCTTCTCTTCCTTTCTGACTTGTGAGGCAGTCTGGATTGACTTAGACTAGTCATTTCTCTGGGACTCACTGTATCTAGTACCCTGAAAAGGAAAGTCTCCATGATGAATTCAGGTTAGTTTGAAAAGCAGATGCCTCCTCTGGTGGGTGCCCTCGCTGCCCCCATCCCTTCCCCCCTTTTCTCTAGCCCAGGCAGTGTTAAAGGGATCTGCTGGCCCCATGGTTGGAATTCCCTGCATTTCAGCTGACTTACCCCTGCTTTATTCCTTTCTCTCTGGATATAGAAAAGTCTCTTTTCTTTCTTTCTTTTTTTAAAGAGATATGTATGTGTGTGTGTGTGTGTGTATATACATATGTATATATATATATATACATATGTGTATATATATACATATATTAATGTGGGCCATTTTTGAAGTCTTTATTGAATTTATTACAATATTATTTCTGTTTAATGTTTTGGATTTTGAGCCAAAACATCATGGATCTTAGCTCCCTGACCAGGGATTGAACCAGCATCTCCTACGTTAGAAGGTGAAGTTTTAATCAGTGGACCTCCAGTGAAATCCCCAAAGGTCGTTTTTCTTTTCATTGACAACATATGATTGTCTTCTCACTATTAGTGACCTGGAGCTTTCTGGCCCATCAGAATAAATCACCTGAGGAGGAATGTGGGGCTCTCTAACAGTCTCAGACATACCTTTAGCAGACATGCTAGTAGGTATGTATATTATAAAGAATTGTCTTCCAGAATCAAATGGCAAACTTTCCCTCACTTCTACTTTTTTATGCGATTAAAAATTGTTAAAATGCTGTATACAATACAGACAGGGTCCATTCAACTTACAATTTTTCAACTTTATGACAGTATGAAAATGATGTGCATTCAGTAGAAACAGTACTTTGAATTTTGATCCTTCCCCAGTGCAGTGGTATGTGATCTGATACTTATTCATGGTGCTGGGCAGTGGTAGCCTCTCCTGGTCAGCCACACGATCTTGAGGGCAAACGGCTGACACAATTACCACCATTCTGCACCCATACAACCAATTCTGTTTTCCACTTTTAGTTCAGTATTCAATAAAGGATGTGAGACACTCACCACTTTCTTATAACGTAGATTTAGTGTTAGATGTGTTTGCCAACTGTAGGCTAATGTAAGTGTTCTGAGCATGTTTAGAAGGCAAGGCTATGGTGTTTGGAGATTAGATGTATTCAATGCATTTTCAATTTATGGTTCTTTCAGTTATTTATGGATTATTGAGATGTGGCTTCCCTGGTGGCTCGGATGGTAAAGAACCTGCTTAAAATTCAGGAGACCTGGGTTTGATCCCTGGGTCAGGAAGATCTCCTGGAGAAGGAAATGGCAACCCACTCCAGTATTTTTGCCTGGAGAATTCCATGGACAGAGGAGCCTGGAGGGCTACGGTCCATAGCGTTGCAAAGAGTTGGACATGACTCAGTGTAAAAAAAGAACCACATTGTAGGTCAAGGAAGACTTGTATTTGTTTACTATTTATTTCTTTTTAATGTACAGCTAGTTGTTTAAGTACATGAATAGCTTTGACTGTTCAGACTATTTCCCTTTTCCTGGCTATAACATGGATACACACACTCACATTTTTTCATCTAACATTAATTTTTCCTTTAAATTAGCTTCTTAAGTGGGAGCCAGTGTTTAGAAATATTCAGCTTATTGTTTGTTATATTTTCACTAAAATAATTTTCTTGCTTATGTGACTTCTTAAAAATGCAAGGGTAATGGATGTCAACATGTTTCATATTAACAACAGTTCAGTGCTTCCTAAAGTAATGGTGTACTTCTGTAAAGTCTTTAGACTTACACCTTAATGAGTTTCTTATTCTAATGGATCTGATTTTTGTAAAACATTATGCATCTTGAAGGACATATTCAATACCTATCCTTTAAAAAGTTATTGGCAAGATTGTAAGTATAAGTATTAAAGGTCTTTCCTCACCTACTAGAAAAAATAAAAAGGTGATGGAAGAACTGCATCAATTATCATGAAAAGAGGAGCAGATAATGTCCTTTTGCAAGAAACATTCTTAAAAGATAATGAACATGAAAAATTAATTAGATTTCAAGTTGGAAATATCTTCCCCTACTTGATGAATTTGATTATGCTGCTATTGCTACCTTAATGTATAAAAGGAAAAATGTCAAAATTAATAAGATAGTCAGGAATAAAGGGAGTGGAATGGTTATCTTTGAGGGGGCTGAGTACTCCTTAGAAATAATAGCTAATTGGTAGAAAGCTAACTTCGGAAGAGAATCAGGCGACATTGTTTCAGACGTCTTAAATTGGCATGGTTTCCAAAAACAGTCTAGTTTGCAGAGATTTAAATGTATTGTAATGGAAATTGGATATCTCTGGACTGAGAAATTAGTATTTGTGTCTGGCTTGTAACTTATAAACATGTAGTTGAAAGATTTTTATTTTTTGAGAGGAAATGAGCCAGACATCCAAGATTCTCATGCTTTTCATATTCTAACTTGTTCTTTCATAAAATTAAAAAAAAATTTTTGGAGTTCAAAAAAGATTTTTCAGGGGCAGATGTGTGAAGAAAACTAAATGAGAGTTTTTATTTTAACCTCCCACGTTCTACTCCTCAGTGATTCTTTGAAACCCATTTATGTCTGGTGATAAATAAAAGCTGGAAAGCTGTCATCTTGCAGCTTAATTAAAAAGTCTACAAAAGATATTTGATACCTTACTTGGAACAGCCTAGACCAAATAGCCTCTTGAGGCCCCTTCCAATTTTCAGTTGTTTTTCTATAAATACTTTGATTCCAGGATTAATATCCAAATAATTTAAACAATTTCACTGGCTTTCAGCAGCCATGAACACTGACATAGAGTTGTAGTTTTTTATTACATGTCAAAAACACAATGGATGGTATATTGGTGATATTTCTCAGATTATGTCCTGGATATAGGAATTTTTTTTTAAATTTCTTTATTTTAAATTGAATAATAATTGCTTTACAGTATGGGTTTGATTTCTGCTGTACATCAGCATGAATTTGCCATAGTTGTACAGATGTCTCCTCCCTCTTAAACCTCCCTCCCACCTGCCACACTTTCCCACCTCTCTAGGTTGTTGCAGAGCCTCAGTGTGAGCCGCCTGAGTCCTACAGCAAATTCCCATCAGCTGCCTATTTTACATATGGTGGCGTATATGCGTGGGCTTCCCAGGTGGCACCAGTGGTGAAGAACCTGTCTGGCAGTGCAGGAGACATAAGAGACATGGGTTCAGTCCCTGGGTAGGGAAGATCCCCTGGAGGAGAGCATGGCAACCCACTCCAGTATCCTTGCCTGGAGAAACCTGCGGACAGAGGAGCCTGGTGGCCTGCAGTTCATGGGGTCACAAAGAGTCAGACACGACTGCAGTGACTTAGCACGCACCTGTGTATTACTTCCATGCTACCCACTACTCTGTCCGTTCACCTCACCCTCTCTCCACCCGCCTGTGCCCCTGCTTTTGTCCACAGGCTGGTTACCTATGTCTGCATCTCCACTGCTGCCCTGCAAATTGGACATAAGCGTTTAGTTAACCCATGCAAAAAAGATCTACATCAAAATTAATTTTCAAAATATTGCAAAACATTGTTTAGAGAACATAGGTTTGTCTGGATCCAGCTGCTTACATAGAACCAAGCGAAATATCTGATTGAGTAGCAGGCACCATGATATATTAGAAACCAATACCCTTCTGAATTTAGAGGAAACACAGTCTCACATAATCTGAAACGCCACAAACCCAGACTACTTCCTTTAGAAAATGAAACAAAACAAGTCTCAAAGATGAATTCAGTGCAGAACATCCATGAGACCACGAAGTGCCACGCACATAGGGAAGTGTGCACTTCTCCCAGCTGGGAAGTGTGTGCCCTCAAACGCTGTCCTTCATGACAGCAACGCCTACATTTCTTCTCACGCTGCTGCTGGGCCGACTGGAATCTGTGACTCTGTGCTGGGAGTTTCATCTGGATTTTATTATTAGATTAGCTTAATTGTATTTTTAGATTATGAGCTTACTATTTATTTTTTGAATAAAATAATGCATGCTTATGTTGACTATAGGCAAAAAAGTCAATGGTCTGTAATGGGATGTATAAGAGCACAGCTGAAAGAACACAACTTTTTTGTTCTCCTCTCATGTAACACAACCGTGGTGAGTGTTTTTAGCTGTTCAGCACCTCTGTTCCATATACTTTTTCAGAGATATGGCCTGACGTGTCTGCCATCTACAAAACCTGCTTTCTGAGTTGGCTCTGATCACCAGGCAGGAAAGTGAAGAAAGAAATCGAAGGTCATGCCAGGTGGAAGTTGAGTGTTACTTCTGCTCACATTCTGCCTAAGAGAACTTAGGTACATGGTTACACGTAGTTGCAAGAGAGTTTGGCAAATGTAGTTTAGCTGTGGCTACAGACAGGAAGTATGAAAACATTTGGATCGGCACCTAGGAGTTCTACATATTGCTTGCTAAAAAATATGACTGAATAAAATACCAAGTGGAAATCAAGAATCACCCTAAATCGAACCACCTAAAAATAATTTGGTGAATATCATTCTGTACATCTTTTTCTGGACATATATAATGTAGATGGACAAATAGGTGAATGGATAAGTAGGAAACTTTTTAAAATAATGCAATCTTCCTCTGTATAAAATACTGCATATAATTTTATTAAAATGTATTTTCATTTTAGAAGAAAGAGAAGCTAAAGTGAATCTTAAGGAAATGCCAATGTTTCTAATCAATAAGAAATAATAAGGCTGACGTCATCCCACTAATGGTAAGAAAGCTTTTGTAAATTTGGAATCGTAATCATTTTTTTTAATTAGTTTTGCCATACAATGACATGATATCACCATGGGTTTACATATGCTCCCCCTCCAGAACCCCCCTCCCTCCTCCCTCCCCCCCCCCCGGGAAATCTCGCTGCACCAGCCCCGAGCATCAATCCTGGACTGGCGATTGATTAGACATATGATAATTAACATGTTTCAATGCCATTCTCCCATATCATCCCACCCTTTCCCTCATCCACAGAGTCCAAAGCGGGATCCTACATGACCCACCTCCCAGAATATTGGAAATAAAAGCACGAATAAACAAATGGGACCTAATTAAAATTAAAAGCTTCTGCACAGCAAAGGAAACTATAAGCAAGGTGAAAAGACAGCCTTCAGAATGGGAGAAAATAATAGCCAATGAAGCAACGGACAAACAATTAATCTCAAAAATATACAAGCAACTCCTGCAGCTCCATTCTAGGAAAATAAATGACCCAATCAAAAAGTGGACCAAAGAACTTATCAGACATTTCTCCAAAGAAGACATAAAAATGGCTAACAAACACATGAAAAGATGCTCAACATCACTCATTATCAGAGAAATGCAAATCAAAACCACAATGAGATATCACTTTACACCACTCAGAATGGCTGCAATCCAAAAATCTACAAGTAATAAATGCTGGAGAGGATGTGGAGAAAAGGGAACTCTCTTACACTGTTGGTGGGATTGCAAACTAGTACAGCCACTATGGAATCGTAATCTTAAATTACATATTTCAACTTTAAATAGTATTTGATAGGGAAAAGATGAAGTGATAAGGACTCTTCTTGTTTTCACTCTCCCATCTTTTCCTCTACCTCCTGATTTTTGTTTCAAATTACTTTTCTCCATCAGCATTGTAGCATTACATTTTGTTCTGCAAACATGATTCCCTCTGTTAATCATTCTGAGTTCTCTATTTAAATGGAAGCAGTGCTCGCCACTAGCTCTTTTACCATGACTTTTCCATTACTGAGTTTGCTTTTTAATTTATCACTTGGTTGGTTGGATTTTATTGTCATTTAGTTTTAAAATTTTTATTTACTTTATTTTTTAGCAAAGGGATTATGAATTCCTTCTTCTCAGAGTTCTTTCATATTTGAGAATACTGCCTATTGCTTTTATGCCTGAGTAGCTTGGCTGGATGTACTACTCTTGGTTATACACGTTCTTCTTCCTATGTTACAGACTGTTCTGTCGACTTCTAGAATTAAATATTACTGCAAGAAAGACTGAGGACAGACTGATTTCCCCCACTCTGGCTAACTTTTTCTGCTTCAATACCTGAATAATTTTTTTCTCTTTCTCTTTGAAGTTCCATAACTTAATTGGGGTGTGCCTTGATATTGCTGACAGTAACTACCAATTAGTGTGGGCAGACTCTATTCTAAACACTTTGTGAGTGTTAATATATTACATATATAATCTTTTACAACAGATTTGAATAGCTGTGATAGAAACTTCGTGGCCTGCAAAGCTTAACATACTTGCTACCAGACCTTTAACAGAAAAGTCTGAAGACCCCAACTCTGAGCGATTTATTTGATTTTTAATTCTGAACACTTTCTTTTTTCCCTGTTTTTAATTTATTAACTATGGTACTTTTAATTTCATTTTGTAGTGCTGTTTATCACTTTAGTTTGGGCTCTCATTTTACAGATGTTTTAGTACTTTTTAAATAATGCCTTTTTCCAGCAGCTCCTGTTTTTCGTGCAATCTTTTTTTTTTTTTTCTTCTAGATTTCCAGTCTCACTTCTGCTTTTGCCTTTGTCCTTATAATCGCTTCTCCTTCTTTCTGTCCTTTTGACTCTGGTATGTTTGCATTGTTACCAGCTCTTCCTGTCCACTCTACCTGTGTTTATCTGATGGACTGCACCCAGATCTTTTATTTATCCATCATCTCCTTCCCAGAACCAGTTACCTTCCATCAGCTCCAGTTTGCTGCTTGTATGTTGCTTTTACACAGGCCTTGCTGTGTGAGGATGCAGACAGGTAGAGAGTTCTTGTAGGACTAAGTGAAACCCCAAATGGGCTTTGCAACTCTTTTTTTTTAAGATTTCATTAAATTTTCTGTACAAAGTCCCCTCTCTGCAGAGCAGGATTCTTCCCATCATGTGGGCTTTAATGTGTTTCTTGGGAATAATGCTGTTCTGAAGTGATGGTCTCCCTAACATAGCTGAGTCCCCTGGTGGGGTGATGGGGCTTCTTCTGTTGCCTGTTTTCTATCTGGAAGCTTCTCTGCACCCTGGAGGACACTAGCAGGACTCCTTCGAACGCTGCCAACTTACCTTTGTTCAAAACTTCTTGGAGGTATGCATGAGATGAAGAGTCCATTCTCTGCTAACAGACCACAAACGGGGCTTTAATGATCAAGCAGTGTTCTGAAATCTAACCATGAATTTTCATTATAACTGCAAGCAAATGCCTCTGACCCGTAATTTTGAATTCTCTCTTTGGTTTGCAAACAATTTCCTCTAGAGTGCATTGCTTTCTACTTCACAGAGATCTTGGATATAAACATGGATCTAAGAAAAATGAAGCAAAACAAAAGACCCTCTTTGAAATGTATATCTCACGGAGCATTTAAGACCGCCTGTTACCCTATTCCAACCCTGTAGATCCTGGAGGAGATAGAGGGGTGGCTGCCCATCAAGAAATAACAAATACTGAAAAGTTTTGCCAAGTCTCTTATAAATTACCCCAGCTGCTCATTTCATTTTTAAAAAGTGCTGTTAAGTAGCGATTATGAAATACCTGTTTCAGGGGTTAGATATGGCTGCTCTTTCTGTTCCGCTGTGCCATGGCAAGGAGAAGAGATTGTGTATTTAACAGATTCCACACTCATCTCTCCCGCCTTGGGTGTGTACCATCTATTAGGGTCCACACTGAGACTGGAGTGAAACAATCACGACTTTACCATTGTGAGCGTGCGCACGCTCAGTTGTGTCCAACTCTTTGCGCCGCCGTGGACTGAGGCCCGGCAGGCTCCTCTGTCCATGGGATTCTCCAGGCAAGAATACTGGGGTAGGGTGCCATGTCTTCCTCCTGGGGATCTTCCTGACGCATGGATCGAATTTGAGCCTCCTGTGTCTCCTGCATTGGCAGGCATATTCTTTACCACTGTGCCACCTGGCTTATTCCTAAGCTCCTTTTAGTCAACAGTTGCCTGGGAGGAACTTCGAAGATTAGGAGTGCTACTTTAAACAAAACCAGTTTTCAGTACCCGTTACAGATGAATATTGGGGTCTTCTGAGTAGGCATTTGGAAATGGCTGATATGTGGCATGTGGGCAGTTGTCATCACTTCATTTCCTTCAGCTTGATCCTGGGCCAACCAACCTTGGAATCCTTTGTCACTCGGCACTCCAGGGAGCTGCTGCAAGTCCCCAAATGTTATCATGTGACTTGAAACTCGTCTGCCATTCATTCCATTTGTACAGCAAAGTGATTCAGTTATACATTTACATGTATCTGTTCTTTTTCAGATTTGTCTCCCACTTAGGTTGTTACACAATATTGATCCTCCCTGTGCTTTATAGTACATCCTTGTTGGTTCAGTTCAGATCAGATGCTTTGTTGTGTCTAACTTTTTGCGACCCCATGAACTGCAGCACACCAGGCTTCCCTATCTATCATCAGCTCCCAGAGCTTGCTCAAACTCATGTCCATTAAGTCGGTGATGCCATCCAACCATCTCACCCTCTGTCGTCCCCTTCTCCTCCTTCCTTCAATCTTGTCCCAGCATCAGGGTTTTTTTTTCGAATGAGTTGGTTCTGTGCATCAGGTGGCCAAAGTATTGGAGTTCAGCTTCGGTATCAGTCATTTCAATGAATATTCAGGACTGATCTCCTTTAGGATGGACTCGTTGGATGTCCCTGCACTCCAAGGGACTTTCAAGAGTCTTTTCCAACACTGCAGTTCAAAAGCATCGATTCTTTGGTGCTCAGCTTTCTTTATAGTCCAACTCTCACATCCATACATGACTATTGGAAAAGCCGTAGCTTTGACTAAATGGACCTTTGTTGGCAAAGTAATGTCTCTGCTTTTTAATATGCTGCCTAGGCTGGTCATAGCTTTACTTTGAAGGAGCAAACGTCTTTTAATTTCATGGCTGCAGTCACCATCTGCAGTGATTTTGGAGCCCCCCAAAATAAAGTCTCTCACTGTTTTCCCATCTATTTGCCATGAAGTGATAGGACCAGATGTCATGATCTTAGTTTTCTGAATGTTGAGCTTTAAGCCAGGTTTTCACTCTCTTCTTTCAGTATGATCAAGAGGCTCTTTAGTTCTTCTTGACTTTCTGCCATAATGATGATGTCATCTGCACATCTGAGGTTATTGATATTTCTCCTGGCAATCTTGATTCTAGCTTGTGTTTCATCCAGCCCTGAATATTTTGCATGATGTACTCTGCATGTAAGTTAAATAAGCAGGGTGACGATATACAGCCTTGACATACTCCTTTAGTTCTAAGTGTTGCTTCTTGACCTGCATACAGATTTCTCAGGAGGCGGGTAAAGTAGTCTGGTATTCTCATCTCCTGAAGAATTTTCCACAGTTTATTGTGATCCACACAGTCAAAGGCTTTGGCATAATCAATAATGCAGAAGTAGATGTTTTTCTGGAACTCTCTTGTTCTTTTGATGATCCAGTGGATGTTGGCAATTTAATCTCTGGTTCTTCTGCCTTTTCTAAATCCAGCTTGAACATCTGAAAGTTCATGGTTCACATACTGTTGAAGCCTGGCTTGGAGAATTTTGAACATTACTTTGCTAGCATGTGAAATGAGTGCAATTGTGTGGTAGACTGAGCATTCACTGGCATTGCCCTTCTTTGGGATTGGAATGAAAATTGACCTTATCCAGTACTGTGGCCACTGCTGAGTTTTCCAAATTTGAGGGCATATAGAGTGCAACACTTTCACAGCATCATCTTTTAGGATTTGAAATAGCTAAGCTAGAATTCCATCACCTCCACTAGCCTTGTTCATAGTGATGCTTCCTAAGGCCCACTTGACTTCACATTCTAGGATGTCTGGCTATAGGTGAGTGATCACACCATAACAGTTTTCTGGGTGATGATGATCTATTTTTGTACAGTTCTTCTGTGGTATTCTTGCCACCTCTTCTTAATATCTTCTTCTGTTAGGTCCATACCATTTCAGTCCTTTATTTGAGCCCATCTTTGCATGAAATGTTCTCTTGGTATCTCCAATTTTCTTGAAGAGATCTCTAGTCTTTCCCTTATTGTTTTCCTCTATTTGTCTATTTCCTCTGGTTTTTTTTTTGTTTGTTTGTTTGCATTGATCACTGAGGAAGGTTTTCTTATCTCTCTTTGCTATTCTTTGGAACTCTGTATTCAAATAGGTAAATCTTTCCTTTTCCCTTTTGCCTTTAGCTTCTGTTCTTTTCTTAGCTATTTGTAAGGCCTCCTTAGACAACGATTTTGCCTTTTTGCATTTCTTTTTCTTGGGGATGGTCTTGATCCCTGTCTCCTCCACAATGTTACAAACTTCCATCCATAGTCCTTCAGGTACTCTATCAGATCTAATCCCTTAAATCTATTCATCACATCCACTGTATAAGGGATTTGATTTAGGTCATCCTTGTTGGTTATCCATTTTAAATACAGCAATATGTACATGTCACCCCCAAGCTCCCTAACTATCCCTTCCTCTCACCCACTCCCAGGGATTTTTCATTCTGAAAACAAATACAGGAGTGACCACGACTATCTGATGACTCATTCAAGCCTTCATACCCTCCACAAATATGCTTTGAGTGTTTACAAAGTGCCAGGCAGTATTGCTGCTGCTGGAAAGGCATAGTGCCTGTCTTTGAAGGTTCTCAATCTAGTGAGGGAGATGGATGTACATAAGAGGATGTTTTCAGAGTCCCAGTGGAAGTGTGGAGAATGGTTTAGGGGAGCTGATTGTGCCTGGGAGGGTTGGAGGTGAGCAGTTAACCAGTTCCAGGTTCTCCTGACCTGGGCTCTGAGGTGTCAGTATTATCACTGTGATTTAAAAATAACTTTAATATCTATTATCTTCTCTTCTTAATACTACTAATTAAAATTCATCAAAAGTAATAACAAGAGAGCAGTTGAAGGTAATTGTCTTTTGGGACTCATTGCAGCTATGAAGCCTCCTTCAGAACCCTTCAGAGAACCTGCCTCCTCTATGTAGAGCTGCCTTCCTGACTGAACAAGACTCAGAAGCACACACCTCTCTCCCTCATCTCAGTTTTGCACATTTTTCATCGCTGTTTTCCTGTTGTTGCTCAGTGAAGGGAGAAGAGATTTCATCGGACCACCTCAGGGCCTTTCAATACTTTTTTGACTGTAACCCATAATAAGAAAGCAACCCTGTCTGTATATGCATAATTAAAACAAAAATGTCATGAAACAATAATCATCCAATGTGTAACCATTTTAATAATTTCTGTTCTAAAAACAGCTGTTGGTCACAACCCAAAACTTGACATTATAACATATTATTGGGTAATCCAAATTTTGAATAACACTAGTCTCCTGTTACTGGGAAAGTAAATCCAGTGGAGAATGTAAATCACAAGGTTCCTTTCTAAAGCAGATAGAATTAATTTGGTAGCCATCCACCTGCTTACCAGAAATTGCTGTGCTTCTGGACAAGGCTAGCCTGCATTACCTCTGTGTTCCTGCCAAGCTTAGTGCCACAGTTAGACTTCATGATGCGCCTTCTGTGTGTTGACTTCACATCTGACCTCATTTGATTTTTCTTCTCTTATTCCTGGAGTTCTGAAGTTGCTTTTAAAAGCTCCTTGTATCATTGTATTTGGGGAGGTGCATTTGCAGTGTTTGGATCCGCGTGCAAATAAATAAATAACATCGATATTGCTCTTTCTGCTTCCAGCGCAGACAAGTGAGCATTGAAAGTCTCTGAATCCTGTATTGTGCTTTGAATTGCCTTGTCTGAATTATGTGGAATGCTCCTGGCTTTATACGTGTTTGTGCCATCATTGCACTGTGACGAGTTCAGGCTCATGCACTTGAACTTCTTTAGTTACAGTGTGAGCAGAAACTCAGGAAATGCATAACAGCTTGGAAATCTGCATCTGTCTCCCTAGTTAGTGCTGTAGAGACATACCTCCGTATTTCAACGCTTTCCTATTGAACACTGTGTTCCAATTACCTTCCATTGTAATTCACAGGTTGTTATGGTGGAGACTTTGACAAGAACAAAAGTCTCTAGTGAAAATTTGATGCATTTATACATTTTTAAAAAAGCCCTGAGCATGCTAATTACATCAACAATGACATGTCAAGTGTATCCCAGCAAAGAGAATTTGGTGCTTGGGAACATGGATGATGCTGTGACTATCCAATGGAAGGGTAGACATTTGCTTATATGCAATTACCTATGGTAATTGTATTCCCGTGTGAAAACAGGCTTTAGGCAGCCTAGTGGAATAATTACCAAAGCCAGAGAAAGCATGTTCACATCAAGATCCTGGCTCGGAATAATTCACAGGCAGGAAAAGCACAAGCCTTTCTGGGAGGCTTTGGGGCTTCTGTGTTTCACCCTTGTTGATTGCCACAGATGTTCTCCAAATGAACAGGTGCCTCAGATTGAAACATCATATAGGCTATGTTGGGTTTTCATTGTACCTTCTTATCCTGTGGGTGGACATCTGTACAGGTTTCAAATTTTTAAGCAGGTGTTATAGGTTTGAAAGCATGGGTCCTGACAAACAACTCAGTGATAAACACTGCATTCTGATACTCATCATTGTGTTTGATCATTTATGAATTTTTTCAAAATATACAGATTCCCCAGATTTTGTTGACACTTAAGCCAAATCACGCAAATATGATCATTTATTAAAGATCAAAGGAAACCTGGGAAATGGATCTGTGCCTTCTCTCATCTTAGGCCACTCTTACTACCTTTATTATCATGAGGGTCTTTTTTAATTTTTGGTTTTGCTTTTGTTTTCTTGAAAGAGGAGAAAGGCAGATCTACGGAGCAGTAACAGAGGAACGAAGATTTGCTTCTCTACTTTTTCTTTACTGCTGCCCTCTCAGTCCTCCTAGAGCTCCGTTGAGATTTGCCCATCTTGTTCACTTCCTCCATTTCTTGCTGTGTCCAGAAAGAAGTTGCCAGGAGAAGCCTCGCAAACCTACACTGGCTCCCTCCTGAGTACTAGCCACCCCAGTAACTCTTGGGAAAGATCAACAACCAAACCAGCACTACCAGGTCCTTCCTGGAGCTTGCAGTTCATGAGGGGCTAGCCATGAAGTAGAAGACTTACAAAGGAAATCTGTGCTTCAAAAATTATCATCTAGGATTTATTCTGATCCACCCCAAGACATTGAAATTCTACCCTTTTCTGTTTTGTAAGTCAATATCTTCCAGGGGGTTTGATTTCTGATGAGTGGCATTTCAATTTTAGGACTTAAGGAAATGTTTTAAACAAGTGCGCAAATCGTCTTCGGAAAATTCTGCAGGGAGGCCCTTCTAATGTATGCCACATATAAATGCATATTTTCCTTCCAAATTCCTTAGGAACATTAGTCAGATTTTTTTTTTTTGATATCTGAAAAGACAATGAGAGTTGGTTAATTAGAATTCCACTTAAAAGCCCCATTGAAACCATGATGACAGTATCGCCTGCCTTTTGTTCCAGCCTAGTGGCTGATGGTCAAAGGCTCAAAGTTTTTCATATATTCGGGATGGCTGGATGGATACCTTGGTGTTTGTTTGTTTTTTCCCCTAAAGAATGCACCAATGTAGGAACCGACATTAATATACCTGAGAATTATAAAAGTGTCTTGCTGGACTACTGCATGTAAAGGGGAAAAGGAGTATACATGGTTTTATAAAAAATCATTTTCCCTTTAGCTACGGATACACAATGAGCTAATTTAATTTTAATGAGTTTTAATCTGCCATTGTCCTTTCTTACACTTATATTTTCCAAATCAGCATTCCATTGTCTGTGCATAAGCTTGGAATGTTTTTCATATATTTTTAAAGAGTTATTTTTCCAGGGGTCCTTTTGTTTTGGAAACACCCCTTTGTCCTCTTTCCACCTGCGTAGTTACTTTGCAGGAGTCTCAAAGCACCTACAGCTTCAACTACCTGCAATTTTAATTAGAAATCTCAGAGTTTCAGAATAATATATATATATATTTTTATCATCAATTGCCAACAGCACTTTATTTTTTCTTTTCAACATCCTGTTCTGCGGCTTCCTTGGCCCTTTTTGCCCGAATGCCAAAGAGCCGGGCGTTGGCACGGGCCATGCGGAGACTGGCAAATGCCTTAAAGTTCTTCTCCTCCTCTGTGATGACTCTGGCTTTCTCCTTCTTATAGACGTTCCGTATGGGCATAACAGGTCCGGTCAGCTGAGTGGCCAGTTTGAGCTCTTCAGCAGAGCTGTCTCCCTTCTTGGGGGCTGAGGGCTTCCTCGGGAACAGGATAAGCTTGGAGCGGTACTCCTTGAGCCGCTGCACGTTGGCCTGCAGGGACTCTGTGCACTTGTTCCGCCGCCTCGGGTCCACCGAGATCCCAGTGGTCCGGGGCACCTTCTTGTGGATGCCGGCCACCCTAAGCTCCTCCAGGCTGAAGCCCCTGCCGGCGCGAACCTTCGCGTGGTATCTGACGGTCGGGCATCTCACCACCGGCCGGAGAGGACCGGACGCGGGGCGCGGGGCGACGCGGCGCGCCTTGGCCTGCCGGGCCTTGCGTCTACGGATCTTGCGAGCCGGCTGGTTGAAGCAAGTGGCCACGCGCCGCTGCCAGTCTTTGTGGAAGCGGGGCTTCAGGATCATGCCATTCCGGCTGGGCGCCATGGCTGCGGCCGAAGGGCCTCCTCCGAGGGCTCACGGCCGGGAAAGGAGGAAGTGCCCCAGAGAACCCTGGGATCCAGAATAATGTTTCTTTGGTAGGTCGAGTTTATGCTGTAGCTTTATGAATTAAAGTGTATTTGGTATATTAAAAACAGTTTCTTATATACACAGGTACTTTAAAAATATGTGGTACTAAATAGTAATTAGCAGAATTTAAAACTGTTAATAATTTAATCCAATTTATTTTTGGAGTTGTTGTTGTTCAGTTGCTAAGTTGTGTCCAACTTTTTGGGACCCCATGGACCGTACCGGCCAGGCTCCTCTGTCCATGGGATTTCCCAGGCAAGAACACTGGAGTGGGTTGCCATTTCCTTCTCCAGGGGATCTTTCTGACCCGGGGATGGAACCTGTGTCTACCAGCATCTCCTGCACTAGTAGGCAGATTCTTTACCACTGAGCCACCAGGGAAGACCCTTATTTTTGGTGTCCTGAGTGGTAAAAACTGTAAGAAACAATGATACCATGATATCCTCTTTGCTTTTTACTATTGCTTATTTGTATCCATAGATCTTGTATGTTTTTGTCACAGCATGCTTTTGTGTATGTATGTGACTGGTAATATCTACATACACCTCCCACATGAACACAGACATTTATATAAAGCTCTCTCTCTTTTATTATGTCTATTAAGAAGACTCTTAATAATATTATAGTAACAAGGCAGTTCAAGCACGTGTAATCTCAGATATTCCTAAAATTGAGGCCCTAAGAAAAATAGCTTTTTTGACTGTGTCCTTTGTTTATCGAAAAAAAATGATTAACAGTGTTTGATGATATTAAAGAAGGGGCAAACCATCAGTATTTGATCTGAAGAACATCTGATTTAGAAGGGGATGACAATAGAGTTTATTACAGAAATCAGAGTAATCCAGATCAAGTGTTTTATTTATAGATGTTGAACAGTGTTCAAGAATTGAAGAAACAGTTGTGAAGGAATCAAAAGTGATGAATGGTGGGCAGAAGGTCAGACCCTTACATATTGATTGATGCTAGGATTCTTTTTGATTTTTCCAGAGATATGCCTAAAATGGAGGGTAAAGAGTAGAAAGGAGGAAAAGCAGGGGGTATAGAACTATGGACTCGGAACACGAGCTGTCAATTCTAATCTTAACTTTGTGGTCTGGCAGTTTTATGAACCCAAGCCCTTTGGCCTTTCTTCTCTATAACTTAAGAATGATTGAGCCCAGAACAGCTTTCTTCCAGTTGTTTTATACACGATTTCTTCACCAGCTTCTCTCTGTCTATTGCTCCCTTCTTGATGGAGCATGGGAAGGCCTTTGGTGGAGGCAAGTTCATTTTTATTTCCTAGCCCCTTCTGGATCCACCAAGCTTTTGTATGTCTGTTCCTGGTCTTGAAAAGTAAGACTTATTTTGTCCATAAAACAGACAAAATACACTTCTCTAAAGTGGGGAGTGACACTTGAATCTTCCATAAAGGACTTTAAATCTTTCAGTTAAAGTTACATATTTCCAGGTTAAGTGTCTCTTATGCCAGGAAAGATTTTCTAAGCCTATCTCCTAGGACCAGGAGTAGTGGTGAAGGCTCTAAAACCATGTGGTGTGGGGTGAGGGCTGGCACTGATCTGGAGAAACATAGTGTTTGCCCCTGGGGGAACTGCATAGAGAAACTTGGTTGGCTTGTCAATGGAGGAAGCCCTTAGAAGGTGTGGGATTGGGGGTGGAGAGAGGGAGGGAGAGGAAGGAGGATTTTGTTGCCTCTAGCCCCATTTGGGAGAGAAATTTGATTTTTTGAAGGTTATGGTTTTTAGAATCACCATTAGAGACTACTTGAAAGCAATAAAAATGTTTGCGACAGAGGGGTATACAATAAACAAATGGATGGATAAGGAATGAAAAGAATCAAGAGACGAAAAAGCCCAGAAGTGGTCCAATTTCACTTTATAGATCAAGCGGTGTCGGACCTATGTATGGGTATTTCTTATAAGTTGGGCGTACTGTTCAAGTGCCTTTGAAACCAAACATTATGTGAAGTAAGTGTTAGGGAATAAGTTGAAGGGATTTTACTATGAGAACTTAAATCAGCCAGAATATGGTACCTGCTGGAGGATGTCACTGAGACTGAGGGGATCAGAAGCCCTCTGGCTGTCACCATGCGCCAGGATATACTTGGCTCCAGTGCTGATCAGAGCCGCCACATCATCTTTTGCTTATTTCCAGGGGACCAGTAGACGGTGAGCTCTACCTGAGGCCTCCCATCACCTCCAGCAGCTCCCCCCAGAGGCAGTCTTGGGCTGAATCTTATTCCTAGAGAGTGGGTGGCACCCACCTTGCGAATAGAACAGTTTCCTTAGGCCCCTGCTGGAGGAGGCGGGGCACCTGGGATGAGAGGGGCTGGTGGAATCCCAGGAAGGGTGAGGAGAGGGATGAGGAGGAGCTGGCGGTGGGGATTGGCAGCAAAACAAGCAAAACGCCTTGTGCAGTGTAGCCGTAACCTAGCACAAAGCAAAGCAAAAGTGCGGCAACAGCAAGCCCACTCAGAGGGAGCCCCCAGCTCAGGAAACATTCATGATAAGAGAGTATACTCCCACTGACCTTATGGTGGGGGCTTCCCAGGTGGTGCTAGTGGTAAAGGACTCACCTGCCAATGCAGGAGGTGTAAGAGACTTGGGTGTGATCCCTGGGTTGGGAAGATCCCCTGGAGGAGGACCCAGCCTCCCACTCCAGTATTCTTGCCTGGAGAATCCCCATGGACAGAGGAGCCTGGTGGGCTATGGCCCATAGGGTCACAAAGAGTTGGACTGAAGTGACTTAGCACATATGCACAAGCTTATTGAGAGAGCTGACAGGTTCTAGCAAAAGTTCAGGGAAAGTAGCCAGGCATGGTTAGTGTGGATACAGGATTTGAGAGTGATGCTGACCAGGCTGCAGGCAGCAAAAAAGAGCAAGATCACCACATAGCATGCCCTCTAGCATTGCCTGTGTGGGCTTGGGGGTTATGTGAGGCCTTGGAAATCCATCAAGGAGATGCAGCAACATCTTAGGGAGCTGGGAACGAGACAGGCCATTTTTAACCTTGTCTTTGAAGCTGTGATCGAGCCACGTTCACTGCAGGAATGAAAACCAAGGCACCCCAGTCTGCACCAGCCCCTGCTATGGGACGCTGATACAGGACACTCACCTGGTTTGCTGAGCTCAGTGGTGGGCAAGACATGTGTGATGCTAGGCAACCCATTTCCAGTCTGGGGGAAACTGACGAATCCTGGGAATGGATATGAGGAAAGACCCAAGACAAAGAGGGAGCTCGAGAAGCCCAAAGGTTATCCCAATCTGCTATAAAATGTCTGGTAGAAGTGACCCGGAAGCAAACGTGGTTTGACTTCATTGCTGCAGGATCCCACCTGCAAAGACAGACCTGCTACCTAACACTTGGTGAGCCCATGGAGAACCTTACAACCCGAACAGAAGTTCAGACCTGGCCCACAGGCGCCTACCATCGCCAGTGCCCTCTGCCCAGCAGAGGCCTCAGGGACGCATTCTATTCAGGCTGAGTGCCTCCCAGCCTCTGGATGTAAGACGTAGGCCCAGAATCCTCCAGGTGAGGGCCTTTGGGGTGACGGAGCCCATGTTGAGCCCACTGTTCGCTGACTCCCCCATCAATAAACAACAGATGATGCCTCTGCTTGACATTGGAGCTTTAACACGTGGTGCCCCTAGAGGTTGTCTGTGGCCATCAGCATTATTGACGGTTATGAAGGGCAAAGAGTTACGGTCATGAAGATCTCTTTGAGAGTGCCAGACTGGACAGTCTCCTCCATGAGAATGTGAGGCTTTTCTCTCTCCAGTATCAGGGAACATATTGGGCCTGATACCTTACAAAGTCAAACTCTGCAAGCCTATGTTGGTGAGATCCACCTTGGGGTTAGGGTACTCAAACCACTGTTGAGGGGCAATGCAGACTGGGAACTATTGATTCCACAGCCCCCACAAAGACTGGTAACCCCAAATAATACTGCCTAGGAGGCATGAAGAAATAAAAACTAGAAGTACTGCACTGAGTGGGTACTGTACACTCTGCTCAAGTGCTTTCAACAGCCCAGTATGGCTGGTTAAAAAACAGCAAAAGGAACGCAGATGTATAGAATAGACTCAGGGCCTCTGTGGATGAGGGAAAGGGTGTGATGATATGGGATAATGGCATTGAAACATGTTAATTATCATATGTCTAAACAATAGCCGGCCCAGGATTGATGCTTGGGACTGGTGCAATGAGATTTCCTGGGGGGAGGGAGGAGGAAGGGGGGTCCTGGAGGGGGAGCATATGTAAACCCATGGTGATATCATGTCATTGTTTGGCAAAACTAATAAAAAAAATGTTAAAAAAATAAAAATAAAAAAATAAACATTATAAGGAAAAAAAATAAAATAAAATAAATGTTGAAAAAAAAAACAGCTAAATGGCTCATGGCAGGTTGCCACGGACTATGGAGAACTGAACAGGGTGGCTCTCCCATACACTCTACCCAACACGACACCTTGGTATACGACAAGATGTACTGGACTTACCAGGCTTCCCTGTTGGCTCAGGGGTAAAGAACCCAACTGCTAATGCAGGAGTTGCAGAAGATGCAGTTTTTATCCCTGGGTCAGGAAGATCCCCTGGAGGAGGACCTGGCAACCCACTCCTGTGTTCTTGCCTGGGAAATCCCATGGTCAGAGGAACCTGGCAGGTTACAGTCCATGGGGTCACAAAGAACCAGGCACAACTTAACAACTAAACAACAACAAAACTGGACTTAGCAAATGTTTTATCTTACCCCTCACAAGATCAACTTGCCTTCATATGGGAGGAGGAACAGTGTACCTTTCAAGTGAATCCCAAGGCTACCTGCACAGCCTTGTAGCATGTTGTGGGGTGGGAGCCTGGATCTGTCCCATCCGCACATGAGTAAAATGGACCCATTACACTGATGACCGGATGTGAACATTTGAGGACTGGACATGGGAACAGCAAGAAGTCTTTGAGAAGCAAAAATACTCATGAAGCAGTTTAAAACTCTGGAATCCCCCAGGCAGAGCTGCCATTTGACCTAGCTGTGTCTCTGACTCTAGAAGGTTTGGGTTAAGCACTGGCAGAGACAATGAAGGGAGAGAGTACCGCTAGGATCTTGGTGCCATGCTGGAAGGGGCAGCTGTACCCTCATAGAGCAACCATTCCTCGTAGTGCACACAGCCATCCTTCTTGAGCAGGACGGCTCCCTCACAAAGGACTAACATGTCACAACACAAACTTCACTTCTCATCAAGGGGTGGACTGAAAACATGCTGGGTCAACTCCCTCTCCGTCAGGGCTCAAGCCCTCATTTTGATGAAGTGACTCACTTACCTGCAGCAGAGGAGGACGCTGTCCACTAACCCACTGACCACAGAAATGCAGCTGTTGCTAGGCTCTGTAGAATATGGGTGTGCATGCTCAGTCACTCAGTCATGTCTGACTCTTTGTGACCCCAAGGACTGTAGCCCACCAGGCTCCTCCGTCCATGGGATTCTCCAGGCAAGAATACGGGGCAGGATTGCCATTTCCTTCTGCAGGGGATCTCCCTGACCTAGGGATCGAACCCAGGTCTCCTGCATCACCCAGATTACGGGTATGGATTCTTTATCCAGTGAGCCACCTGGAAAACACCCTTACCCCTATTGCTGTGGCAGCCTGCTGATGCCTGGTGTCCAGAGGGGTCAGGTCTCCAGGAACTGCATCCCGACTGAGCCCAGCAATAACACCATCTGCGTGGAAACAGGCATGAACCCCTGCGGCTAGTGCGTTGAAGTCAAAGAGGATCGCCTGGTGATCACTCACGAGCTCTGATCGTTAACTCTCTGCACTGACAGTTGGGCTGTCCCGAAGGGATTAACCCTGAGACTTGGGCAAAGGGAAGACAAGGGGTGGGTGATCATGAAGAAGCCCTTGTGGGTTCAGAATATGTGGACAGACCTTGGGCTGATCTGCAGGAGCCTGAGGCACATCTTCCACGTCCCAGGTGATGAGGCACTGATGCTCTCTGGCAACAGAAAGCTGATGTCCTGACTCAGGTACAGGCTCCACAACTCACCCTTCAGTAGATACTGGCTGCATGGAAAGAGCACACAGGTGTTCTCTGAAGAAACAGCATATCGCCAAGGATGCTGGGCTGCCCTTGAAATGCGGTGAATTGGTACAGGATCATAGCATGTCCTGTGTATTCTAAACAACAACCAAGGCAACTGCCAAAAGAGTCTGGTGCCCTGAACTGGAGTTTGATCATATTGGCCCCCTGTGTGCTTGTGAAGGTGATAAACAGACTTTTGTTTGTGTGGACGCTGCATCTGGCCGGTCCCCAGCTTTCCCCCATCACCACACAAACCAAACCACCACCACTTAGGAATCAGAGAGGCTGAGTACCATGTACAGATACCCTCATCGAATGCACAATGGTGGGGGTCACGACTGACAAGACTGGGCAAAATAACACGACACTGAATGGATGTTCCATTTCTCTGTAACCTACAAGTGGCATGGTTGATAGAAAGGAGAAATGGAACATCAAAGGAGAGGTGGGAAGAAGTGCTCACAACAGAGGAAGCAGCTTCTGGGACTGCTCCTGCCACAGTCAAGGGGGGCAAAAGGCTGGCGAGTGGGCAGGGAGGGGGCTTTGCTTGCTGTAGCTACCCTCCACTGCAGTCGTTGCCATGGAGCCCCCTTGGAACCTTTTTATTTATTTTTTTGAATAGTTGGTTAAATTACTAACAGGCAAAGCTGTCTTGTCTGGGTGGTATTCTTCCAGGCTTTAACACATGTGGGTGGTCGACCAGTAGGCTCTGTGGCCCCATATGGCAGACTGGGGACCCCTACTGAGATGCCCAGCATGTAAAGACAGCCATTGCCCCGACTCTCACCATGGATGAGTGCTAGGCTGCTGGAGGCCTCCATCATGCCTGGGATTTGTGATGGAGCGTCTCACTGGGAAGAACGAATGATTTGCACCCCTGGATAAGGAGGAATTAATCAATTTCCACTGGAATCCCGTTGTCCTGCTGCAAGCCAGCCCTGTTGAAATGTACTGTGCCTGGAATGGAACTGGTGCCATTGGCAGAGGGGGGGGAAATGGGGGTCCTGGTCTGGAGTCTCTCACCCCCAGAGCACCTCCCACCCCCAGAGCGTCTCTTCATGTCTGAGAGTGCAGCTTCCCCTGCTAACATGTGTAATATATGTGACCAGATCAAGCTCCTAAAGCTGTAGCCACGTTAACATCTAAGGATCAGACCACAACTGCAATTCTTATAAAAGGGGGAGAACTTCCTTTATAAGTTTCTACCAGATATCTGTCTTCTGACCTTATACTCCTGCCGCTCCTGTGTATCTAGTCAGAGATTGGCACCTAATAGGAATACTTTCTACGTAGGGGTGTCCACTTAGATTTCCAGCAAAGAAATCACTCCAGCTGTTGGATATGTGGGCAGCCGCCCCTCTCTAGCTGGGTGTGTATGCTCCAAGGAGGGAGTTCAAAGGTTCTGAAACAGTACATGAGGGAAGAGCAAACTAGGACTAGCACTCTTAATTCATCTGACATTACCAACACTGATCAGGAAGCCTGGCCTGTAGTACACATGATGAATCACACTAGATGTGGTTATTCTTTTCCTGTCAATCGAGTTACACGGACAGCTATCAAACTGCTGACAAGGAGGGTCCTAACAATATCATCAGAGCCACGAGTGGTTATGCTCGGATTTGGGATGGGTTCATGTGGCTCACCCTGGGTTATCAATATTTGAGCACCTGGCATGCCTATGTTGAGAACAGGAAAACAACTCTAAACAGAACCAAACCAATTGCACCAGGGATGTGGGATAGATGTCCCCAGATCTGGGTGCCATCATCCTATCCTATGGAAGGGTAATGACTGGGGTGGCACTGACTGTTCCCACCACCATATTATTGGGGGGCCCTAAGTGGGACCCCATGGTTGTGTGGCACCAGTCCTTGGCTATGGCTTCCATCTGGGTGGTTGGGCCCCTGCACCCTGGGCAAAGGGGAGAATCCACCCCACCGTAACGAAAGCTGCCAAGCTCCCTCCCTTCACGAGCAGTCAGATGGCCACATCCTCTTTTCCGTGGGTAGGATCGCTGGGTTGCAGCCTCTGTCCCCTCCACTGGACTGGAGGACGTTAGAGCACACACAGCGGTCCTTACGACACTCACCCAGCAAGCGTTAAACGATAACCGCCAAAACCTGTCTCATCAAACCTGGAAACCTCTACGAGAAAAACTCCTCCCAAACAGGATGCCCTTGTATGCTATCCCTGCCTCCCAAGAAGGTACCTGACATGATCCACATGCAGTGTCGTGTGTGCACGGCTGATCAGTCTGCAGGTAGGAATAGGACACAACTCAGTGCCTGGAGTGGTCTCACCCCAGCCTGGGAGACTTCATAAATGAGGCATTTGGAACACAGGGCTCTTGGTGGACAAGGCTGCTGTTTATTTTGGGAATCGTTATCTTAGTTTGGGTTTTCTCTTGCATGTGCTGCACTGTTGCTGTGATGTCCCTCTCCAGGGCAGCAAAGAGCCTCCAGACCAGCCACCTTCACACTAATGAACTCCCCTGCTGAGCACTCAGAAGGCGGGGGCGTAAGAGATTGTCAGAGCTGGTCACGGGGTGAGAGGGTGCTGCAGGAGGTCATCCACAGGACATGACCTGTGGACCTGAGAGCTGGACCGGCCATTTGGGGGCTCCCCAACCCTCCTCTGTCCTTAGAATATATGTTTTGCTCATCATACACACAGTAGAAGCTGTTTCAAGGACACATCCTTGAGATGTGTGTGTTAGCTGTTAAATTGTGTCCAACTCTCGGTGACCCTATGAACTATAGCTCGCCAGGCTCCTCTGTCCATAGGATTCTCCAGGCAAGAATACTGGAGTGGGTTGCCATGCCCTCCTCCAGGGGATCTTCCCCACTCAGGGATCCTACCCAGGTCTCCTGCATTGCAGGCAGAGTCTTTATCATCTGAGCCACCAGGGAAGACCTAGTGCTGTTGAGACTGTATACCTGGGTGGCATACAAGGCTGAATCCAGGACCCTGTGTAAATTTTGCAGATTCTGGAGGGTGGTTGCAGAGATCAACTCGTCTTGCAACACCCAAAGCACACTAGATGTGTAAGCTCCCTTATTTATGGAAAGTGCTACCTTGCTTTCAGTGTATGGGGACCAGTTTCGGATTTCACTGATAAGCTCTGAGTTTTCAAACCAACAGCCTTGAGGTAATGTGTATTCTCTGTTTGTCCTTCTTTAGAATCCTGGAGTTCTTTTTTTTTCCCTTTTTTTTTCTTGGAGAAAGATGGGATTGAAACAATACAATATCTCTAAACTCCTTTCTATTAATGAGCAGATGTCTTGTCAGGACAGACGGCAGGTTCCCAAAGAGCATGCAGGACAGAAAACACTGGCTGAATTTCTTGGATGTAGATGAGAAAATAGTCACTGGAGGAATGTGCGTGAAACAGCCAAGCTTGCATTTGCTGTGATTCTCCTTGTTTTTCACCTGTTCCTCCCTGAACAGGCACCCAGGGCCATGAGATGAATTCTTCTGAGATCAGAAGCAAAGCTGAATTTGATGCTTGAAAAGGATCAAATTCTTAATGAACTGTATCCACCTTATTTGCAAGAAACACATGCTGTGGGTCTTGGGGACTTGGTGATGAACTCAAGTTGACTCAAGGGTGCCTTTGCTAAGAGACGTTAACTCCTAGAAATCAGCAGATTTTATTTACAGACAGTGTAACATAGGGTGGTGTGCTGTGTGCTCAGTCACTCAGTCGTGTCTGACTCTTTTCAAGCCCGTGGACTGTAGCCCACCAGGCTCCTCTGTCCATGGGATTTTCCAGGCAAGAATACTGGAGCAGGTTGCCATGCCCTCCTCCAGGGGATCCTTCTGACTCAGGGATCACTGCATCTCCTGCGGCTCCTGCACTGGCAGATGGATTCTTTACCACTGAGCCACCTGGGAAGCCAACACAGGGTAGAAATGTGTCCATATACAGGTGACTCCTCCGGGGTTCCCAGGAGTCGGAATTACCAGAAAGAGTAAGCTCTGTCTTCTATGGCCTAGAAGTTATTTTTCTCCCTTGTTGGAATTCTCGAATATTACTAACCACAATTATTTCTCTAATATTCAGATATTTCTATCCTTAGTAATTATTTCTCCAGATCAAATTAATCCCATCACTAAGTAATTGTTCTAATTGACTCAGCTCTGTGTCAGGCCTCACTGCTTTCAGGTTTATTGAGCACCTTACAACCAGCAAGGGACAAAGCGAATGTTCCACTAGGCAAATAGAACTGTTATAGCCTCCAATCTGTTTAATCTCTCTCTCTCTCTCTTTTTTTTTTAGCTGTGCCATGCAGCTTGTGGGATCTTGTTTCCCTTACCAGGGATCGAACCTGGGCCCCTGGCACTGGAAGCATTGAGTCCTAACCATTGGACTGCCCCAGTCTGTTTAATTCAGTGCAATGGCCCTGGTTTTTTCTCAACCTGACTTAAACTTTCTGTGAGTTATCAAAGTAAGTAATTCACCATTTGTTAATGTTTTTAACATTAAAAAGTATATAAATGTATATATTAGTAAACTACAACAAAGGACAAAAATTATATGCATATTTTCTTGATTAACCAATTGCTAATATTAATCACTTGTTAACATACCTTTGTTTACCTTTCTCTCTATATAAATATATATATTTTTAATGAACTCTTTAAAATAAATTGCAGATATGACATTTTACTCAGAAATATTTACCATTAATCTTCTAAGGATAAAGATATTTTGCTGTTAACCACTGCATCACGGTCAAAGAATTTAATAAGAATCGCATGCTATTATTCTAGTTCAGTTTCAAGTTTCCTGAGTTATCCTAAAAAGTCCATTCATAGTTTTTTATGATTTATTTATTTTTGGCTGTACTGGATCTTCACTGCTGCCTGGGGGCTTTCTCTGTGCGGGCTGCTCTTCATTGCGGTGCAGTGGCTTCTCTTCTGGTGGGACACAGGCTGCAGGTCTGTGGGCCTCCATCGTTGCCTAGAGAGAGAGTTCAGGAACTGTGGCTCACAGGCTCTAGAGCACCAGCTCAGTGGTTGTGCATGGTGCTTGATTGATTGGCACCATGCCTGAACATCCGGGATAGAACCCCTGACGCCTGCAGCGGCAAGCAGATTCTCAACAGCCGGACCAGCAGAGAAGCCCCCCATTCATAGTTTTTTTTAAAAAAAACTTAATTCCAAGATCCCATTAAGTTTCAGGTTTTTCATTTTGCCTTTTTTAATTTACAAAAATTTCCCTCATTTAAAAATTTTGTTTGTTTTCTATGTCAAAGATTCTTTTTTTTTGAGACCCCAAGCTAGGTGTCTTGTGAAAGCTTGTTTACTATGGATTTATCTGATTGTTTACTGATGAATTAGAATAAATTTAGATCGTTATTTGCCAGAAATATTGCAAAAAAGGTGAGTGTGGGAAATTAATTTATTAACCAGAAAAGTTTCGCTACTCCTCTCCTCCCCCTTACCAATACATCTTAACTAATGAAATATATTACCTACCCCAGTCCTAAAATTTAGCCATGTAATTTGTTGAGGAAATGGGGTGTAAGTATATATGAATAGTTGGGCTTTTCCTCTGGTTCTTCTGACCTTAGCATGAGAAGAATCTTTCTTGGGTCTCAGAAAACTGAGTAGTATAGAGATCTAACCTGAATTGAAACCACCGCCTGGCCAAGCATTGCCTAGATCAGCAGAAACCCAGCCAATCACAGATGTGTGAGCAACAGGTATATTTGTTGCCTGTCACTGCGATTTTATGGGTCAGTGTTACACAAAAGAGTTGCGTGAGACAGCAGTTGTGCCTACCTTTTTTTTCCTATGTGGTAAAAGACACATGACATGAGATTTACCTCTTCAGATTTTTAAGTGTAGAGTACAGACTACAAGGAGATCCAACCAGTCCATCCTAAAGGAGATCAGTCCTGAATATTCATTGGAAGGACTGATGTTGAAGCTGAAACTCCATTACTTTGGCCACCTCATGCAAAGAGCTGACTCTTTGGAGAAGACCCTGATGCTGGGAAATATTGAGGGCAGGAGAAGGGGACGACAGAGGATGAGATGGTTGGATGGCATCACCGACTCAATGGGCATCTGTTTGGGTAAACTCTGGAAATTGGTAATGGACAGGAAGGCCTGGGGTGCTGCAGTCCATGGGGTCACAAAGATTCGGACACAACTGAGCAACTCAACCGAACTGAACAGTATTATTAACTATTCACATTGCTGAATAGATTTCTAGTACTTTTTGGTCTTGCATAACTAAAACTCATTTCTCCCTTCTCTGAGCTCCTGTCAACCATCATTCATTCTACTTTCTGCTTCTGACTCAGACTACTTTAGGTACTTCACATAAGTGGAATTACTCAACATATGTCTTTGATGGGTAGCCTATTTCACTTAGAATAATTTTCTCAAAGTTTACCCATGTTGTAGCATATGAAAGGATTTCCTTTTTAAAGACTGAATAATATTCCACTGTAAGTATATGCCATGTTATCTTTATCTGTTCATCTGATGACTGACATGGGCTTCCCTTGTGGCTCTGCTGGCAAAGAATCTGCCTGCCATGGGTGACACCTAGGTTCAATCCCTGGGTTGGGAAAATCTCCTGGAGAAGGGAAAGGCTACCCATTCCAGTGTTCTTGCCTGGAGAATTCCATGGACTACAGCCCATGGAGTCATAAAGAGTTGGACACGACCGAGCGACTTTCACTTTTACTTTCTACTGATTGACATTGGTTTGTTTTTACATCTTGGCTATTCTTAATAATGCTGCAATAAACCCAGTAGTACAAATACCTCTTCGAGATCTTTTGGATAAATACCCAAAAGTTTCTAATTCTTTGGATAAATACCCACAAGTGGAATTGCTGGATCAGAAGGTACTTTTTAAAAAAATTTTTTTGAAGAACATCTGTACATTTTTCATAGCAGTTGCATCACTTTAGACTTCTACCAAAAGGGCACATGAATTCCAATTTCTTTGTATTCTCACAAACCCTTGTTATTTTCTGTTTTTTTAATTTTGTTTTGTTTTTGTTTTCGGTAGTGGCCATCCTAACAGGTTTGAGATGATATCTCATTATCGTGGTTTTGATTTGCATTTCTCTGGTGATTAGAGTTGTCAAATGTCTTTTCATATACCTGTTGGCTATTTGTAAGTCTTCCTTAGAGAAATGTCTATTCAAGTCCTTTGCTCATTTTTAAAACATGCTATTTGTTTTTTTGCTGTTGAATTGTAGGAGTCCTTTACAGATTTTGGATATTAACTCCTTGTCACATATATGCTTTACAAATACTTATTTCATCAGTTGCCTTTTCATTCTATCGACTGTGTCCTTCACTGTGCTTTTTAGTTTCATGTAGTATCACTTGTCTGCTTTTGCTTTTGTCGCCTGTGCTTGTAGTGTTATGGCCCAGAAACCATTGCCAAGATCAATGTTATGAAGCATTTCACCTATGTTTATTTCTAGAAGTTTTATAGTTTCAGGTGTTATGCTTAAGTCTTTAATTAATTTTAAGTTGATTCTTTTTCTCTCAAAGATAGGATCCAATTTACTTCTTTTGCATGTGAATGTCCAGTCTTTTTAAAGAGACTTTCCTATTCCCACTCTGTAGTCCTGGCACCCTTGTTGAAGATAATTTGACTGCATATGTTTAGGTCTATTTCTGGCTCTCCATTCTATTCCTCTGGCTTATACGTCTAACTTTATGTTAGTACCATACTCTTTTTATTACTGTAGCTTTGTGATATGTTTTGAAATCAGGAAATGCGAGGCCTCCAGCTTTGTTCTTTCTCAAAATTGTTTTGGCTAATAGAAGTCGTTTGTGAGTCCCTATGAAGTTATATGAATTTGGGGATTTTTTTTTTATTACTGTAAAAGATGCCATTGTGATTTTTGACAGGAATTACATTGAGTATGTAGATAGTTTTGGGTATTATGGACATTTTAACAATATTAAATATTTTGATTCATAAATATGGGATATCTCCCTATATGTGTGTCTTCTTTAATTTCTTTCAGCAATGTTTTATCATTATCAGTGTAGAAGTGTTTCACATTGGTTGAGTTTATTCTAAGTACTTTATTCTTTTTGATGCTATTATAATGGGGTTGTTTTCTTAATTTCTTTTTTTGAACTGTTCATTGTTGATGGTCTTTGATTGAATCATTGGTCATTGAATCAATGATTACATTAGGACTCTGCTCTGGACTGATATTCATATATGTGTACATGTATATATATATGTGTGTGTGTGTGTTATGCTGTGCTTAGTTGCTCAGTCATGTCCAACTCTTGGTGACCCTGTGGTCTATAGCCCACCAAGCTCCTCTGTTCATGGGTATTCTCCAGGTAAGAATACTGGAGTGGGTTGCCATGGCCTCCTCCAGGGGCTCTTCCCAACTCTGGGATTGAACCCAGGTTTCCCACATTGCAGGTGATTCTTTACCATCTCAGTCACCAGGGAAGCCCAAGAATACTGGCTTGGGTAGTCTATCCCTTCATCAGGGATCTTCCAGACCCAGGAATTGAACTGGGGTCTCCTATATCACAGGTAGATTCTTTACCAGCTGAGCTGCCAGGGAAGTCCATATAAATATATAATAAATATATATAAATGTGTATGTTGATTTTGAGTCATTTTAGGTTCACAGGAAAACTGAGTGGAAGGTACAGAGCTTCCCTGTATGTCCCTGAACTCGCTCATGCATAGTCTTCTTCCTTATCGATATCTCCCACTAGAGTGGCTCATTTGTTAAAATGGATAAAATTTATTGGCACATCATTATCACTCAAAGTCCATAATTTACATTGGGGTTAAATGTTGGTGTTGTAAAAATGTTGGTATGATTAAATCTTGGTGTTGTAACAGTTTTTAAAGAAAACGAATGACTATGATTTTTTTTAAAATCAAAGTTTCAGTCCTGAGTGGACTTAGGACAAAAAAAAAGAAACTTTCTCTTTTGAGTCTGAAGAAGAGGACCCATGGATCTTGTGTTCACAGCTTGTGCACAGGTTGCCTTGAGTGAAGGGAACCTGGGTCCTTAGATAACTTGTCTTTACCTAGGGCAGTACCTGACATTGTACTGTAAGGAAAGGGCAAAAGGAATAAACTAATCCAGATTAAATACAATTGATTCCCCCTTGCTTCACACTACACAGATAATCCCAAGGATGGTGATGCTTTCTACTCTCCAAACTGGGTGTAAACTCACACTTTAACTATAGCTGAATCAGAAGCTTCTGTACTCTCGCTGAAGTTCCCCAAGAAGAGTCAAAATGTGATATAATTTATCAGGATTTCCAAACTAGCTTTCAAGTCTTGGTTACTAAAAGATCCCAGTTTACAGTCCAGCTTGTGGGTTGCGTCTTCACATTAAAGATCTTGCTTCTCTTTTTGCCCTTGGCCTTATAATGATTATGCTTTTCAACATATATTCAAAACACACATGTGGATATAAAATAATATGGTAACAGTAACAAGATAATTATGTAGGGAAAATAGCAGTACCAAGAATCCTTTCTGTAGGTGGTAAATAAGCCATAATTTAAATTAGAACATAGATTAGATTGTACATACTTATAATAAATACCACTGGGCATCGGTTATGTACATGACATTATGTTAGTTGCTTTGCATCTCAATTAATACTTTAATTTATCCTACACCATAGGTAGCTTTTCGTATTCCCATTTTATAGATGAGGAAACTGAGGCTTAGAGAGTTTGTGATTTGGCCAAGAGTATTAAGCTGATAAATGACAGGGCCAGGATTCTAACATTCACACTCCTTCTGTTCTTAAGATATAATCTTCCATTATAAGAGAACTACTAGGATGTGAGGCGGCCCAGGTACATGCATTTGGGGAATTATTTTAGTGAGGAAATCAAATAAAGCGATGGGTGTTTCAACCTCCTAAACACGGAAGGAAGAAGCAGCAAGATGGCAGCAGTAAAGGAAAAGGTCAGAAAATGAACTGGAAGTAAAAGCAGGTAAACAGAGGACAGGAACGGAACATGAAGGGGATTGCCTTCTCTAGGATTTTCCTAAACACTTAGGAAACAGAAGTGAGGGGCGGCCAGAAAGTTATTTAAGGAAGCCAGTGATGGAGGGCAGACAGAAGCTATATAAAGTCTAGATTGGTGGTTATGAGGGAATTTATTGATGGAAGTAAAATCTTGAATTGCGTGCTTAATGTCAATCTAGTTTACAGTTTTAGGTAATGTAAACGAAGGGTAACGAATTCAGCACAGATGGCAAGAAGCAAGTTTTGCAGACAGCAAATGACAAACGCCTATGGAACGGACATCCTGCAGGGACAACACTCCAATGTACTTGCAGGGGACTTCGGAGCCCTCATCAGTGATTTAAGGGTGACAGTCATGGGCCGAAAGGACTCAGTTAACAAAATTCTCTCCCGTTTCCGGTAGAGGTGTCTGTTAACTCGTTTGCCATGATTTGCTGATTGCATTTTAGGAGAAGCACACCAGTTTCCTGATAGGAACATTGTGGCAATGACTTTAAAAAAACAGAGGAACTGTGATAACCTAATGGCAAATTCCTCTTTTCAATTTTCTCTCCAAATGTTTGTGTCTGCTTTGGAGAACCATTTGGAAAGATTTGGGCAAGCACTGTGTTATGCATGCAGGGTTGGGACCCCACTGTTTGACGGAAATAGGCATGGCAGGGGAATCAGATTTGAAGTTCTCCTTCACATCAATATTTTAAGGTAGCTGTTTGCTTTATAAGGTTTGTAGAGTCTTTCAATGGTGGGACACAGGTCACTGACACTCAAATCAATGACAGGCAGAACTCTTGTTATCTATAGCTCTAGAGGAAAGAAGTCTAACACATGAACAGCTGCACCTAGGGACAAGGTCACAGCAGGGCACAAATGTAAAGGTGGCTAATGTACAGCCAGTGGGGGTGGGTGGGTAGCTGGGTTTCCTGAGATTCCTGGGAATGGGTTAATTTGAATATTCTATCAAGTCTGACCCACGGATACTGTCCCTAGCCTTTTGGTAACCGTGGCTTTGGGGAACTGGGGTATTTGCCAGTGGTTCTGGAGCATATGACTTCAATAAACAGTTGGTTGGGATGGGACCTAGCAAGTTGTTCAAAAAAGGAAACTGAGAGATTTTAGCCATGACTCTACCATTGAGTCAAGACAGCATGATGAAATACTGTATTCCACCTTTTTGACTATTGAGATGTTGGAGCTTGAATCTGCTTGACTCTTTCTAGGCCCTTTCTGCCTCTGAATTTTACATATGTGTGGGGGCATCAAGACCATCTGCTCTGATGCTCTGGGATCTACAGAAAATGTGATAAGCCCCTTACTTGGTCCTGGGGTTACAGGACCTCCTAGAGGCTGCAGAGGGCCTCATCTGCCTCCATGTTTCTATAGGTACAGCGATGCTTCTAGTGTTTCTTGGCCAACGGAGTCACAGGAGGTCAGTGAAGCTGTGTAAGACCCTTTCTGCTCTGGATGTACTTCTCAACCATGTCGCTACAGGGGCCTTGTTGCTTTTTTCTTCCCAGAATACTGTCCAGGGTAGGTCCTTGTGGCCAGCTCTTCTTTGGAGCTACAGCATCCAATTTGTGTCCCCCTCTACTGGTCCTCCTGGTGGCACTAGTGGTAAAGAACTCACCTCCCAGGGCAGGAGACAGAAGAAATGCAGGTTTGATTCCTGGGTCAGGAAGATCCCCTGGAGGAGGGCATGGCAACCCACTCCAGTACGCTTTCCTGGAGAATCTGTTGGACAGAGGAGCCAGGTGGGCTAAGTCTATGGGGTCACAAAGAGTCAGACATGACTGAAGTGACTTAGTTCACATGCCTGCTACCTGTCCTCCAACCTAAGGAATTTTGTCTAACCAGGAGTTGGGATCTCCAGAGTAGGAAAAAAGAAAATTTGCTCCTGCTTACCAAATATTTTTCTAAGTTGATGATAGATGCACATGCCTTCTTTCCTTGCTAAACTTTAGACTCTCTAAACTCTAAACTCAGGAACTGATGTTTGTTTACTCTTATTCTACTATCTCATGCTTTCGTGAGGCAATGAACACATAGTGGTCCAGCGTTTACAGTAACATAGGCGAAAGTCATGGGTTAATATCTCATAACAGTCTTCTCTCCCTGTCTTCCCCTGCCCCTCAATATACACACATTATCTCATTTGGTCCTTGCAATAGCATAGACTGGTAGAGGTTTCTACTTCCATTAGCTAAATAAAAAAACAGACTCACATGAGATAAGTGGTTGAGAATATGAATTCAGATCTGATGGCCCCCAAATGAGTTTTCCTCCCCATATGTGGCACTGCCACATGAATTTTGCACCAAAGAGGCCCTGACATCTTAGTTATATTCTTCTTCCCTGTTTAAAGTCTACTCTGTAGGTTCATCATCTTCCTACTTTCTTTGGTGGTAATGATTTTATATATACATGGAACATGCATGCATGCATGCTCTGTCGTGTCCGAGTCTTTGAGACTCCATGGACTGTAACCCGCCAGCCTCCTTTGTCCACGGAATTTTCCAGGCAACAATACTGGAGTGGGTTGCTGTTTCCTCTTCCAGGAGATCTCTACCTATCCAATGATCAAACCCAAGACTCTTGCCTCTCCTGCACTGGCAGGCAAGTTCTTTACCTGGAAAACCCAGTGATTTTATATGAATAGCTTATTGGACTCTCTGTATTGTGGCATCACAAGTTAAAAATGTAAAGTAAACAACTATGTCTTTTCATTTACTCATGGAACCAGTATTTATGGGCCTGTTAAGTGCAAAGTAGTATGCTAAACACTATGACTCAGGGATATAGATCCTGACCATGAAAGATGTGTAAAACAGAAAGGGGTAAAGATATTCAAGGAGCCTACTTTATTAGTAAATCTATGTACAAGAAATCTTCTGTGATTTCACAGAAGAACATTTAATTTGCTTGGGAGGTAGAGAGAAGGTTTCATGGAAGAGGCATCCTCGAGTTAGGTCTTAGAGGACATGTAGAATTTTGAATGTGTGAGTAAGAAATGAAAAATAAAACCTTTCAACCTCAAGGTACTGTTTAAGCAAAGACATTGAGTGGAAGAATGTGTTACTTGAGTCAGCAAATAGATGATTGGCATGTCAAGTCACAGAGCGAATGGAGGGAAGTAGCTGTACACACATCTCTAAATATAAATTGGAATCTGAACACAAAGAACTTTTAATGTCTTTCTAGGAAGTATGAATTTTATTTCTAAGTAACAGGAAACCTTTGATGAATTCTAAAGAGAGAAGTGCCATTGTTCAACCTGAAATCGACATTCAACATAGTTTGTTATTTTGGTGTGTAATTTACAAGGGTAGGGAAGGAAGTACAAATCTTTGCTTAAAATTCACTATTAGAATTATTTGTATATTAGAGTTCATTGTCCACATTGTTCATCTTCACACTTACCATGGACCAAAAAAATAAAGGAAAGAAAGTTGACATGTAGGTGTGAGACTGTGATGAAATACAGATCCTGACTTATACCTGGTTAGATGTCCTTTGGAGATGCTGTGCTCATTAGTCTGGAGGTGTTAGCTCTTCAGTTTCTTTTATAAACACTTTGTTATTTTGTCATTGGATAATAATGGACGTGTCACAGTAAATATGTCTCAACTGCCTAGGAAATGCTTACCTGCTGTAGAATATAGTGACATAATTTTTGAGATGATATACACCTTTCTTGTGAAGCCTAAGCTTGTTATGAAGTTTTGGCCTTTGACTACAATTATTTTCTTTCGAGTAAACATTGGAACAAATCCTGTTAACTCTTAACTTGCTCTCCAGGCAAGATTTTTCAAAATCTTCTGTCATTTTAAGTATACATCTCAGAAACAATCAGTTTGTTCTGGAACATAGCTACAAAATCAGGCTTCCCTCTTAGCCCAGTCAGTAGAGAATCCACCTGTAATGCTGGAGACAGGGGTTTGATCTCTGGGCCAGGAAGATCTCCTAGAGAAGGAAATGGTTACCCACTCTAGTGTTCCCAGAGGACAGAGGAGCCTGGTGGACTACAGTCCATGGGGTCACAAGAGTCAGAGACGACTGAGCAACTAAACCAGCAACACCATAGCTACAAATGGTCAACCTGTTTTCATTATAGAAGCAACAGAGGGAAAAGGTAAAGGAGGTTAAGTGTAAGAAAGATCAATTTCCACCCCTCTCATTATTCGAAGTTGCAAGGAATACAGTTCCTTATACTGTACTGTGTAAAACATTTGGACTTATTTGCTGATTCATTTGATTGACTGATTTATGAAAAAACACTTGCCATGTACTGCATGCTAGATGTTGGGATGGACAATAAGATGAGGAAAGATTATAAGGCTCAATCCAAGGGACATATAATTGAACCTTCAAATCAGACTTGGGTAGTGTACTGCAGTTACCAGTTAATCAACAAACATATTTTTTTCCACAAGCTTAATTTTTGTAATCTCAGTACTAGGTGCTTTGGAGGATGCAAAAATACATCGAACAAGACATATACAAGTTTTTAAATCATTTGTTTATTTGGCTGGGCCAGGTATTAGTTGTGGCATGTGGGATCTAGTTCCCTGACCATTGATCATACCCGGGCCCCTCCCATCACGAGCATGGAGTCTTAACCACTGGGCTACCAGGGAAGTCCCAAGATAAATACAATTGAATGAAAAAAGGGTTCAGTAAATACTCATCAATCACGTAAGTAGAAACTGAGAGTAGGTATAATTTAAGAGGCATTTAAAAGATCAGAAGATGGGAAATTTCTATGGGCTTGACTAATTAAGGAATGCCTTTGAAAGGAGGTGGATAAACTTGGCTCATGTTGGTGCGACACTTACCCGTTCGCCCCCATGTCTCAGTCATAAGCTATTTCAGTTCACTTAAACTATTGTTTGAACAGTGGTCTGAGTCTGCTAAAAACATAAGAAACATTTTGATTTGTACTGAGTTATACTCTGAAATTAGTTATTACATGAAGATAATTTTCCATAAGTTCTTCTAGAGGAAAGAAAATTAGTTATGGCTGAGCATAGTCCATTAATTATTTCACATACCTAAAGACCTCCAGGCAATGCCACGGCATCTGTGGCATAGCCCCAGAGGGTTAAATTTTGCATTTGATTCCTTGCATTTGCTGAAAATGAATGAAATTGGATGACTTCCTGTTGACTATGAATCTAAAGCAGCTACTGTGCATTGTTTATTTCCCTAGAGTGCCAGAATTCTGTAAGAATTCTGTAACATCCTGCTTTTAGTCAAATTATGCCTTTCTCCCCAAAGATTTTCACGTGCAAATAGATTAGATAAGTGGTAGGAGTTCAGAGTGACAGACCTTTGGGGATATAGTATTCCTATAAGTATTCCTATATTTATATTAAAAAGATTATTTTTAATTATGAAATATTTCAAGCATGCAGAAAAGCATAGAGAGTAATCTAATAAAGACCATGCACCCTTTATCTAGATGTAATAGATTTTAATATTTTGCACATTTTTGTCTTCAAATGTCTTTCCCCTTTAAAAATATTATCAATACAGTAGATGCTTCCTCACTGCATCACTTCCTCCTTGTCTCTAGAAGTAGGTGTTATTCTGAAGTTGATCTGTATGATTTCTATGAATAAAATGTCTGCACAGATATTAAGAACCAATATATCCTTTTATTTGGTATAGTTTTACGATTCTACACAAATGTCATCAGAGTGTATACCACCTTGCTTTTATAGCCAGCAGTTTTGAGACTACTGTCATGAATGTACATTTAGTAACCTCACTTTAATTGTGGTAGAATATACTCACTTTGTTGCTTAGCATTTCATTGTGAGTCAATCATGGTTTACCTTGATTTGGGACATGTGCCTGCTTCTTTGTGGGGAGTGCTTGAAAGTGGAATTGCTGAGTCATCATTTAGTGTTGGTTCTGCTGCTGAAGGTCAGCAAAGATGTGAAGATGCTAAGACAGAAATTCATTTCTTTGCCACTTAGCAGCCCAGATGCATGTATGAGTGCTCAGTCTTGTCTGACTCTTTGCAACCCCATGGACTGTAGCCCGCCAGGCTGCTCTGTCCATGGGATTCTCCAGGCAGGAATACTGGTGTGGGCTGCCTTTTTCTGCTCCAGGGCATCTTCCCAACTCAAGGACTGAAGCCATGTCTCCTGCATCTCCTGCACTGGCAGGAGGATTCTCCTTTTTGTTTTTTTTTAAATTTTTTAATTGAAAGATACTTGCTTTACAGAGTTGGTTGGTTTCTGCTATGTCAGCATGAATCAGTCATAGGTATACATATGTTCCCTCCTTCTCAAACCTCCCTCTTACCTCCCACCCCATGCCCCCTTCTAGGTTGTCACAGAACACCAGTTTGAGCTCACTGAGTCATTCAGCAAATTTCCACTGGCTGCCTATTTTATACCTGATGTGTGCGTGTGTGTGTGGTAGTCACTCAGTCATGTCTGACTCTCTGCGACCCCGTGGACTGCAGCCTGCCAGGCTCCTCTGTCCATGGAATTCTCCAGGCAGGAATACTGGAGTGGGTTGCCAGTTCCTCCTCCATTTATATCTGGCAATGTATGTGTATCCACGCTACTCTCTCCATTCGTCTCACCCTCTACCTCCCCACCACTCCAGTGTTCTGCTCCCCCTGGGAAACCCCTGTAACAGCTCAGAGTGGGTGCTTATGTCTGAGGGTGGCTCAGAGCAGGTGCTTATGCTCATGGGTGGTTCTCCTCAGTGGAGGAACTTGGTGACTCAGCCTCCTTCCAGCTGTGTCTTGGGTTTCCCCTGAGCCCTTCCTAGACTGTGTGCACCTGAGGGGAGTCGAGATAACATAGGGAGGCACATTCATCCTCCTGAAAGCTCTAGGTTGGAATCGGCACAAACCTCTTCTACTCTTAACTGACTTGCTATGTAAGTTCTTCTGTGGGCAGTTAGGGCTTCCCTTGTGGCTCAGCTGGTAGAGTATTTGCCCACAATGTGGGAAACCTGGGTTTGATCCCTGAGTTGGGAAGATCCCCTGGAGAAGGGAATGGCTACCCACTCCGGTATTCTGGCCTAGAGAATTATTTTCTTGGGCTCCAAAATCACTGCAGATGGTGATTGCAACCATGGGATTAAAAGACACTTCCTCCTTGGAACAAAAGCTATGACCGAACAAGACAGCATATTAAAAAGCTGAGATATTACTTTGCCAACAAAGGTCTGTCTAGTCAAAGCTATGTTTTTTCTAGTAGTCATGTATGGATGTGAGAGTTGGACTATAAAGAAAGCTGAGCACCAAAGAATTGATGCTTTTGCATTGTAGTGTTGGAGAAGACGCTTGAGAGTCCCTTGGACTGCAAGGAGATCCAACCAGTCCATCCTAAAGGAGATCAGTCCTGGGTGTTCACTGAAAAAACTAATGCTGAATCTGAAATTCCAATACTTTGGCCACCTGATGCAAAGAAATTACTCCTTGGAAATGACCCTGATACTGGGAAAGATTGAAGGCAGGAGGAGAAGGGGATGACAGAGGATTAGATGGTTGGATGGCATCGCTGACTCAATGGACATAAGTTTGAGCAAGCTCCAGGAGTTGGTGAGGGACAGGCAAGCCTGATGTGCTACAGTCCATGGGGTCACAAAGAGTCAGACATGACTGAGCGACTGAACTGAGCTGTGGGCAGTTATCCTTACAGTGGAAGTGACTCACAGTAGGAGTCTGTTGGTCTTTATCCCTGTTATGCTGGAAAACTTTCAGATCAGCTTCCACACTCTGGCCTGGATTATTATGGATGATCAGATTGCCCTAAACTTCTTTTTTGTGGACCTAGATGGAGTCTGTACAATCACAAATACATTGTACTGTACTTGAACTAACACCTCAGACCAAAATGGGGGGAGTTGGTGGTCATACAAAAATTAGGGAGAGATCAAGCTTGTTTCCTAAGGTAGATTCTAATGGTTTCTGGTACTTGTTCCATTGGTTGGTCTTCAACCTGGAGGTGGGGAGGCATGGCTGAGGTCAACAGTGCTGGCTGGCCTCATTCCACTGCTTAGAGTCCTACTGATAGTAGCCTTAATATGATGCCGTGTGTGTGTGTGTGTGTGTGTGTGTGTGTGTGTGTGACTTCAGTCATGCCCAGCTCTTTGTGACCACAGCTTGCCAGGCTCCTCTGTCCATGGGATTATCCAGGCAAGAGTACTGGGTAGGTTCTTCACGCCCTCCTCCAGGGGATCTTCCTAACTCAAGGATGGAAGCGGTGTCTCTTACATCTCCTGTTTTAGCATATGGTTCTTTATGACTAGCGCCACCTGGGAAGTCCTAATATGATGCTGCATGAGGCAAATGGACAGATTTTGTCCCAGCCTTGGCTGGTAACATTTATCAGTGACTGACTGAGTGGAGTACTCAGAGAAATGTGCCAAAAGCTAAGATGATGTAGAAAGGATGTTGTTGGAAGTAAGTCCTAGGAGTCTCTGATGTTTCCTCACAACCTGCAAGCAGAGGTACTGAATTTGCTTTCTGGACTACCTTGACTAGAATTTTCTGAAAATCAGGACTATGTCCATAGAGCAAGGGGGGTCATGTTTAGGGCCCATTATAAAGGGTTAGATTCCCTAGACTTGGTGTTTCTCTGCTGCATATGCAGCTGTCATCTTGTCCTCATCAAATCTCCCCATAGAGACTGGAGGTTGGTGAACTGCTGCAAGAAAATGCTGATCCCCTGGCCACTGTTACTGCCATGAGAAATGAAGACCTTCGTTTCTGATCCAGGAGCCTCGTGTCTTCCGCCAGCATCTGTGAGGTGGGACATGCTGACTTGTTAGCTTGCATGCAGGGTAAAAACCTCAGTTTCTGCAAAGTTCTTGCTGATGAGAAGATAAAAAGACCACAACTTAAGTGATTTTGGCCAAGACACTCATCCACTGTGGGTCTGTTGTTCCACATATTTTACAAGAAATAGGTTGTGTTAGACCAGACTATTTTTAAGGCTCTTTGAGAGTCTCAAGAGCTATGGTTTTATGATTCTACGGGGCAACGTCTTAGTGCCTTCCTCAGCATCGTTGTTGTTCAGTCACTGTCCAACTGTTTGTGACCCCACGAACGGCAGCACACCAGGCTTCCCTGTCCTTCACTGTCTTCCAGAGCTTACTCAAACTCATGTCTATTGAGTTTGTGATGCCATCCAACCGTCTCATCCTCTGTCATCCACCTCTGCTGCCCTCAGTCTTTCCCAGCATCAGGGTCTTTTCCAATGAATAGACTTTTTGCATCAGGTGGCCAAAGTGTTGGAGTTTCAGCTTCAACATCAGTACTTTCAATGAATATTTAGGCTTGATTTCCTTTAGGATTGATTGGTCTGATCTCCTTGCAGTCCAAGGGACTGTGAAGAATCTTCTTCAGCACCATAGCTCGAAAGCATCAATTCTTTGGCATTCAGCCACATCCGTACATGACTTCTGGAAAAACAATAGCTTTGACCAGATGGACCTTTGTTGGCAAAGTGATGTCTCTGGTTTTTAATACACTGTCTGTTTGTCCTAGCTTTTCTCCCAAGGAGTAAGTGTCTTTTAGTTTCATGGCTGCAGTCACCATCTGCAATGATTTTGGAGCCCCCAAATAAAGTCTGTTACTGTTTCCATCTTTTTCCCATCTATTTGCCATGAAGTGATGGGACAAGATGCCATGATCTGAGTTTTTTGAATGTTGAGATTTAAGCCAGTTTTTTCACTCTACTGTTTCACCCAGGCGGTGTCCATAGTAAAGAATCTGCCCGCCAATGCAGGAGACACAAGAGACTTGGGTTTGATCCCCAGGTCAGGAAAATCCCCTGGAGGAGGAGATGGCATCCCGCTCTAGTATTCTTTCCAGGAAAACTCCATGGACAGAGGAGCCTGGTGGGCTACAGCCCAAGGGGCCACAGAGAGTCAGACACAAGTGAGCATGGTTTAATCAGTGGTTTAAGGAAAATCCGTCTTTGCTCTAGCCTCTGTGTCAGCAAACAGCAAAGCATGTTCTGCCCATGCTGGCTTGTCTGGGGGTGTCATGACAGCAACCATCTGCGTTTGATGGTTCACTGAAGGCACAGAGAGGTCTGGCACTAAGCAAAGGGCACTGACTTACGAGCCCTGACTCTGGGTGCCCTTACTTGTTTTGAATATCAAATCAGTTGTCTTTTGTCGTCCTGAAGGTTTTGCAGTGGCGAGCGTGGTTGCTGGTGATGTTCTGCCCTGTGGTACACTGTAAGTCTTGGCTGGAGGGGGGAGGGCAGGGAGAGTTCAAGTAAAAAAATGATCAGGGACCCTCTAGGGTCTTCAGAGTCCTGAGGCATGACTGACTGAGACACTGGCTCTTTGCACCTCAGATTATTCTTTAAGTCAAATGCTATTGCTCATATCCATGACAGGAGGTGATGGGTCAAATGTTGGTGAAGGTTTGATTGACAGGGCCTGCACGAAGCTGCTGCTCAGGCAGAGGCAGCCCCAGTGACGTGAGCTGGCTGCCCTAGCTCCCCTCTCTCGTCTCTGTGCTGAAGTCCTTGACCTTAGGACTCAGGAGCGACACACTTGCTTCTTTACTGTTCCTTTTCTGGAACACAGAGGAGCGCTGGTTGCAAGAGGCTTTTCCTATCTCTCAGGCCAATGCTAAGAAGAGATGACTGCCCTCCCTTGTCACCCAGCCTTCCACACTAGAGCTTTGCATGCAAGTCTCCTAACATAAGATGCTTCACAGCTTTCATAAGCCCCAGTGTTAGTCACTTCGTCATGTCCGGTTTTTTGAGACCCCATGGGTCCCCCCAAGCTCCTCTGTCCATGGGATTCTCTAGGCAAGAATACTGGAGTGGGTTCCCATTTCCTTCTCTAGAGGATCTTCCAGAACTGGGGATTGAACCCAGGTCTCCTGCATTGCAGGCAGATTCTTTAGCAGCCAAAGAATTCCCACCAGATTCCCACCAGGGAAGCCCTTCTCATAAGCCCCATGATCTCTTAAATATTCTCCAAGTGATACTCTTCCCTTTTCATACAGCATTCTTTCCCCCCTCAAGGTGCATTTTCTTCTGCGTTTTTCTGGCCCTCAATTTTCTAACTTTTTTTTTTTTAAGGGAAGATCCATTATCAAGGGAACTTACTTTTTTGTTATTAAGACCCTGAACCACCAGGGTGTCTGATTAAATTAACTGCAAGTTTCAGAGCACAAGCAGTACCCTGTTTAATCTTCAATTTCCTTATTCATACAGGAGTGATAGAAACAATTTTCTCCCTTTCTATTACATCAGGTTCCCCTGGTACAGGAGACACTTCCCAATGCTGGCTCCGAAAAGGCATGCGTCTCATAAACAGGAGTCAGGAAAGATCAGTGTTGTATATCTTTGAGGACATTTGTTACCTACAAAATAAGATCTGAGAGCCAGAAGGAATATATTCTGCAGAGAAGCAAATATTTTATATTTCCACAATCACATTTTCTCAGGAAATATAGTTTATCCAAATATTCAGTACATGAAAAAGGAGCATTACTTCTGCTTATTTTTCCTTCCTTCCTGACCTGACTGTGTTTTATCTTACCTATCTTATCTTTTAATTTTAGTTTGGAGCTTCACCTTGTCCTTCCCTCAGATCCCTTTCTCTCTGAATTTATTCATTAAATAATCCATCTAACCATGTAGGCAGTGCCATCACCAAAAAGCCTGCAGCTTCTCTGACTGTAAAGTAAATCTCTTTGAGAAACCTCTGAATGGTGACTGGTTGCATAAAGTAGATTATGTGTGTCTGGAAGACTTTGGAAATTGTTGTGTTCCACTTATTACCTGTTTCTGAAATGAAATATCAAGATAGTTTATCTTTGAAATGCTCCTCTCCAGACTATGGGGTTGAAAACTTAATAGTATCATGAATTCAGTGTAAAACAACAATCTATTTATTCAAGATTCTCTCTCCAATACTCTACCCTGGAAATACCCTCGATAACACTATATATTTTAGTATTGTTTTATTACTCAAACTTGTTGAGCCTGCTTGAGGCTGGGAGGGGCAGGAAGGCAGGGAGGGAGAGGGGGAAAGGGAAGGGGAGAGAGAAAGAGAGAAATTACTTCCTAATGCGGTTATGATCTAAAAGTCTGCCCGAAGATGGAAGCCTTTCAGAGATGTGATTTGCTGTTTCTCTGTCTTTGTCTTTCTTACACAAACACTACCTTAGTGAAAGAGTCATCCATTACTCTGCTGGTTGCACTTCACGTCCTCTAGCACTAAGGCTTAAAGAATGGACAGATTTCAGCCTGTTTGTTCACTTATTTCTTCCCTCTCACAGGAGTGGTCAGATGCATAGGCAAAAGGTGGGTCTACTTCTTAGAGCTTCCCTGTATCTACACCAGTGGATATCACCTGGGCATGATTCCTTTCTACTCTCAAGGGGCATTTGGTGATGTCTGGTGACTTTCTTGGTTGTCACCTTGTGTGTGAGGGGCTGTTACTGGCACCTAGGTGGTAGAGATGGAGATGTTTCCAAACAGCTTGCAATGTACAGTACAGTTCCCATTGACAGAGAACGGTCTGGTCCAAAGGTCACTTGGGCTTCCCAGGTGGCAGGTTGGTAAAGAACTCGCCTGCCAGTGTAGGAGACACAGGAGACTCAGGTTCGACCCCTGGCTTGGGAAGATCTCCTAGAGGAGGAAATGGCAACCCACTCCAGTATTCTTGCCTGGGAAATCCCAAGGACAGAGGAGCCTGGAAGGCTATAAGCCATGGGTCACAAAGAGTCATGCAACTGAGCACACAGGAACACAGCAGCTGGCTTTCTTGGGGCTTCCCTGGTGGCTCAGATGGTAAAGAATCTGCCTGCAGTGCAGGAGACACAGATTTGATCCCTGGAGAAGGGAATGGCTCCCCACTGCAGAATTCTTGCCTGGATAATTCCATGGACAGAGGAGCCTGGTGGGCTACAGTCTGTGGGGTTGCAAAGAGTCAGACACGACTGAGTGACTAACACTCAGGTCACTAGTACACAGACTGAGTAAGTCTGATTTATGCTAATCAGGCTCAGAAGCAAATGGTGAAGGTGGATGACAGAAGACAGAAAATAAATAAAAATAAACTGAGAAATTACTGCAGTCTTCCTATCCTTATGTCATTTATTTCACTTAATCCCTCATAAGACTTCCAGTAAGTAAGTATAATTGTTCTTGCTTTTATTTTTTCCTCAGTCAAAGGATGACTCTAAGATGCACAAAAGTTAAGTTATGTGCTAAAAAGTCATTTGACTTAACAAGATTCTAAAGCCTGTGATTTTCCTCTTTCCCCTCACTGGGGGCAAGGAGATAATTATATTAGTTCTTCTTTTATCCACCACAGGGCATGTTTCAAGACTCCCTCTGCTTGATGCTTGATGCCATGGTGGGTGATTGTTTAGGTTCTGAGTTTTGCAACCCCATGGACTGTAGCTCACCAAGCTCTTAAGCCCATGGAATTTCCCAGGCTAGAATACTGGAGTGGATTATCATTTCCTTCTCCGGAAGATCTTCTCCACCCAGAGATCAAATCTGTGTCTACCTGCATTGCAGGAGGATTCTTTACCATTGAGCCACCAGTCACTTCAGTTGCTCAGTCGTGTCCAACTCTTCGTGAGCCCACAGACCAAAGTACCTGAGGCTTCCCTGTTCATCACCAACTCCCGCAGCTTACTCAAACCCATGTCCATCGACCTGGTGATGCCATCCAACCATCTCATTCTCTGTCGTCCCCTTCTCCTCCTGCTTTCAGTCTTTCCCAGCATCAGCGTCTTTTCAAATGAGTCAGCTCTTCACATCAGGTGGCCAAAGTACTGGAGTTTCAGCTTCAGCATCAGTCCTTGCCATGAATATTTAGGACTGATTTCTTTTAAGATGGACTGGTTAAATCTCTCTGCTGTTCAAGGGACTCTCAAAGAGTCTTTTCCAACATCACAGTTCAAAGCATTGATTCTTTGGCAGTCAGCTTTCTTTATAGTCCAATTCTCATATCCATACATGACTACTGGAAAAACCATAGCTTTAACTAGATGGACCTTTGTTGGCAAAGTAATATCTCTGTTTTTTAATATGCTGCCTAGGCTTGTCATAGCTTTTCTTCCAAGGAGCAAGTGTTTCTTAATTTCATGGCTGCAGTCACCATCTGCAGTGATTTTGGAGCCCAAAAATATAGTCTTTCACTGTTTCCATTGTTTCCCCATCTATTTGCCATGAAGTGATGGAACCAGATGTCATGATCTTAATTTTCTGAATGCTGAGTTTTAAGCCAGCTTTTCACTCTCCTCTTTCACTTTCATCAAGAGGCTTTTTAGTTCTTGACTTTCTGCCATAAGGGTGGTGTCATCTGCATATCTAATGTTATTGATATTTCTCTTGGCAGTCTTGATTCCAGCTTGTGCTTCCTCCAGCCCAGCATTTCTCATGATGTACTCTGCATATACGTTAAATAAGCAGGGTGACAATATACAGCCTTGACATACTACTTTCCCAATTTGGAACCAGTCTGTTTTTCCATGTCTGGTTCTAAGTGTTGCTTCTTGACCTGCATGCAGATTTCTCAGGAGGCAGGTCAGGTGGTCTGGTATTCCTGTATCTTTAAAAATTTTCCACAGTTTGTTGTGATCTACACAGTAAAAGTCTGGCATAGTCAATAAAGCAGAAGTAGATGTTTTTTTGGAACTAACTCACTTTTTTGATGATACAGCAGATGTTGGCAATTTGATCTCTGGTACCTCTGCTTTTTCTAAATCCAGCTTGAACATCTGGAAGTTCATGGTTCATATACTGTTGAAGCCTGGCTTAGGGAATTTTGAGCGTTACTTTACTAGCGTGTGAGATGAGTGCAATTGTGCAGTAGTTTGAGCATTCTTTGGCATTGCCTTTCTTTGGGATTGGAATGAAAACTGACCTTTTCCAGTCCTGTGGCCACTGCTGAGTTTTCCAAATTTGCTGGCATATTGAGGGCAGCACTTTCACAGCATCATCTTTTAGGATTTAAAATAGTTCAACTGGAATTCCATCACCTCCATTAGCTTTGTTTGGAAAAATATGTCCATTCCTCTTTTCCTGTGCTTTTTTGTTTCGTTTCGATATTTCTTCTGATCATACTTAAGAAACTTATCACCTAGAACTTGGGCTGTGGTATGCAATATATTACAGAAAGGGTCTAGACATAGGGCCGTGTGCCATTGGTCATGAGTTAAGAACACAGATGACAGATGCTCCAGACTGAAGACTTTAGCCAGGAAAAAATAAGCTCCTGAACTGAAAATTATTAGATATAAAATGTCTTATTAAAAGAACAGAATCACCTCTTTTCTCTGGCTATCTGGAAGAAGAAAATAGATTTTCATTTATTGGATCAATTTAGTACTTTCTTCCTTGAGTATCTCTATAATGATTTAGCTTTTCTGTTTATGGTCACATTTTTATAAAAAGAAAAGAACTGGGTAAAAAAAAATCCAATTAAAATTCAACCTCTTGGAGAACAATTAGGCATTAAATGTAAAGTGATAGTGAAAAGTCATCCCTCCCCATTGACCTCTGACATTCTAGAATAGAATACTCAGAACTAAGGCTTGGGCATTTATATTTTCTCTAAGTTGCATGGATTTTACTTTAGTAAGCACAGTACTTTGAATTTGTGCACAGTTGCTTAGCCATGTCCAACTCTTTTCGACCCTGTGGACTGTAGCCCTCTGGGCTCCTCTGTCCATGAGATTCTCTGGGCAAGAATATTTGAGCAGGTTGCCATTTCCTCCTCCAGGGGATCTTCCCAACCCCGGGATTGAACCCCTGTCTCCTGCTTCTACCTGTACTACAGGTAATTTCTTTACTGCTGAGCCATCAGGGAAGACTACTTTGAATTTAGTATTGTTCATAATTACTCCCTTGTTGATGATGGTTACCTTGGTGGTTGCCCAACCTTCCTGCTTTTGAACCAGCATAGATCCCAACCCCAGTCTACACTTAGACTTTAAGAGAGTTATTTTCCCAAATGTTGTATGTAAACAAGGCTGTGAATAACTTTTAAAAGTATCAAACTATGGAAAGCAGTACAAGTGTTTCATAATAAGATTTAAAAACTCTGGACTTTCAACCTCTTTTGAGCCTCAGATTCTTTTTTCTTTCTTTTTTTATTGTTTTTGCCATACATTGTCATGATATCACCATGGGTTTACATATGCTTCCCCTCCGGAACCTCCCTCCCTCCTCCCTCCCCCCGGGAAATCTCGCTGCACCAGTCCCGAGCATCAATCCTGGGCTGGTGATTGATTAGACACATGACAATTAACATGCTTCAATGCCCTTCTCCCATCTCCCATACGCAGATGTATAGAATAGACTCGTGGACTTTGTGGATGAGGGTAAGGGTGGGATGATATGGGAGCCTCCGATTCTTAATCTGGGAAATACATATGGCAACAAATCCTTCACTTTCTTTTATAAATTTAAGGATAAAATGTGGCTATACATTAAAATATTTAGGACAGTGCAAAAATGCAACATATTGTTGGTGTATGTTTTACTGTTTGACACTTTGGGGTACTTTGTTCTTGTTTTTGACAACTTTGGCCTTTGAACTTCACCTTTAGTTTTGAAGAGTTATGCTAAATCTATATTTTTTAAAATAAAATTGCTTACCTGCTGCAGGTATTCTTGTACTACAGACTTTAAACTCTGAATACACAGGCTTCATTAGACCCATGGATACATGTTATTTAGCTCACTTACTTTTCAAACTTTTTAAGAAAATCAGTCGCTAGCATTTAAAAATCAAGAGCTTTCTTAAAGAAATCTATTATTCTGACTTATATTGAAAAACCTGTATACCCCCAGGCCAACAGTCAGCCCCTACAGAGACACATTGTCTGGATGCTGTAGGCATGTGAATTTGTCACCTATACTCAACAAGGGAAGATTTTCAAAGTGCTGCCCCAGATCAATGGCATTTGCATCACCTGGAGATATTAGAAAAGCAAATTCTAGGGCCTCATTCCCGATCTGCTGAATCAGAAACTCTGGGACTACAGATCAGCAGATTGTTTACACTCAGATACACTCTAGAGTTTAAGATCCTCTGCTCTACAACCCAGTGGCCATGGACAAGGAATGCCATTTCAGTAAACAAAGAATGTTGTGGCCATCAAGCCATTCACTACCGCAGCCACCCTCAGTGGTGCACCCTGAGGGTGGAGAAAACCAACTTACCAGCGTGATAGTTAAGGTGCACATCAAGGGAATGATTTCAGTAAGCCCAGATTCCTGCATCTTCCCGTTCATAGAAGAGGATAAATTCCTTAATTTGCAATATCTTGTTTTCTTTAATTAGCAGAAGTTCTTCAGTATTTGAGTATCAATTTTTTGTTTGTTTTTTAAAAAGTTCCTATATATCCTGGCCCCTTCCTCACCTCTTGGGAATGGTCCCTCAGAGATATCTGAGAGAATGTATTGGGTTTAAGTTTTCCGTAAATCCACTGAATAAAACATAATCCTCAGCTTTTAGGTCAGCGTTTTTTTTTTTTTTAATTTGACACAGTCAAATGATGTCTTTCTTCTTTCTATAGTTGTCTACACTCAGGTAACTCATTTTGGCTTCTGGCTGTCATAGAGGTCTTCCTTTTACCGAGTCACACTTCATTTTCCTGTCTCTTCCACCACTGCTGGCTTCTCCTCTCCTTGCTCTTCCTGGACTTGAGGTAACCAGGGAAAATGGTGTCCCTGTGCTCCTGAGCATGCTCAGTGGGCAGCAGCAGCTGGCGTGAGGCGCCCTCCCAGCCCCCGAGCTGAGCTGAGCGCTCTCGCCCTCACTCTGTGAGGCCAGCCTTCTCTCACTCTGGCCCGCTGAGCACAGTTTTAGAAAAAACCTCAACTCCTCTGCTTTCAAAACTCAGCAGTTGTCAGCAGCCCCAGAAGGAAGGCAAACTTGTGCTTTTATTTTGACATTTCTTCCAACATTGATTAGATAATTTCTGATCTGTTTTACTGTTTTGTATTAGAGTGTGAACATTTCTAGAGATTACTCTCCATTGGTGTTTCCTCCTTGAGGGAAAATTCATAGTTATAAGAACTCACTGTTATCATATGAAACCAATATTCCTGTGAGGTTTGTAAATTAAATTTTCTTTCCAACTTTTGTTTAATGTATTCAGTGTCACCTTGTAAGGCAACTGAGATAATTTTGTGTATCCTATCAATTTGTTTCTTATTTGACATCTGTGTTTGTTTATATAGCTTTCAGAAGTGGAGAATTCTGTCACCAATTAATGTTGATGGTTTTGAGTTAGAGAGAAGAGAGTATGCTTATAAATGAAAGTTTTTGTTTTTAAGTTGTGTTTTACTGTAGCTGAGTGTTTTCCAAATAAATATCCACTGACTTTATTGAATACACCAATTGGGTAATAGAATCACAGGCTTTCAGGGAAGTGAGGCTCAAATATAATATTTATTTATAAGAAAGCCCTGTCATTAAATAGGGAGACAACTGAAAACACATTAAAAAAAATGTTCAAGTAATTGACTGACTATATATTTCCCTGTGAAAATGGAATCTTGAGCTAAAGCAGTTACTCAGATAACTGTAACAAGAACATTGTTAAGGATGCTGTCCATCAAAACAGGAATTTCTGATTTCTGATCCTCCATATTGGTTGAGGAATCATCTAGGGAGCTTATTAAAAATATTAATTCAGTAACTTTGTGGCAGGGGCAGGGAAGATGTATTTCACAAATCTTTCCAATTGATTATTAATATATAGCTGGGTTTGGACCCCCTGTAGTCTTTGTTGTTGCTGTTAAACTCTGGTTTTATTTTAACATTCTTCCCATTGTTTTTTCTATTTTTTTCCCACTTTGATTTCACCTTTCATTTAATTTCTGCTTTTTGATATTTTAAAATATCTTTGAAGCCATAATAAATTCTTTTAGTATAAGGTATAGTATAAATAAATGTAGTGACCACAGCAAAAATGCTGTCATACTGGGCATTAATGAAGCAGATTTAGGGAGTGTTGCTTAGTAATTCTGAGTTAATTGCTGGAAGTGAAAGTCACTCAGCCATGTCTGACTCTGTTACCCCATGGACTATACAGTCCATGGAATACTGGAGTCGGTAGCCTTTCCCTTCTCCAGGGGATCTTTCCAACCCAGGGATCAAACCCAGGTCTCCTGCATTACAGGCAGATTCTTTACCAGCTGAGCCACAGGGAAGCCATGCTGAACTTAATACTCTATTTTCCATATGCAACGTTTCTCTGACAGTAACATTAAGAAAAAGAACTGGGTCACACAGTACATGAAGTTACAGATTCTCTATCCTACTTTAGGGATACCATGTACATTCAGCTTAAAAACTCTAAAAAGACCTGAGTAGAAACATTTAAAAATCTTCTGCATTTCAACACCCAGCACTCTACAGACTTTTAAAAAACTAAACATTCCTTCTCTCCCCCAGAACACATGCTAGCATTTGCAGAGCACTATTTTATTTGGGGAAATAGTGTATTAACTGCTATGTTTGCAACCAGTGAATGTCAATATGGGTGAAACGGGAAGAGCTGCTGTGTTGGGTAAGCAGAAATGATCAAGCAGAGAAATAAATTGAGTGAAGTGGGTCAACTTCAGGAAAAGTGCCAGTCCAATGACATGTGGGAAGAAATAGATTTAATAAGGAGAAGAAAAAGTCCATAAGATATTTATACTCTTGCAGTTGTAGATGGAAAAGCATTAGCAGCACACATTTGAAGTATATCCAGACAAAGCTGAGGTCTAGCTGGTATGAACTATGGTTCTTCAGGCTTGTTCATGGCACTGTATTAAGATGTTGTGCAAATAAAGTAAGTAGTTGTTTGAAACAGAGCAACCTTCAATGATGGGGGAGAATAGGGGCGGGGTTGCTGTATCACTGAAAAAGCAAGAGAGTTCCACAAAAACATCTATTTCTGCTTTATTGACTATGCCAAAGCCTTTAACTGTGTGGATCACAGTAAACTGTGGAAAATTCTGAAAGAGATGGGAATACCAGACCACCTGACCTGCCTCTTGAGAAACCTGTATGCAGGTCAGGAAGCAACAGTTAGACTAGACATGGAACAACAGACTGGTTCCAAATAGGAAAAGGAGTACATTAAGGCTGTATATTGTCACCCTGCTTATTTAACTTCTATGCAGAGTACATTATGAGAAACACTGGACTGGAAGAAGCACAAGCTGGAATCAAGATTGCTGGGAGAAATATCAGTAACCTCAGATATGCAGATAACACCACCCTTATGGCAGAAAATGAAGAGAAACTAAAGAGCCTCTTGATGAAAGTGAAAGAGGAGAGTGAAAAAGTTGGCTTAAAGCTCAACATTCAGAAAACTAAGATCATGGCATCTGGTCCCATCACTTCATGGCAAATAAATGGGAAAACAGTGGAAACAGTGGCAGACTTTATTTTGGGGGGTTCCAAAATCACTGCAGATGGTGAGTGCAGCCATGAAATTAAAAGACACTTACTCCTTGGAAGGAAAGTTATGACCAATCTAGATAGCATATTGAAAAGCAGAGACATTACTTTGCCAACAAAGGTCTGTCTAGTCAAGGTATGATTTTTCAAGTAGTCATGTATGGATGTGAGAGTTGGATGGTGAAGAAAGCTGAGCACTGAAGAATTGATGCTTTTGAACTGTGGTGTAGGAGAAGACTCTTATGAGTCCCTTGGACAGCAAGAATATTCAACCAGGCCATCCTAAAGAAGATTGGTCCTGGGTGTTCATTGGAAGGACTAATGTTGAAGCTGAAACTTCAGTACTTTGGCCACCTCATGCAAAGAGTTGATTCATTGTAAAAGACCCTAATACTGGGAAGGATTGGGGGCAGAAGGAGAAGGGGATGACAGAGGATAAGTTGATTGGATGGCATCACCGACTCGATGGCCTCGGGTTTGGGTGGACTTCGGGAGTTGGTGATGGACAAGGAGGCCTGGTGTGCTGCGATTCATGGGGTCACAAAGACTGAGTGACTGAACTGAACTGAACTGAACTGGTGAGAAACTTGGGTGAGTTTATGTGTCAGTTATAGTTAAGATCATAAGGAGAAGAATTTATGTTTATATGAAAGAATAAACTTGCTTTGATAGCATGGGATCTCCTTAGGTTTTGCAGATAAGTTGTACTTACCTCCTAACAACTCTCATCAGAGTATGAATAAATTAAAGTTGGGTATCCATTACCTCACTTTTCCTATCTGTATTGCCAGGGCCACAGGGAGAAATAGATTTATTCTAGGGAAATTATATTTTGTTGAATAAAATTCTGTAGAAATTTTATTCTGTTTGCTTTATGTGACATTCTATTAATTGGTCACCTAGTCACTGCAATTCACAGTCTACATTAAATCATGTTAAACATTATCTTTATCTTTGAATGAATAAAAATTAAAGAGAAGTGGTCAGAAATCAATTTATTATAATTCAGTTTGGCAACACTAATGTGTGAAGGTATAATCTAAATTATCCATGAAAGTAAACTTGATGTGCAGCCCCTAAATTATTCAGAGTGGACCTAATGAGAGGTGGGTATGCGCTTAGAAAGCCCAATGAAGTCTGTCCACGAGGACACTGTTCATGGGGCAGACTCAGCAGTTACTGTAAGAAGATGCTAGGAATGCCCTGGTGGTCCGAGGACTGGGACTTCATTTTCCAGTGTGGGAGATGTGGGGTCAATTCCTGGTTGGGGAACTAGGATTTAATATGCCCAGAGGACCAGGACATAGAACAGAAGCAATATTGTAACAAGTTCAATGAAGACTTTAAAAATGGTCCACAAAAAAAGATGCTATATTCTTGTCATATCAATAATAGCAAGACTGATCAAGATAAATTCTGGGGCCCAAAAAAGTGAAGAAGTGTAAGTAATCACTGGCAATGCACACTGCTCTAGTAACATCTCAGGAAGATCAGTTCCATAATTTCTATTTCACCATTAAGTTGATCACCTGACTGTATTCTTCTTTCTGAATGATCATGTTTATTAGCTGGGAATCTTCTCTGTCAGTCCTTTGTTTCTGGTTGAGAAAATCTGCCTCTATTGAACTCCTTTTATCAACTAACCTCTTTAAATTTGATTAATTCAAATTTCTGGAGAATCATCCAAATTGTAATACAGACAAGAAATAATAAGAAAAAAATCTAGGATCCTCTGACTTTTTAAAATTTCCTAGTGATTTAGTAAGCACTTAAACAAGCCACTTTGTTTCATATATATATATATACATATATATGTAGATATATTGATTTTGCAGAAGGCATTGAGTGGTTATCTTCAAAGTTCGGTCATAGGATCCATTTGGAAATATCAACAAAATCCATGAAGGCTTTAGTTTTATGATTTGTACAGTATGATCATTATTGCTGCAAATGTCTTCATCTACAGCCACAATAACCAAACTACAGTGTGAGATTTTTGAAAGCTGAATGACCTCCCATCTATTGAGTTAGAAAAACTATAGAAATAAGTGGCAGTGCTTGTCTTAGTAAGACACATTTCTAAAAATTCAGACAGTTCTCATTGTTCTAAACTGTGTTCTTATTATTTATTTATTTTGATGTGAACCTTTTTTTTTTTTTTAAAGCTTTTATTGAATTTTTTGCAGTATTGCTTCTGTTTTGTTTTTTTTTTTGCTGCAAGTCTGATGGGATCTCAGCTCTCTAACCAGGAATTGAACCCACACTCCTTGCACTGGAAGGCAGTCTTAAACACTGGCCTGTCAGGGAAGTCCCTCTAGCCTACATTTTTAAACTATGGACATCCTTCTCAAATGATGACTTTCTGAAATATGCACAGTGGTTCATATGCCCATGTATATGGGTTTAGTGAAACCAGGAAAGACTAGAGCAAATGCATGGTCTAATGTAATACAACCAAGGTGGTGCACTTTAGGCAAAATCCTATTTTTAGTATAGTAATAGAAGTCAAGTGGGAAATAGTCACTAGGCCCTGCAATGGTTAAGACACAAGCCAAAAAAAAAAATTCCACTTATGCATGTTTATCTGTGTAGATCTTCACACTGGCCTCTTTCATCAACCTTCTTACATAGTAATTTTACCATCAGTCACCACTTACAAGAAACTACCTGAAAGTAAAGCTTGGGTAAAGACACCAGAGGTGAGGAATGGAAAGAGATACTTGTTGAAATAGATGGCCTGAGAATCTGGGCCTAGATCTGTGCTAAGGCCTGAAGCTGTTTTATACTTGCTTTTCAAAATTACTTTTTTCCCCTACTTCTCTCCTATCTTTGCTTACTTGCAAGTCCAAGCAAAATTTTAATTTTTTTAGATGAATTGATAGCCTGATGTTAGGAGGGAAACACTCATATAAGCTTTTTGAAGGTTAGTTTACTGTGTTAACTGAGCTAGGCTATTATTTAATCAAATCTTAATGTAGATGTCACTGTGAAAATCTTTTGTAGATGTGGTGAGCATCTATTACCAATACAGTCAGTGACCTCAGTAAAAGAGATTACACTAGATAATGTGGATGTGCCTCCTATAATCAGTTGAAAGTCTGTAAGAGAAAAAACAGGTTTCCTGGAGGAGGAAGAAATTCTGCGTTCAGATCATGACATCAACTCCTGATGAGTTTCTAGCCTGCTGGCCTGTCCCACAGGTTCTGTACTTGCTTGTCCCCCCAAAGCACATAAATCATCTTTTGCTTCTCTTTTTCTCTCCCCCGTTCAGTGTCTCTAGGGAAACCTACCGATAGAAACTCTCTCAAGTCATTTACATGGTGATATTATTGACTCATAGCTAAGCTAAAATGGGGTTTCAACGCCATTTGTGAAGTGGTACCAACTTTTTTGAAGAGAAGCTTAGCTTTACCTTCATGGTGTAGCTTAAAAGATAATTCTGCTTAGTACCACTTGTTCAAACTGGCTGTCCCCTGGTAGAAAATCTGCACCATTAGAATTAGTAGCAACTGTTAATGCAGTGGACTTCTCAGGAGGCACTGGCGTAGAGAACACACCTGCCAATGTAGAAGACTTAAGAGATGTGGATTGGATCCCTGGGTTGGGAAGACCCCTGGAGGAGGGCATGACCAGCCACTCCAGTTATTCTTGCTTGGTGAATCTCTTGGACAGAGGACCCTGGCTGGCTACAGTCCAAAGTGTTGCAAAAGGTCAACATGACTGAAGCGACATAGCTCAGACGCCCACATTGATGGAGTAATCATAGACCTGATTTAGAGCTGACAGTACCAGAAGCTATTGACTGCCTCTTAAATACAGGGGGAAACTTTCCAGGTCAAAACCAAAACACTTTGATTCTTAGAATCGGAAATCCAGTTATTTTGGAAAAGAGATCCAGTTATCATTCAGTTCAACTTTCTCTTGTCAAAAGTAATGAAGTAGATGACCAGCGAAAGTTAAGGGTGCTAGGCAATGCCACACTCACTAGAATTACATATCTTTTCAAATGTATTGCTTGAAAATGCTTAAATGTTTTTCTCTTTTGCTAAATATTTTTAAGTGCATTGTTTCAGCCTGTAGAGTATTCCATCATGTGAATGTGCCCTAATTAAACTGAATCTCTTTTTGACACATTCATTTATATTCATATTTTCACTTCTATAAATACTGTGAAAAATATTCTTATACATAAGTCTTTGTATACGTATTTATCATTCCTGTGGATTAGTTTCAAGAAAAGGGATTTCTGCATCAAAGGGCATGCACATTATAGAAAGGTTTAATTTCAGTTACCAAATGGTCCACTAGCAAGGTCTTGTGCTCAGTTGCTTCAGTCGTGTCTCACACTTTGCAACCCTGTGGACCGTAACCTCCTAGGCTCCTCAGTTCGTGGGGATTCTCCAGGCAAGAATACTTGAGTGGGTTGCCATGACCTCCTCCAGGGGATCTTCCTGACTTAGAGCTGGAAACTATATCTTTTGTCTCCTGCATTGGCAGGTGGATTCCTTACCACTAGTACCTCCTGGAAGCTCAAAATGTTAGTCACTCAGTTGTGTCCAACTCTTTGTGACCCCATGGACTGTAGCCCACTAAGCTCCTCTGTTCATAGGATTCTCCAGGCAAAAATACTGGAGTGGGTAGCCATTCCCTTCTCCAGGGGATCTTCTGCATCCAGGGATCAAACCCAGGTCTCCCTCATTGCAGGCAGATTCTTTACTGTCTAAGCCACCAGGGGAGCCCCAAGAGAGGTCTTAGCAGCTCCTAATAGTCAGTTACAGGTAAAATCACCTGTCCCTCTGCAGTCACCCATCCTGGATATTTTTCATAACAAATGCAAGGAAAATGGAGTCTTGTCTTAATTTACTTTATAGTATTAGCAAGGCTGAACACCCTTTATCTAATTTTATTGCCAATTGTGTTTTCTTTATGCATTTTTAATGTTCTTTCCTCATTTTTTAACTGGAGTTTATGTTTTACTGCTTGGTAGAAATTTTAAGACTGTGAAACAGCGTCCACAAAAAATCCCTCAATAAATGTGTTGCTGTGTGTTGTTTAGTCACTAAGTCATGTCCCACTCTCTGTGACCCCACGGACTATGGCTCACCAGGCTCCTCTATCCGTGGGAATTCCAGGCAAGAATTCTGGAGTGGGTTGCCATTTCCTTCTCCAAGGAATCTTTCCAACCCAGGGATTGAACCCATGTCTCAGGCATCGGCAGGCGAATTCTTTACCACTAAGTCACCAGAGATGGTTGGATGGCATCACGGACACAGTGGACATGAATTTGAGTAAACTCTGGGAGTTGGTGATGGACAGGAAGGCCTGGTGTGCTATGGTCCACGGGGTCACAAAGAGTCAGACGTGACTGAGCGACTGAACTGAACTGAAGCCACCAGAGAAGTCACCCTTAAAAAGTTGTAGTTGTTATTATTGTTACTGATATTGTTATTATTTTATTGTAGCTGATGGTATTTTTGTGTCTGTTGCTAGGTACTGTCTTATACTTAGAAAAAAAGTTACAAAGGTGGCGCTGCCTAGGGTCAAATAGCCTGTGTTAGGAAAAATGTATCTCTGTTTCACTGGGAAAAATTCAACAAAACATATCCCAATTATGCTGTTGATTTTTACAGTCTTTCATCTGCATCCTTTCTCCAGGCTCTATTCTCCCTGGAATAAAGTCAAATGTGGTTTATGCTTCAGGCGCATATATAACAGTATGCACACCACCCCACCTCTTTAGTTTCTTCTCTAACTAAACACTGATAGTCTTTCTTTTCTTGGAAATAATAGGAATTGACCTCAGAGAATACATAAATTGCAACCTGCCTCCTTTTTTTATTTAGCATTTTACATTATTCCTATTTTTCCCTCTAGAAAGTATAAAGTTACACTTCCTAAATGGAAGCTGCATAGCCATTTTTCATCTTTTTAAATATTTAACAGTGCACAGTGTTTACTTTTTATGTTTCACTCCTGAATGTTGTGTTTTATTGAAGACTATTGGGGAGCTGTCTTTTTCATTTTTATAGGTGGTCTCAAATTTTTGTGGGCTTGTGTTTGTTCATCTGCCTGCTGCTGTGTTTGAGCTCCTCCCCTAGGGCAGGAACAGCATTCATGATTGGTCACCTCCTCATGCATGGGTGGAGATATTTGGAGTAATCTCTTATGAGTGGCAACTGAAAAATATGTATCAGGAACTTTTGCATGGCTGTTATGGAATGTTTTGCTTCCACAAATGAGTTAATATATATAGCTTGATGAACTTGATCAACATAGTAGATGCTCCAGATATGTTAGTTGTCTTCTCTGTCAATCAAAGAAATATAGCCAGTAGAACAGACACCTACACACAAAGTAAAGAGACTTATTGCAAAAACTGAGGACCAGCTTGCAGGATTGTTGGGGCTGGCTAGTTTGGAACAGGCCAGCAGGCTAGGAATTCAGGTAAGTATTGATGTTACAGTTTTGAGTCCAAAATCTGTAGGGCAGGCCTTAGATGAAAACTTGGGCAGAATTCCTGTGCAACCCAATTTTGAGGCAGAATTCCCTCTTCACCTTGTAGCTCAGTTGGTAAAGAATCTGCCTGCAATGTAGGAGACCCTGGATTGATTCCTGGTTTTGGGAAGATCTGCTGGAGAAGGGATAGGCTACCCACTCCAGTATTCTTGGGCTTCTTTTGTGGCTCAGCTGGTAAAGAATCCACCTGTAATGCAGAGACCTGGGTCCGATCCCTGAGTCGGGAAGATCCCCTGGAGAAGGGAAAGGCTACCCACTCCAGTATTCTGGCCTAGAGAATTCCATGGACTGTATAGTCCATGGAGTCGCAAAGTCGGACACGCCTGAGTGACTTCCACTTTACCTCTTCACCAGGACACCTCAGGTTTTGTTCATGAGATCTTCAACGGGTTAGATGAGACTCATCTACATTGTTTAAGATAATCTCTTTTACTGAATGTCCACTGATTATGGATGTTAATCACATGTACAAAGCACCTTTCAGTAATGTCTAGACTAGTGCTCGACCAAACAGGTGAGCACAGTCACCTCACCAAGCTGACATGCAGAGTTATCCCTCAGGCCTGCCTTTCACACTCCTTTCCTGTGTGCGGAAGGGAGTAGGGCTCCCCCGGGGTATCAGGGATTCTTCCCTACACATCTCAATGTCATGAGCTCACCAAATCCAGTTAATAAACCCAGAGGGTAAGGAGCTTCGGAAACAGGATTGAGTGCATTTTTGAGTAAAGGAAAGCAAAGGTTTTGTTGGGAGAGTAAGAGCAGCAGAAAGAAAGGCAAGAGCATCCCAAAGGTGATGCTATCACCTCCTGGTTTGAAGTCATTTGGGCATCTCTATGAGTTTAGGGTAGTAGTGGAAGTGGTGGGTTGGAAGGAAAGCAGAAAAAGGATGGGCTCCCTCAAGGGAATGTTAGAAGATCTTCCTGCTGCAAAATGGGAGTGTCATGGGTAGAGTGACTAAAAGCTTCTTGGAGTCTCAGGTAGCATCCACTAAAGTTCCCAAGAAATGCCCAAATTCTTCTTCAATATGGCCATGGACCAGGGTCCTCTTTGATTCCAGGTTGACGATGGACATTGGAGACACAGTTATTACATAGAAGACAATGAAGTTCATTCTCCAGATGCAAGAAGAAGAGGCTTGAATGAAACAAAAGAATTGGTGGTGAAGTTCCTTAACCTTTCAGTACCACCAAGTATTTAGACATGTAGGAGGATGATAATGTCACCCCCAACCTACTTAGTAGGTCAAGTGAGTTAAAATTGTGATACGAGTTTGAATTTATGTCAATCAGAAAGTTCAAAGCACGGTTCTATAATTAGAGACTCACGATGAGCCATAGAATATCCTTGCGGGCAAAATGAATGCATATTGAATATTTTTAGCAGTTATTTTAAGCCCAGATATAGCCTGGTTCAAATGAGTTGATTTCTCTATTCTGAGTTAGATGGGCTACTTACATATAAGGTAAACTTCCTTTACTGATAGAATTTTCTGCTACTTTAGAAACTTGGTGGCTATCTTTCTTAGGTCACACTCAATAAATCAAATCAGAAAGCTTGGGAGTGACTTGTGGAGGTCTCCAAGGTACAATGTGTTAGGGAGAACACAAAAAACCCTCTTCCAGGGGAGTTATTTGGCCTCTGGCTTTGTTAGATCATGCTTGTTTATCATATATTTTTAATGCTTCTTTATTATTAACTTTTTTTTTTAATGTGAGCAGTTTAATGGTTTTAAGTCAGATAAACAGAAAAAAATCCAATAGCTGATTTTCAAGAAGGACCTCTTAGGATCTGTATTTGGGTGGGAAATGTATTTGCTCATTCATTGGATTCATTACCTTTTTTTTCTTTTTAAATTTTCTTTATTGTGTTGGTTTTGCCATACAATGACATGAAACCGCCATGGGTTTACATATGCTCCCCCTCCAGAACCCCCCTCCCTCCTCCCTCCCGATTCCCTCCCCCTGGGACATCTCGGTGCACCAGCCCCGAGCATCAACCCTGGGCTGGCGATTGATTTCACATATGATAATTAACATGTTTCAATGCCATTCTCCCATATCATCCCACCCTTGCCCTCTTCCACAGAGTCCACGAGTCTGTTCTATACATCTGCGTTCCTTTTGCTGTCTCGCATGCAGGGTTCTCATTACCATCTTTCTAAATTCCATATATATGTGTTAGTATACTGTATTGTTGTTTTTCCTTCTGGCTTACTTCACTCTGGATAATAGGCTCCAGTTCCGTCCACCTGAGTAGAACTGATTCAAATGAATTTATTTTTTTAATGCTGAGTAATATTCCATTGTGTATGTATACCACAGCTTTCTTATGCATTCGTCAGTTGATGGGCATCTAGGTTGCTTCCATGTCCTGGCTATTGTAAACAATGTGGCGATGAACATTGGGGTACATGTATCTCTTTCAATTCTGGATTCCTCGGTGTGTATGCCCAGCAGTGGGATTGCTGGGTCATATGGCAGGTCTATTTGCAGTTTTTTAAGGAATCTCCACACTGTTTTCCATAGTGGCTATACTAGTTTGCATTCCCACCAACAGTGTAAGAGGGTTCCTTTTTCTCCACACCCTCTCCAGCATTTACTGCTTGTAGACTTTTGGATAGTAGCCATTCTGACTGGCATGAAATGGTACCTCGTTGTGGTTTTGACTTGCATTTCTCTGATAATGAGTGATGTTGAGCATCTTTTCATGTGTTTGTTAGCCATTTTTATGTCTTCTTTGGAGAAATGTCTGTTAAGTTCTTTGGCCCACTTTTTGATTGGGTCATCTATTTTTCGAGAATGGAGCTGCAGGTGTTGCTTGTATATTTTTGAGATTAATTGTTTGTCTGTTGTTTCATTGGCTATTATTTTCTCCCATTCTGAAGGCTGCCTTTTCACCTTGCTTATAGTTTCCTTTGTTGTGCAGAAGCTTTTTGAAACACTTCCTTTTAATGCTTATTCACTTTGAGTAACACTTAACAAATGCACAGTAACCCCTTTCATTTCAATAGTAGCTACTCTCTTTTCAGGCCAGGAATCCCAAGACTCCTCTATGATTCCCAGTACTGCTGTTTACAAACAATGATGCAAATGACTTGAATGTTTCCTGGATTATTTACATAGGAGGTGATGATACAGGGCGGCAATAATTTTGGAAGCTGGAAATTCAACTGCATGAGTCATCTATGGAAGGCTGAGACAGACATCTTTGCATTGTTAGGCTGGTATTGTTTAATGTGATTTTGCAGAAAAAGTTATCAAAAAAGCTTCCCCTGTAAGCAGCCGTATGACCTCCAGGAGGCAGTTAAGAGAACTGTAATGGCACTCTTTGATAGAGTGTAGGTTGTATTTTTGGTGGTGATCCAACTTTTTCCAGTCTTTATTCACTAGGGAGTAAAATTATTGCCTCATAAAACAAGAGAAATGTCCAGTTACTTCTTAAGTAGGACCCTATTAACTTTAACACTGTCACCAGTTCCTTCCACAACATTAAAATCTCTCAGCCTTGTGGCAGGGAGGATGTTACGTATCCAGATTTAGTGATCCAAGGACAATTATTTTGAAAACATACATTTCCTTGAAAGGCCCAATTTTGCAAGAACTAATTCTTAGAATGATGTTCCAATGAATCACTGGACTCATAATAGCATTTTTCTCTGAAAATCTTTTGCCAACATCAAGACTATGAGCCAGGATATTAAAAAGTGAGTCTTAATGTTAAGGGAAATTTATAATCAACAAAGAGAGTTTGATTATTGAACTGCATTATGATGCTTCCCCCTGAAATCGTTGAATTCAAGTTTCATTTATTTGGAAAATCTATGTAATTGTCCTCAATTTCTATCTGAATATCACCATGGTGAAGAATACCCTTTTAGGTCATACTGAATAAATGGTCATACAGCATAAAAATGCTGTTCTCGCCCATGTTGTCTGGGTGAGAATGCTCTGAACCCATTGGAAGAGATTTGATTGTTCTTATAGGGAAGAGGCCATCTCCCTTGGTTATATATTGTCAAGAACTGTCCAGGGACCAAGATCAAACTCAGTCAAGGGTGATGTTAGCCTCCCACATGCCTCATCTATCCCCTTTGTCTCTAAGACTGAGATTTTAATAACCAAATATTTGCAATAACTTCTAATTGTTCCTTAACTGGGATTCTTGCGTTCTGCCAAGTTGGGTCTAATGTTTGTCTAGCCATATTTGAGCTATTCTTGCTCCAGCTGCATCAATTAGAATTTGATTAGACCACAAGTCATAGTATTATAGCTATCTTCCTCCAATAGTAGATCCCAAAATTTGGACTTCAGTGATTCCAGGAAGCATAAATGAGGTGGGAAAGAGAGTAAGACAGGTATCAACTTAAAAAGAAGCACAACATGAGAATTGTGAGTCAAGTTTTATCTGTGGCCAAACAAGGACCATAATCTGAGACACAGCACCTCAGAGAGCTCTGAGAAACTCCTCCAAAGAGGTGGATTAGGAGAGGTCAGTATATTTTCTATTTTGTTGAAGGGGGAGTACATGCATCCAAGTACTTTTTTTCTTTTTGCTTTTTTTCCTGCTAGTCACAAGGAGCGGTCATTATCATGAAGGATTTTAGTGCTTTTCTAAATATGAGGAGATGGACCACCCTAGTGGCTCACCTGGGGGTCAGGAAGATCCCCTGGAGAAGGAAATAGCATCCACTCCAGGATTCTTGCCTGGGAAACCTCATGGACAGAGGAACCTGGTGGGCTACAGTCCATGGGGTTGCATAAAGAATAGGACATGACTTAGCAACTAAAACACAACAAACAAACATGAGGAGACACAGGAACTGGGCTCATAAAATCAGCTCCTACAAACATCTAACTCTCTGAAGCCCACTTCTGCCAGCTTTCCCCAGAGCACAGTGCCTCGTTTCTCCTCTCCACCTGGAACTCTTTTCAGGGGGGTGTCGAAAGTCAGTAGCTGCAGCGGCACATGGTTTAATCCTTGTAGATGCAGATAAAAGTGCCAATGACGGGTCTCAGTTTGTCGTTGACAAGGGAGGAGAGAAAAGCCAGCGGCGTGAAAGAATATGTTACCTCTTTGGGCACCTGGAACTAAGGCTGCAGGAGACCTTCGAGAAACCAGGAGGGACAGTCCCAGAACTGAAGGGACAGGGACTGTTCCTCATCAGTGGGGGTTTCCCTCAAGAATGTGAACTCTCAGAGGGGCTGAATTGAACCCAGGGGCAAACATCCATGAGGCCAGAGAAAGGCATTAGATAGAGAGGCAGACATACAGGCTGCTGGGAGGGAAACTGCCTACCAAAGCTCTTAGTGCAAACATTACCCAAGAAAATAACACAGCTGTGGAAGACCAGAGGGCTGTCTCTTTCACATAAAAGAAGTTCAGAAGTCATTTTAGACCTTAGAAATTATTATTAAATCCTAGACGGTTCAGGATTTATTTTAGAATCCTCACAATCTTCGGATGCCCAAGTTCTTCCCAGTCTACTGTTTTGCCATCTCTAGGGTGGGACCATCTCCAAATTCCACAATGCCTGCTAACACTTTACTAATCACCTCTGTGTCCCAGAGGTTAGAATTTAGGAAGGCACGAAGAGGGCGTTTCTTTTTTAAGAAAATAGTCAGGAAATACAAAAACATATTTCCATCTATGTCTAATTAGCCAGAGCTCAGTTACATGGCTACATTCTGCTATAACATTTTCTAATTGCAGGTGGCCATGTGTCTAATTAAAAAATAGTGATTATAATTACTGTGGAATGGAAGGGAAAATTGAGATACTGGCAACAGATCACCTCTGCATTGTGAATGTTTCATCCATCTGGATCTGCAAGTGGGAGAAAAGGCAGAACAGGTAGACATATAGGACAGAATTATACTGACTACTTAAGGACCTTGAAATTACTTTGTCATGTTCCTTTGGTACAGCTGATGATCTTCACAAAATTTTAGATATTGACCTTGTTCACAAAAGTGGTCATGGGTGATATGAATGGAAGACTTAGTTGGACTGTGTTTTGTCTAGTTGCTTTGACGGTGAATACAGTCTGAATGACACCGATGGCCACAGTAACTGTATGAGTCTGCTTGGGTGGCCATGCAGCTGCTGTTGCTGCTGCTGCTCGTCGCTTCAGTCGTGTCCGACTCTGTGCGACCCCATAGACAGCAGCCCACCAGGCTCCCCGTCCCTGGGATTCTCCAGGCAAGAACACTGGAGTGGGTTGCCATTTCCTTCTCCAATGCATGAAAGTGAAAAGTGAAAGTGAAGTCGCTCAGTCGTGTCTGACTCTTCGAGATCCCATGGACGGCAGCCTACCAGGCTCCTCCGTCCATGGGATTTTCCAGGCAAGAGTCCTGGAGTGGGATGCCATTGCCTTCTCCTGGGCTGCCATAACATAATGCAATAGAGGAGGTGGCTTAAAAAACGGTCATTTATTTCTCACAGTTCTGGAAGCTGCAAGTCAAGGAACTAAGTATCGGCAGGTTTGAGTTTTCCTGAGGTCTTTCTTCTTGGCTTGCAATTGGCCCTTTTATTGCTGTCTACATCACCCTGGTGTTTCCTATTTTTCTCATAAAGACACAAATCCTATTAAATTAGGGGCTCATCCTTGCGATCCCATTCAACTTTTGTTACCTCTTTAAAGGTTTTATGACCAAATACAGTTATATTGGGGTTAAGATTTCAACACATGAATTGCAGGGGTGACAATTCAGACCATTTGTTGTTGTTTACTTGCTGAGTTATGTCAAACTCTTTTCAACATCACTGACTGTAGCCCTCTGTTCATGGAATTTCTAGGCAAAAATACTGAAGTGGATTACCATTTCCTTCTCCAGGGGCTCTTCCTGACCCAGGGATCAGACCCACGTCCTCTGCACTGCAGGCAGATTCTTTTTACTGCTGAGCCACCAGTGAAGCCAATTCAGACCATAGCAATGATAATAATAAATATTTCTTTAATGCTTCCTATATATGGGGCCTGAGGCTAAGGATTTATATATAGGATAATTTATTTAACCTTAATGAATAAGAGACTATATTCCTCATTTGATATAGAAAGAGACATATTTAGGGAAAGTGAAAGATGGCCAAGTTTGTATGGGAAGAAGTGAAAGCAGCAGACTGGCCCCAGAGCTTAGGGTCATAAACCACTGTGAGATGGTGCTTGTGATCTGATGCAGAAGACAGGTGGTACCATGTGTGAGAGATGGACACGATGCAGGTGGGTGGTAGGTGATGTTGGGGGAGTGCTTTGAAGGGGCTCTTACTGAGCAGAATCCACATCTCCTCCTGAACAAGTGGAGATGTAAATCTAAGACTGGCAAGGAAGGGCTAAAATGTCTGTTTATTATTGGTGGTGTCTGGAGGGTGTGTCTTTAGGGTGATTTGCAAAATGAGTTAGCTGATGGAATTGGGCAGACTCAGCTGTCCAATCACAGCACGCTGGTCCAGGGCAGGCCTCCCCACTCCAACAGTATGGAGTTTCCAAAGGGACTATGGAAAGTCTGCTCCCTCTGAGTTGAAGCTTCTTCCCAGGAGGAAGAATGTGTGGAGGAAGCAAGTTAAACAAGCTTATTTCTTCTCCCAGATTAAACAATCAGGTCCCTTTATATCTTCTGTTGGTGAAGAGAACATAAAGGGCAGATAGCAGATATCTTAGGAAAAACCCCTCTCCAGAGGAGGGGGTCAACCAGGTATGAGATTGTGTCAATGAATGGGTGTGGTTAGGAAATAAATGGATGTTTGGGTGATACATTTATGATATTACATTGTGAGCATTAAAAGAGACCAATATGTAAATATGCAGAATTTCCCCAGAGGAATTAAAGGAACTTCTCTTTGAAAAAAGAAAGTCTGCTTTCCGTAAGAAAACCAATAGATTTAATCAAAGGAGTAAGTCTAAGCAAAGGAATCAGACCCAAATAGAGGTGAGTAGGATTTTTAATCATTCTGCTGGCATGTCTGGCCTATGATGAATATCATTAACAACTGATCAATAAGCTATTTTTCCTATTTCTTCAGCTAGAGCTGAAATATAAAAATGAAGAAAAGTAAACATTTTTTTAACTCTCCAAAAGACTAAAACCCACCTTCAAAAATAATACATTTCAGCAGAATAGTTTCTTGTGCCTTTAAGTCCACCTTCCCCAACCCCCCCGCCCCGCCCCGGCCCTCCTCCCATCCCAGTCCCAAATCTGGGGTCTACAAAGGCAAACCAGAGCAGAGACTTGAGACACTGATTCAGAAAAATGAGGTAAAAAATCTTGGTTCTCCCCAAAGTTAGTTACGTAAAGCAAAATTATATTTTTGGCATTGCCTTAGAGAGTGGCCTAATAAAGCATTCACTTCACAGCTACAGAGTTGGCTGTGGTTTTCCCTGAAGAATGTAATGCTTATATCTCCCTGTTTTTGCATGCACGAAAGTAGAATTTTACATTCGTTGTGTGTCAAATTGAGTTTCTCAGATTTTTTTCAATTAATTCCTCTCCTCTGGCATATTTTGCAAATAGAATGTAGTGATGACGATTAGTCATTTTGTTATGTGATAGTTCTAAATAACAAACTAAATCATTCTGCTCCAGATAAACTTTGAGGGATCTTTAATTTTGCAAATGAAATATTTGTTTGGGCAGTTAATAGAACTGAAATAAATTCAGTGGCTAAAAAAGTTCTCCTTTTCTCTGTATGACGTAGATGCCGTGTTAGAAGTAAAGGATGGTTTAGGCCTCCAAACAGATTTTTGCTTGATTTGCTTTTTTCCATTTCCCTTAAGTTATCATTTACCCAGTAATTTAAAGGAAATTAAATCTCTCTCTCTCTTTTTTTCTTTTAAGAAGAAGGCCATCTGGATTACCCTGATGAGTTGAAAATAGGTATCAGTATTGAACTCTTGCTTTCCAGGTGGCTCAGTGATAAAGGAACTGCCTACCAATGCATGGGATGTGAGTTTGACCCCTGGATCAGGAAGATGCCCTGGAGAAGGAAATCGCAAGCCACTCCAGTATCCTTGACTGGAGAATCCCATGGACAGAGGAGCCTGACGGGCTACAGTCTGTGCAGTTGCAAAGAGTCAGACATGACTTAGCAACTAAACACCAACAACATTGAACTCAAAGTATTTCCAGAAAATCATTCAAATTCAAATTACTAGGAAACTCTGATTTTTAAAAATGTTTATTCTTTGTTAGAGATTCTTTAATAAATGTTTATTAATTTTTTTCCTCTAAAATATGTTTTCCTTAGAACTAGGCCATTAGAAAAACTATTTTGTTTGAAATTATGGCTTTTTGGTTACTTTGTGACCCATTCATTTATATAAGTTGAGGGTGTTCTATACATTTTCCCCCCTTATGCTAAATAAAAGTAATCTTTTACCCCAACTTATAAAAATGAAATAGTGAATTCTTTGGCAGCAATATTACCAAAATAGTCTTTATGTAACTGCTTTTCTGCTTCCTTTTGGTATCATCAGAATTGGTATCCACAAGGTTTAGTAGAATTTGAATTTTATAATTTAAATCCAATCTTTCTTTTACTCATGACCAATTTCTTTGCTCTTTGGATTTCTGATTTTGGTTGGGAACTTGAAGCAAAAAATGTTAGAGTAGGCCTTCTTCAACTGGAAGTGCTGGTTTTGTATATGCTATTTCTTAGCCTCCCCTGATGGTTTTCAACCGAGGATTTGAAAGCAGGTGAGAAGACTGAAGTGGCTTTTACTTGTGTGATGTAGGCAGAGCATCTTCTGAACACAATTCTCCTTCCTCCTCTGAATGTGATGCCTGTGCTGATCAGAGGGGTCAGGCAGATAACAGCTGACGCTGTAGAGAGTTTTCTGGAATATAGATGGCATGGGGTAGAAATTCCACCTCTGATTTGTGACTTATCCCTGATTTAAAATATTCCCACTTGCTAGACCAAAGGAGTGGTTTTCTAGGAGTACCAGAGATTCTTGAAAGCCTCAGCTAAAGCTTTCAGAAAACATGTGTAGTACCTGGAAGTAATGGTTGAAGCAGCCTTCTGAAGTTTGGAAGGCTGAATTTTCTTATATATGTGAATAAACACACTTCTTTTTAAATGTATGCTCAATATTTTCTAAATATACTGTTAACACACACACACACACATATGTATATGCCCACTGACATGGTTCTATAAACACAGATATATATACATTGTTCTATATATATACACACATATGCATATATTTGTGTATATACATGTATATATATATTTAGTTCTAAAATTAATTTTGAGTGGCAAATAGACAGTATCTCTGATGAAGAACTTTGATTTATTTTCTTGTTGGTAACACAGCCTGCAAATCAGAATGACTTTAGCTTAGAAATAGATGAAAAAATAGTCAGGAGCCCTTATATTCCCACCTTGAAAACATGTGTAGTTAAGCTAATCTGACTCTCTAGAAGTAATGTTCTTAGAGTTTCCAATGATATTTCCAAACACATTCATGTTTTCATTTTTTTCTGTGCATTCTTTTGTCTTCTGTACTGACGATGGAACTTCTTCCAAATTGTTCATTATGTTCTTCTGCTGGGATTTGTATGACAACTAATTATCTGTTTCTGAAAACAAAGGGACAGCTGTATCTGGAGAGTGGAGAACTAGTAAAATCCTTAGGACATATCTTTTATATATTTCATTCCATGTCTGATTGAGTTGATAGCTGTTACTCTTTGTAGGATGGTGGTGGTTTAGTTGGTAAGTCATGTCTGACTCTTGTGATTCCCTGGACTGTAGTCTACCAGGCTCCTTTGTCCATGGGGTTTCCCAGGCAAGAATCCTGGAGTGGGTTGCCATTTACATCTCCATCTCTGTAGCATATTTGTGGATGTAAGGGTGAGTCAGAATCCCTGAATGGAAGTAGGGATGCTAAAGGTTTGGCCTACAGTAAAAGGCATAATGTTTAAATGTTGGGTTTTGGGTTTTTTTTTTTTAATGTTTTCTGACTAGTCATTTATCCAAATTTTCTATTAAAAGAGCTATACAGACTATTAGAAAAGGTGAAATCCACAGTAGAATTAAGAACTAGGGCTGACAATTGCCAAAACCTTGGGGAAAATTCTGCTAATGGGCAAACTGGTACAACCCATGGAAACATGGTCGGTGACAGAATGGCTCCGTGGTTAAGGACATCGACTTGGTTCCAACTCTGGCTTTGTCACTGACTCACCATGTGACCTGAAAAGTTCACTTAATCTCTTGATGCCTCAGTTTCTTTGCCTATAGAATGGAGGTCATAACAGACTCCTAATTAGGAGCTTGGGCTTCCCCCATGACTCAGCAGGAGAAGAATCTGCCTGCAATGCAAGAGATAGCAGGAGATGTGGATTTGATCCCTGGATTGGGAGATTTCCTGGAGAAGGAAATGGCTTCCCACTGCAGTATTCTTGCTTGGAGAATTCCATGGACAGAGGAGCCTGGAGGGCTACAGTCCCTAGGGTCACAAAGAGTCAGACACGACTGAAGCAACTAAGCACAGCACATGTAGAAAATTGATAAAACCAACAAGGACCTACTGTATAGCCCAGGGAGCTATACTCAGTATCTTGAAATAACCTAGAAGGGAAAAGTGGAACTGAAAGTTGCTCAGTCTTGACTGACTCTTTGTGACGATAGCCTGAGGCTCCTCTGTCCATGGAATTTTCCAGAGAGGAATACTGGAGTGGGTTGGCAAGCCCACCTCCAGGGGATCTTCCCCCAACCCAGGGATCAAACCCAGGTCTCCTGCCTTGCAGGTGGATTCTCTTCCCTGAGCTACCAGGGAAGCCCTATAAGGAAAAAGAATCTGAAAAAGAATATATCTGTATCTGGAATTATATAGATACATATCTGAATATATATGTGTGTATATATATGTCTGAATCACTTTGTTGTGCAAATGAAACTAACACAACTTTATAAGTCAACTGTACTTCAATAAATAAATAAATAAAAACAGACTCTTCTACAGGAGGTTGCTTTGTGGTTTAAATGAATTAATACATGATCGGACTAATGCCTGGAACTTCGTAAGCAGCAGAAAATGCTAGTTATTATTATTCAGTGGCTCACCTATCTTGTGTCTGCTTGATGATAGGCCAGATACCCTTCATCACTCTTTGTCTCCTCGTTCAGTAGGAAAGGGCCAAATCTCCCAGAAGCCCAAGAGGTTGTTTATATAGCACATTGCCTTTCTGAAGCAGTCTCTGGGTTGCCTTCTCCCAAACAGCTAGGCAAAGCTCTTACTTGGCGTGAGACAAAATGTACCTCTCTGACAGCATTGATTTCAGTTATTTTACTATTGGCTTCTTCCGTCCACTGGGACTCTTAGGAATGTCTCTATTCCTGTTACGTCTTCATTATACAGGAGGTTTTTGCAATAATTCCATAACCAAGCTGTGGACAGTGCCCATTTCACCTGATAGCAACTTGCAGTTCCTAACACTAAATGAATTGGTTCCAGAATTGGGAAGAAAACTTTGACTCAGGGTTCAGATATCTTTTCAGTAAAGATGTCACACTTCTTCTCTCCCTATCATTTGTTTGGTGCCTTCTAATACAATCAGGTTGAACATCTCTTTGGCCGAGTTAGTAATATGTCCATTTAAACCAGTCGATCAATGTAAACTATTTTTTTTCGCTTTTGTTTCGGAATGCAATAAGGCAAAGGTGTTCTAATTATGTGGGCTTCCCCAGTAGCTCAGCGGTAAAGAATCCTTCTGCCCTGCAGGAGCCACAGGAGCCACGGGTTCATTCTCTGGGTGGGGAAGATTCCCTGGAGAATGGCTACCTATTCGTGTTCTTGCCTGGAGAATTCCACGGACAGAGGAGCCTGGAAGGCCACAGTCCATAGGGTTGTAAAGAGTCAGACACGACTGGAGGGACTTAACATGCAAACAGGTTCTACTTATGGAAGGGATACAAGTTATAAAGAAAAAGAAAACTCATTAAGAAATATAAATTCTGCTTCCGTGGTTTGACTGTCTTGAGCTTGATTTGTATTTACTACACCTGTGTTCTTATTTGTATCTTCTTGACATTCATATGCAGCTATGTTTTTTTATTTATTCCTTTGACATAAAATACACACTGTCCATAAGGTGTAGCTTAGTAATGAGGTTAAAATTAAGATGAGAGTAGTTATGCATGCTTTGTTTTTTTTTCCTGTAGACAAATTTATTTTTGCCATCTATTTCTTAATTGACTCATTATATTTTCTTTACTCTCTAGATCAAAAGTGAGTAGAATAAAGTATTTTTTTTACTTTCTGAACTATCCATCCAGTAGAATAAAGCTTGTTCTTGACAATAGATTTAGTAATACTCCCATGAATATGAGCTTAGCGCTTTTAACTCAAGAAGACCTAGGTTACAATGATTTGTAACAAGTTAGATATCGATATGGATTAAATATCTGATTAGTTAGCTAGGTCATCTGAGCATTATCTCTGTTGTTCTTCTGTGTTCTGCTTTGCATGGTAGACATTGAAAGCCAGTAAACTCCATTTCTTCAGAACCTCTTACCTATAGGGTTCTAGGTTAGATTTTCCAAATGAGGGGCTGTGAAAGAGTTTTAGAAATGAGACAGGCAGAAAGCAGCCATTGCTCCTCAGGTAGCGGAGGACTGGCAGGTAGGATTCAGAAAATGCCTCTGGGCGTTTCCCTATGATGGCTGCAGGGAGTGATATGTTGCAGGTTCTGCATCCCTGGGTTCCGCATTTCCAATAGGAAAGGTCCACTGGAAGACGCTATTTTACATAAGAAACTTGTGCATCTGTGTATTTGGTATCCTCAGGGGTCCTAGACCGTATGTCCTGGGATGCCTGCTTTGACCACAGTTTCTTTCAGTTTCCTGATTCTGAAAGCTGGCAACAATCTGAGAACTAGAAGCAGTTTCCCCAGATAGTCACTGTTTCACTCTTTTTGTCACTCATTTCCCGGTATTAAATCTTTTCTTTCTTGAAAAGCTTAAATCATTGTAGGCTTCCCTGACCAAATTCTCACTGCTACTTGGAAGCTAAACAAGTGAATTAACCAAGATTAATTCACCATGACCCTTGTCAAGACACCTCAGCTGGCTGGCTTCTCATTCTGAAAATGTGAAGATGGGGTGACTGGGGCTCCATGACAGCATTCTGATTCTAGCTGAAAGGCGCACTAGAAACATGTTTTCTTGAAAGTAGGAGAGGAGAGAGGGGTCTACATCAATGGATGTTAACCATCCAGATATACTTATGAGTTGCATTTAACCTACTGAGTTGTAGAAATATTGATGCAACATTGAAAGATTTTGTCTCCCATAAAAATCTGGAGTTCTGGACTGTCTTTAAAAGGCAGGAGATCCAACGACAGCGGGCCTTCCTCCAAGTCAGCAGTTGGCAGGAGCAGTTATATGCCAGGTGTGTGTTCTCCTTGTCTGAACAGCCTCATCTTGTCCTGTTGCTTCCAAGGTGGTGTCACTCGCCATGGACTGCCATCAGGTGCATTGTCCCCTCAGTTATTTATTGTCTTGAACTCATGCTTTTTCTAAAAGTGGTAAAACCAAAGACAGAGAGAAAGGGCAGTGCATTAAAAAAAAAAAAAACTTAGACTATAGCCAATCTGAAAAGCACTATAAACCAATTCAACATAATTAAGATTTATACAATTTTCACACAACAGTAGGATACAAATTCTCTTAGACTGGAACTAGGAGATCTGGGAACATATTCAGGGACATAAAATAAGGTAGAAAATTTCTTTCATTCTATTCATCTTTGAGAGTTTGACATGAAACCCCAACTAAAAATCTTAATTTATCTACTTAAAAAATAATAGTGTATGTAACCTTGGTCTTCTGTAATCGTTATTGTACTTCCATAATTAAAAAAATAAAATAAATTTAAAAGAGTATGGCATTTGTGTGTGAAATATTTTTGCATATTTATTTGATAGTTCTTCATCTACTTCACTCCTACTTCTTCTGGCTGTCTCCTCTCAGTGTTTAAGTTTATAAGCTTCTGGCTTAGGCTCTAGCATTGTTTTTGTTGTCATTGTTGTTTCATTTTATTTGGGTCACAAAACCTTTGAAGAATATTAAGCAAACCATTGGACACTCTCTTCCTCCAAAAAAATGCAAGAACACAAATGTCACATTCTGATCACTGGGTGCTTTGAAGTCTTGCATGTAACCAGGTTAGTAAGCCCCTTTGCTCTGGAGTAGTACTTCTTGGGAAAATGAAGATTCAGATTCAGTAGGTCTTTGAGGTGTTGATACTCTGCATGTCTAACAAGATCTGAAGTTAGGGTTTGGGTCTGAGCCCTATGTTTTCAGTAGCAAGATGCCAGTGGTTCTTAAATTTTCTTTGGAGATTAAAATCCCCTGGAGAAATCTCTTAAAAAGCCTGATGCCTAGGCAGTGGTATTTTTCAGAAGCTCCCATCTATGGGGTTTGGGAATCTGCTCTACATAAAAAATCATTTACCGAAATCAGTAGACAGGCACAGCAGGCTGCAAGGGGGGTTTAGGCATCAGCTGGATGTTGAAATAGAGAGAAATGGGACCAACAAAGAAGGCAGGACATTGCCAGCAACTAACACTTTGGTTTTTCAAAGACTGGCCAATTCCTTTTTTCTGTAGTAAAAGGAACAGTAATAACATAATGGCCCCAAGAAATCTTCTAATGACCTGTTGTATTAGAATAATACATACTGCTTAGCAGAGTCTATGAACCTTGGGCACGTCTGTTGACTGATTTTAAAGCAGACCATGAGTTGGGGAAAGAAAGGAAAATTGGGGGAAAATGAATATTCTAGTCGTTGTGGATCATTTCCAAGGCAACATTTTCCCCTTATGATGTGGCCTTGTCCAAAGCGACTAAAAAGTCACCAAAGTTGCCACAGTAGGTTTTATGTCAAATGAGAAACTAGTTTGAAGGGATGTCCACTGCCAACATCAGGGTGGATGCCTTCTTTCACAGGTAGTCCATAGCAATTTAGGAAAAAACATGAGTGTGTAACACAAAAGACATGTGTCCAGGCACCGCTTGATCTGGACTTCAAAGACAGAACTGAAAGCTGAACTTCAATGGGTGTCAGATCAGTGGAGAGAAGTTCTCACAAATGATATCACAGCCTGGGTCATTAATGTTCCTCTCCCTTCACCTGGTATTCCAACCTCCATGTGCAAGTCTCTAATTAGTGCAGCTGGAACACAGGAAACTTCTGATACCAAATACGTGAAACATTTCCAAAGACGCATTTCCATTTTAAAGAAATCTTAAAACATTATCTGAATCAGCTCCCCTTTAAAAATTCTATTCCTGCAGGGGAAAAGGTAATTATATGCATTTAGGTATGGATGGCTTTTGGAAAAAAAAAATCCTTAGTTGACACTGCCTAATCACAAGGAATTATTTCATAATCGTGAAATAATAATAGCCCGAAAACTCTTAGGTTCAAAAGAAATCCTTCAGTCAAATTTAGCTCCTGATGCTGATATGCACTTACTAAAATGATGTTTTAAATGATCTTTTGCAATCATTTTTTCTTCTTCTTAATTTCCCAATTAAACCTCTCTCTCAGGCGCCGTCGAGTCATTAGTTCGCAGTGATCTTTTGTTCTTTGGCTTTGGAACATCTGCTAGAGTTATATAAAAATGGACACGACATTTAAAACTCATCACAAAAAACTTTTGGAATATTGTTCTTCTGCATCTGACTCACCTTTCAGAGAAGAGGAAGCAGAGACGGCTTCCCTCTGAGCAATGTCAATTGGGCGACTAGGTGACAAGCGAAGCCCTGAGGAGCCTGTGCTGCCGCTGATCCTCTTCTTCTGTGAGGGCATCATCTCTAATACACGCCGTTTTCCTCACATAATAGACTTGCACCTGTCATTCAGGCGGGAGCAACAAAGGAAATATTGTTCCTCTCTCATCTCTTTTGCCGTCTTGTGATTTTCTCTTTTATTCTGCCCCAGAGAACAGATGTTGTGTCTCTGCCAAGGTGGGTTTTACATTGTTTTGGTTTTCAAGGAGTGTTTTTTAACATGTCTGCTGATGATTTAGCATCAATTGTTCTCGTAATTACTGTGGTTAATGAACTCCCCACCTATCGTTTAGTAGGCAGTCACAAAGCTGGCATGTATTAGCAGGAACTGTACAAAGAGAAGAGGAGGGCTGATGATTCTGGATTCCATCTTCATGTCTCTAAGACTAGTTTCCAAATGGCTTAATCTTCATCAGTGTCAGCCTTTGCCATATCTTCCTTCCATATGCCATATATTATAATGCTACATTTATATTCCATCTTGACTTTGATAGTCACTCCTTCAGAGTACAGGTGCCCTGATTAGACAAGGGGACTGCAGTTGAAAGAAATGCTTTTAAAATATTCATGTACCATCACCAGCTCCCTACTAGCCTTTCTGCCCATCTTCCACTGTCTGCATTTACCAGACACTTGTTTCGTTAGATATCCCTGTGACTAGAAAAGATGGCATCTATGGCAATGATGACAATTCCCAACAACTTTTTGTACAAGATTTCTTCTTTTGGATAAGGACAGGTAGATGATGGGAAAGGGGATCTCTCTCTATAAAATGTGATGACATTAAGTGTTTCAAATGTATAAATATACTATACATGTGTGTCTGTGTTCATCTTTTACAAAATTCTATTATAAGAATTACCATCTGGCCTATAATTATTGCCATCTTTTTATATACTTCTCTTTGGTCATTTCATGTCAATTACTGCCTCAATCATCTTGGGTAGTCACTGATGTCAGAGATCTTTTCTAAACCAATCAGTCATTGATTTTCAAATGTTTATTACTCATCTACTATGTATAATAAAAGTCACTGTGTTAGCAGAGAGGAAAATATGAAAGCAGAGCAGCAAAGTATATAAATAAACATAAAATAATTGATTCTCAAATTAGAAGAAACATTTTTTTACATTCAATTTACAGAAGAGTAGACACTTTTAGGAAACTTTACTCTTTATGGAAATTAATCCTGAATATTTATTGGAAGGACTGATGCTGAAACTGAAGCTCCAATATTTTGGCCACCTGATGGGAAGAGCTGGCTCACTGGAAAAGACTCTGTTGCTGGGAAAGATTGAGGGCAGGAGCAGAAGGATGCAACAGAGGGTGGGATGGTTGGATGGCATCATCAACTCAATGGGCATGAGTTTGAGCAAACTCCAGAGACAGTGAAGGACAAGGAATCCTGGCATGCTGCAGTCCATGTGGTTGTGAAGACATATATTATTGAGGGTCTGAACAACAACAACAACAGATACCTTTTATTGGCACAATATAATGATCTCTATAATGTAGTGGGTAGGAAATACCAACAATTTAGTATTCAGTCCTTGCTTTCTTCCAGGTTCCATAATTCTAATTAGGAAAACTGGGAAATAAATATGAAAAATTTAAGAGCCAAATTTAAGGATATATTTAAGGTATAACACTAACACAAGAGTAGTTATAAGACAATAGGTGGTTGTTTGCCAAGTGATGCTATATAGGTTAAGCATTTTGAATTCTAGGGAGGAAGCACTTCTGTATGCTGGAGTGGTTTGGGGCAATTTCAGTTAAAAAAAAAGATAATGATAACTGGTCCTTATAGACTATTCTTGGATTAACTCCATATTATGTTATGGTAAAAAACAAAAACTTAACACACTTCAGGTTAGAGTATAAGACACTATAGTTTTTATGATTTTCAAGATAGGATATACCAGTGTTTAGAACCTACCAAACATTAAACATTATAAAAGATCATGTTGGAAAATCATTGATATTAAAGTTGGACAACTGGGTGTTATTCAATGTTCTTAGCTGCAAACAATAGGAAGTGACCCTTAACTTAGCAAAAAATAAATTACAGAAAGGCTACTGGTTAGCTTCCACAATGGATATAGCCAAGGAAACCTGGGCTCCAAGGAGCTAGGTGGTTGTATCTCTGTGGTTAGAGGCACCCCACCTAACACTCACCACTGCTGTGCTGGGTGATGAGATCTCCACCATATTTGAGTACACAGCCAGTTTCGCCTTTGCCTTTCATTCCTTTCGCAACCATAGGAGAGCTTCCGATTCCTAAGTCTGGGTCAAGGGCTTGCATGCTAATCCCAGAGAACTGGGAGATGAAGCTCAGTCCACCTCTGCTTCCTGTCCATGGCAACAGACATTTACCTGAACAATTCAAAAGCTAAGACTTTGACCCTTTGACCAGAGGTAGAGTCAGGAGGAAGTTGGCACTAATCAGAGATAATGGCCAACCAGGTAAGAAATTCTTATAAGCTTTACCATGGGCATTACTATTTATGGCACACTGACATAGAAAATGTCACTATGCTGCACAGAGATGGGAAACTGGAATCACACCTTCTACCAAGGAACTCACAGCAGTGCATTCTTCCCCACCGAGGAAGAGTAAATGTTGTGAGCAAAAGTCCATTGCATGTTGGTTCAACTGCATCTCTTATTTCCAAGCTGTGTGATGCATGCAAGCCACTTACATTTTCTGAGCCTTAGTTTCTTCTTTAAAATGGACAGTTCATGATGTTGTGAAGATTAAATAAGGGCATACGTGTGAAAACTGTTTGTCAACTTAAAAATGCAACAAAAATGTAGGCATAATGATTACCCACTAAAAACGGAAAAGAAATATTTCTGTAATCTCTTAGAATACTGCAAATCCAGAGATCTGCAAGGTCTGAAAATCGTAGCTCTAACTGACCATTTTAGAATTTTGTGGCACACACTCAGATGTCTCTAAATATGAGATATCGCACTAAGTGTGTTCTGATTGATTTTGTATGTTGATTTTAAGAAGGAATTTTTTTTTCTACATTTACCAATTATCTACTGGAAGACAGCTGATTTTTCTGCCACCATGTTACTAAATGCAAGTTTCTATGCCCTATGTACAGTGAGGCCAAGCAATACTAAATTGGCAAAGTTCAGAATAGAGAGAAAGGCTGATTGCAGGACCATGGAAGGAGGCAGACAGCTCTTGTCCCCCCAAAACTCCAAGCTCCCTGAAGACCACTTTTATTTTTATTATTATTTTTTTTATTATTGTTTTTGCCATACATTGTCATGATATCACCATGCGTTTACATATGCTTCCCCTCCGGGTCCCCCCTCCCTCCTCCCTCCCCCCCGGGAAATCTCGCTGCACCAGTCCCGAGCATCAATCCTGGGCTGGCGATTGATTAGACACATGACAATTAACATGTGAAGACCACTTTTAAAGGCAACGTGAGAAGGGCTTTCCTGGTGGTTCAGTAGCTAAGATATTGTGCTTCCATTGTAAGGGGCACAGATTCGATCCCTGGTCAAGGAACTAAGATACCACATGTCAAGTGGTGTGGCTAAAATAAACAGGCAATGTGAGAGAAGGGTGTGGTGAATGGTTGCAAACATCTTAGTGTCAGAATCATTTATTCTTTCAGATGTCCACCAGGTCAGGTCATAATGTTCCTGTAAACCTCCAAGAGGACAAATGTTTTCTGTTCTGCAACTTTTCATCTCTGTATGAATGGGAAAATGTTATACCCTTAGTGGTCAGAGTCTTGAGCAATGGGCTATCCTGTACATTTCAGGCTATAGGCAACATCTTTAAGTGATAGAATACAAAGGTTAAAGTAAAATAAACAGCTTTAATTTGGAGTCAGAATCATTCTACCCTATGGATGTGAGAGTTGGACCATAAAGAAGGCTGAGCATCGAAGAACTGATTCTTTCCAACTGTGGTGCTGGAGAAGACTCTTGAGAGTCCCTTGGAGAGCAAGGAGATCCAATCAGTCCATCCTAAAGGAGATCAACCCGGAATATTTACTGGAAGGACTGATGCTGAAGCTGAAGCTCCAGTACTCTGACCACCTGATGAGAAGAGCGGACTCACTGGAAAAGACCCTAATGCTGGGAAAGATTGAGGGCAAGTGGAGAGAAGGGCTCCAGAGGATGAGATGGTGAGACAGCATCAATGAACATGAATTTGAGCAAATTCTGGAGACAGTGGAGGACAGAGGAACCTGGCGTGCTGCAGTCTGTGGGGTCGCAAAGAGTCGGACACGACTTAATGACTGAACAACAACAAAATTACAAGCCTACTCTTCATTGGAACCACAGAGGTTAACATTTGGAATGGGCTGCAGCATAGAAAATAAGAAAATAAATGAGGCATCTGGGCTGTGCTGATCCAGTTTAAATACTATTCCTGGGAAAAGGGGGTTTCCCCAAAGTTTCCTAAGGATGCTGGTGGTGGTGTGATTCTCACAAGACTATACTAAAATCATCTCCCTGGAAGTCTTTCACTCTGCATTTTGCTTCCAGCTTCATACTTTTTTAAAAACTGGGCATGAGTTACTGGAAAAAACAAAACTGTGTTATATCATCACTTGTGTTTTTCCTTTGTCCTGATTGACATGGTTATTTTCATCTGAAACAGGTTTGTATCACCCACAGAGGGGTCCCTTTTATGGAGGGGATGTTGCCTATGAGGTTCTGTCAGACCAGACACACCTTAAATGACAGCTTTGGAGCATGGACTGACTTTTCCTGTGTCAAGCCACTCGATACAAAGCTGGCTGTCAAGAGATACAATCCCATCTGTCAACTTTACTGAGGATTGGATGAGTGGCCTTCCATTCACTAATGCCTGCTTAATTTTTTTTTTTTTTTTGCTGTGTCCCCTCACAGTGATGAGCTTATTGGATCCTTTGCAGGGGCCCAGCACATGATGAAATGCAATCTGTTACCGTCTATCTAAGGCTGGCAGTGCTTCTTCAGGGTGTTTCGTCCCTAATAAAAAGACCAGGAGACAGTGATTCCCACTTTTGGGCAAGCCTGAGAAGCCCTGGAAACTGGCAGGTTCCCAATTTTGATTTTTATTCTAATTATATGGTGAAAACAATTCACAGAATCTAGTGTCTAATTTGAGATATTTTAATCTTAGTCTCATCCATTAGTTTGTCAAGACTAAGTTGAGAGAGAAACTTGAAAGCAAGTTTTTTTTTTCTTTTTTTTGTAATCTTAGTCTCTTCCATTAATTTGTCAAGACCACGTTGAGAGAGAAGCTTGAAAGCAAGTTCTCCCTGACAGGAAAACCCTTTCAGGATCTAGATGAAAAATCTATCTTAATCACAGATCCACTTTTCCCCTAGCACAAAGAGACCCATAGCAAAGGCATGAGTCTCAGTGCAAGTCTTATTTCAGATGCTGGCATGTCATGGCAGATAGAATCTCAACCTCTTTATGGGATTCGTCATTGCTGCATCCCATAGCACTTGTTTGTGAACATTGGGAAACTCCTCCTATTGTGGGTCTAAGCCTGTCCATCAATAAAATGATAATGTTGGACTATTTCATCTTTGATGATTTTCAGATTTGCAACTACCTATTGTTTTTTAAATCTATTTTATTAAAGACAAACTTAGGTGATAAAAAACAATGTTATCATGATTATTTTTCAAGTTTGCCTGTCTACCATTAATGTCTTAAGTTAACACTTAAATCTTAGAGTCTTTTTTCTCAGATTTTACCAAATAAAGACCTACAGAACTCATGCATATGCTGAAATATGAACCCCTTTCTTTGGGAATAAACTAGAATGGTGGACAATTACATTAGGGAAAAAACTCAAGCTTTTTTTTTTTTTTTTTTTGCCCTTTAGGTTTTAGATGCTTGCCTACACGCTTTCTACCATCACCCAAACCCTGCACGCTCATTGTGTCAGAAATATCAGAAGCAAATGTACATAGTGTGTGCCTAGTAGATAGATGCTCAGTCTATGCTGAGAGAATTAAATAATGAGTGAATATTCAGACAACATATTTCCATGTTAGCAGATGGTCTTTGATAGACTCAAATAAGAGCCAACTGAGCAAGGCAATTCTTGTGACAATAAATCATTATCAATTCTATTATATGCATCCTTTTCATTCAAGGGTAGATTCTATGTCGATGTGACGGTATAATCCTTCTCCACCATCATCTTTGCTCCTCACCTGCAGCATCAAAGGGGATTGAGCATTTTAAAGCTGTAAAGACATGAAATGTGTAAACTTGATATCTGAATTTTCATAACTCTCTGCCCCTCTTGCCATCGCTGCCAAAGCCTGTACCAGTCTCTGTGCTCTCTTCCCTTTTCAAAGCAGCAGCTTGTGCTGTGATCTGGGGTCTGCGGTATGCGAGACGGTCTGTATTGCTGGATAAGCTCGTGCGTCTATGTAGAAACAGGTCACGTACTGGTAGGAAATCCTTCTTGCTGAGGAACCCAAGCAGGGTTTGAAGGGCAGACGACAAAAACCAATCCACTGCTGTTTTTTGTGGGTTTTCTTCCCCCCTGTCATTTTAGGGAATTTCTTTTATCACTTTGATCATGCTACTTTGTGGAGTCGTTTGGGCAAACCCCCACAGTTAGACAGGCCGAATGACTTCTGCTTAATAGGGTCATACTTATGTGGCTAGAAGTGCTGCCCACTGGCTTCATTCCCCAGGAAGTAACTCTTGGCTCGTTCTGGCAGGGACATTACAAGCTCGCAGGCTTTATCGAATCTGTGAAACCAAGTGTGATTTACGCTAGTGTCGGGGTGAAGAAACATACCACAGTGGATTCTAAAATCAGTAGCTTCCTTCTTGACGAGGGAGAGGGAATTTGAGTCAGAAGCCAAAAAATAGGACCAATTTCAGCTTATCTTGAAAATGTCCAGGCTTATTCATAAATTTGACAGGAGTGCTATCGAAGAGAAACACTTGGAAATGATAAAAAGTAAACACTCAGTGTGAGACCCAGAGATGGGGTCTTTTCAGGAGGCTGAGCTTAGTGGAGAGGCCCACGATGAGAATAAACTATGATGCCACAAGCGCTCGCTTCTGTGTTCTTTTAAACTCCTGTGGAGGTGTGAATAGAGCGGGAACAAATCAGTCAAGAATCCACTTCAAATTTTAAAAAATGAAGCCAGGAATAAGGGAGAGTTGAATCAAAAGTAATGAGGATATATATACATCTGATATATGTATGTCCAATAAACACACATACATATATGGGGCTTTCCTGATGGCTCAGAGCAGGAATCTGTCTGCAATGCAGAGACTCAGGTTCGATTTATGGGTCAGGAAGATCCCCTGGAGAAGGAAATGGCTACACACTTCAGTATTCCTGCCTGGAGAATTCCGTGGACCAGAGGAGCCTGGCAGGCTACAGTCCATGGGCTTGTAAAGAGTCAGACATGACTGAGTGACTAAGAGATGCCACATACATATTCAGGCATACACACACATATATGTATATATATATATATATATATATATATATATATATAAATAATATATATGTAGGATATAGAAAAATGTTCAGGAGGCCATCTGAGACTTCCTGGTAGCTCAAACAGTAAAGAATCTGCCTGTGAGGCAGGAGAACAGGGTTCGATCCCTGGGTTAGGAAGTTTCTCTGGACAAGGGAATGACAACCCACTCCAGTATTCTTGCCTGGAGGATCCCATGGATAGAGAAGCCTGGCAGGCTACAGTTCATGGGGTCTCAAAGAGTCAGACACAACTGAGTGGCTAACATAGTCCACCCACACAGTCAGGAGGCCACAATGGGCATACTTTCTATTTTTATTATTTTTCTGCATAGCTGATGTTTGGGAAAGAGGAGAGAGTTCTTCTCCCTAGACAGCTGATGATCAGATGGTATCACTTATTCTACTGGCAAAATTAAGTAGAGATTGAAAACAAGCAGAATTTTCCATGATTATCCTATTTGGTAGTTTGATAGTATGATCAAGAAATTGTTTAAATCATCTTGGAATAATTTAGTATCTTAAAATATCCAGGGAAAATTATAGATTTCTCTTAATTTTTAGGCAACACAGAAATTAATTTTCTACCATCTAGTAGGTCCATTATTTTGAACA